>OY740767.1:137516894-138116894 GCA_963513935.1 Aphrophora alni | reverse complement strand
TGTGAGGGTCAATGTATGTTCTAGAATTTGTAGCACCAACTTGTGTGAACAAAGGAGTTGTCACTGCAATCAAACCATGTAAAATTAAATATTATGTTTTAAATAAATATTTCATTGTCAAAAACAATTTTTAAACTAAACATTTATTATTGTTAAGTTATCTATTTTTTTAAATAAATAAATATATATTTATTTATTATATATATAAATGAATGCAAAGCATATTACTATATAATGAATCCTACAAAATTTAAGAAGAAAAAAAAATCTAAAAGTAAAGAAGTCTATCTATTAAATTTGATATCATAATCTCTAATCTGGATATTATAATTTTATGAAAAACAAAAACAGACATTTGGAAAGCAAAGCAACATAAACTGTTAAAAGTAAATTGGTAAAGTAACAACATTTTCCAGGAACTTTTTTTTAGATACCAAATATTTGCCAAAGTTTTTCTACTTAATTTTGAAGCTACTTGTATATGCATTTACATCAACCAAGCATGTACTATTTATTATTGATTAGTTGTATAAAATCGATTATATCCTTCTAGAAATTTTGTGTTAAATAAAACCCTCAAGTCTATTGTAAGTACAGGGATGGCAACAACAAGGGATCCTATCTGGATTTACACCTTTTTTTGATGTAGTCTTTGGTTAGATCGTTATCGTTCATCATTATTAACAGGTCTCTCTTGACCAACTCTTGTTCTCTTCCAACCCTGACACTATTCAAGGTCTAGAGGATTTTATAAAATTCTGTTCTTCATTTTTTATAAGGTTATGCCCAAGAGGTTTTTTGTCTTTAAACAAGAAAGACAAAAAAAAATTAATATTTAAAAGCAGAATGGTACAAACAAAAATTGAAAATAGTGAAATAAGGGTCTGTTTTAACTTGAATATTTGACATTTTGTCTATGTTACAGAGATATGACCAACTGCATTAACGATTGTTAGAAATAAAGTAATGTGTAAAACTAGTCCACACAGCATATGTTCTAGATTTTTTATTTTGTTCACCATTTAAAAATAAATGGTTCCAAAAGCATGAAAGTAGATGCTTTGTCTAAGGATGCAGAGAGTACTCAAGAGTACTTTTTTTTTTAAATTACCACATTACTTTTTTTGATACAAATTAAAATCTTTTTGAATTTTATAGAGAATTTGTTTTTAATAAAAGATGGGAAATAAATTATTAAACAGTTAGAACTTGAAAACTTTAATGTAACTTGTATACATGGGTTAGTGTAAAATGTATTACAGTAATCGAATCATTTTTGTTTCCTATAAGAAGCAAAGTCTTTTGTTCGCAAAACTTACTACCCTCAGTTCAAGAACATGGTTGTCATAATCAAGTACTTATTACAACATAAAACTAAATATTGTAAAAATTAACATAAGATTAGCAAGTAAATTAAATTAATATTCGAAATTGCTAAGAGCAATTGGTGTATTAATTTAATTTTGTTTGTGAAGTAGACCAGATCAATACTCCCTATTAGGCCGACAAGACCTGAGCTTCCACATCTTTTAACAATGTAGTTTTGTATTGGTGTGTTCATATTGGTAAAACACAGAAAAACATAATGCATCACCTGCGCTTCAACTTGCATACCCTTTGATTTTTATATTCCAAACTGCAGTGAGCAGCTAGAGTAATGAAAAAGGGGAATAAGTAAAACACAGAAAAACATAATGCATCACCTGCGCTTGAACCTGCATAACCTTTGATATTTCTATTCCAAACTGCAGTGAGCAGCTAGAGTAATGAAAAAGGGGAATAAGTAAAACACAGAAAAACATAATGCATCACCTGCGCTTGAACCTCCATAACCTTTGATATTTATATTCCAAACTGCAGTGAGCAGCTAGAGTAATGAAAAAGGGGAATAAGTAAAACACAGAAAAACATAATGCATCACCTGCGCTTGAACCTCCATAACCTTTGATATTTATATTCCAAACTGCAGTGAGCAGCTAGAGTAATGAAAAAGGGGAATAAGTAAAACACAGAAAAACATAATGCATCACCTGCGCTTGAACCTGCATACCCTTTGATTTTTATATTCCAAACTGCAGTGAGCAGCTAGAGTAATGAAGAAGGGGAATAAGTAAAACACAGAAAAACATAATGCATCACCTGCGCTTGAACCTGCATAACCTTTGATATTTCTATTCCAAACTGCAGTGAGCAGCTAGAGTAATGAAAAAGGGGAATAAGTATAACACAGAATAACATAATGCATCACCTGCGCTTGAACCTGCATAACCTTTGATATTTCTATTCCAAACTGCAGTGAGCAGCTAGAGTAATGAAAAAGGGGAATAAGTAAAACAGAAAAACATCATGCATCACCTGCGCTTGAACCTCCATAACCTTTGATATTTCTATTCCAAACTTGAGTGAGATAAGTGCACACCTAAACCACCTCATCTATTTTGTGCTTCCCTTACAAAAATAAAACTATGACGAAGAGTAAATCAAATTGAATCATATAAGTTATAATTTGCATAAAGACTGTTGCAATGACAAATTCTTTTGTCCTGAAATGTTTTTAATAAGTTTTTAAAACTTGATATAATTTATTACAGAATCTAAGTGGTAGAATATAATTAGGATGAATGACAAATAAAATATATTTTTCCAACTTAGATAATCTATTGTTTGATAAATTATTGTTTAAAACTACTTAAACAGCACAAAATAAGAAATAACACGGAATATTCCGTTTTCCATGTACAAATTACACAATCACAACATTTTATTTAATGATTTAATAATTCTTCGGCAAAGTAAAAAGTATCAAAAAGAATGTAGATGACTGTTAAAATTATAATAAAAACTAATTTCTTAACTATATTCTAAAAGCTAATCTAAGTATAGGGATTGGAATTTCAAAAGCGGATCAAACTGAAAGATGGGAAATGGTTTTGAGAAGTTGAATAAGCTTTGTGGAAAGGGCAAGAAACATATATGTCCCACTATTTTTAATTTTCCAATATTTTGGTTTAATATTACTATAAGCTACTATATTATTTATAAACTGAAACACCGCTAATACCAATTGCAATAGACTAAAATAATGCTGATGGGACTATTGCATGTTGCAGAAAATCTAAATTCATTTTACTTTATTACCAACCCATAATATCCTAAATACATTAAAAATGATAATCTATTTCTAATCTTATATTAACTCATTCACATTTACACAAAAATTCATTCTAACACAAAGTGTTCTACTAAAAATAATAAATTTATTTGTTTAACTCTAAGTTAAATAAATAAAGAGTGCCACTGACACTGATGGGCTTATTCACTACACTGTATAGGCCTACTTGATACTCACTTCCGTTGGTATGTGTGGTAACTATGGGTGGATTATCCAGGTTGCAGTGCACTGGAAAACAAAATAAACAATGCGACACGATCACAACAAAGCTAAAAGCGTACAATAAGCAAACAAACATAACCTAAAAACATGCAAAATATAAAGAAATAGCATTACAACAAATATCTACTCTAATAAAATGATGGTATTTGTCAATTATAGTACACATGCGCAAGCTGATACTTATCAAATACAACATAATACTTCCAATTACTATAATAATATAAAGAGATTCAAAAGTTTCGAAAATCTAATTTAGAATATTTATTTTTCATTTTGAATGAACAGTTAACTTTACTAAGTTTTAGCTTAATTACTTCTTTTTTTTTTAAAAAAAGGTGCTGAATTGTTTTTCATTTTATAAGACATAAATTGATCAAACAACACATGTTTAGTGATGTATCTCACAGCTTCAGTGTGAATCATGTAATGTTTTCATCTTTTTTTGTGATAGACTATACCATGTCCTTTAAATGTCCTCTAGATTCACAAAAAGAAATCTAGAGAAGACAAGTATGTTGTACCTACCAGGTGACCAAATGTTTTGTTAACTGTTTGGGTAACATATTGCATTGTCTTGTTGGATTCAACAATAACGCTTACTGTCTCAAGAAAGGTTAAAAATCGATAAAATAATGTCTGCATATTTAGATTAATTTATTAGTGAAAAGGTGGGTTTACGATTTGTTGCCTAGAAGTGGTGTATCATACTTCAACTATTACTAAGTGAAGTGGGACCTCAAGTGTGATACCTAAGATTTGTGTGTTTATGCTATTAACATATGTGTTTATATAGAAACAAGTCTGGTTAAGTTGGTTCGTAACATTGTTTCTAAGGCAGTAGGCAATGCACTTGTCTGAATTTAGTAGACATAGTTCCGCGAGAATTTAGCTTTTGTTTAACATGTTCTGTAAACTTAGGTGGTAACAAAGATGACCAGGGCACTTGAAGATTTAACCACAACATCACCATTGTCACAAAAACATTTCATAAGATTATATATGCAAACGTTTTCTTGGAATAGAAGCATCAAGGAACTTCTTTGATAATTGTAACTTCTTATAACACATAATTGAATTCAAGGTGATGTTAATAAAAATTATGATTCAATGTGGCCAGAAACTCATTTTGTCATTAATATTAATGAGACAAAATCAGTGCATGTAAACTTTACAAATAGAAAAGGTGTTTATAAGCCAGTATATATTGATCAAAATATAGTACCGTATGCCAACAGTGCAAAATATCTTGGTATGACCCTTGATGCTAAGCTACGTTGGAAGGAACATGTTAAGAAGAAACGTGAACAACTGGGTATTCAATTAAAGAAAATGCATTGGCTGATTGGAAGAAAGTCAGAATTATCAGTACATAACAAACTAGTGCTATACAAGCAAGTGCTAAAACCGGTATGGTTATATGGTATACAGCTATGGGGCTGCACTAAGAAGTCTAATATCAAAATTATTCAGACCTTTCAAAATAAAGTATTAAGGAATTTAGTGAAAGCTCCTTGGTATGTCAGCAATGACACTATTCACAGGGACTTGAAGATCGAAACGGTAGAGGCCGAAATACAAAAGCAAGCTAAAAAGCATGAGTCTCGACTCCATAACCACCAAAACGTTGAAGTACTTCAGCTGCTTGACAACGCAGAGTTAGTGCGACGCCTTAAAAGACTGAAGCCTTTTGACTTGGTTTAAAGTTCACAGTTGTGGGTGTGGAGCTGTGAACATAGGTATTGACATTGGGAAATAACCTAATAAACTGTCACGATTGCTGTTAGAAAATAAGCTGCTGGTTAGCTGATAAAGCTAGTTGTAGTGTTATAAATAAATAAAAAAAAATTAAAAAAAAAAAAAAATTTGTCTCTACAAATGAGCCTCTTTCAAATAGGCAACCCCTCAGAGGCTGACTTTATAGTGAGTACATTCTGAGGTACATTATTCTTTATCTAATCTTGAGTTTGAAATCTGTCAATTTCCTATCAGGCCTCTCTTGTTCTCTTCCATCCAACCTTTATGTTATAGGGGTATTTGAGAGCTATAGGTCTCTATTTTATGCTATTTCTTGAATATTTCCAAGGTGATGACAGATAACTGCTTTATTAATTTAGTTCTATATTTAAAGTAATTTAAGGGAGACAAATAGAAAATCGAAACCGAATTTGGAGATATTTTGGCATTTTATTATTAATAACATTTTGATTAATTTTTTTACTGTATTTTAATTGCATGAAAAGTATTTAATACAATTATCCTAATATTTTATAATAGGAATAACTGATAGAATAAATGTGAAATAATTTTTTTAAAGTTTGAAAACTAATGTTTTATTTAAAATTAAATCATAAGTATTTAGAAAATTCTACCTTTAAGAATACTTAGTCTAAAATTATTAAGATAAAACAATAAATTACAGCAAAAGCAAGTATTAACTTATATAACATTAAATATAAATATGCATCAACAGCAGGCAATAAAAAAGAAAAACCAATTTCAGTATGTCAGGGGCACTCTTCATTTTATTAACAGTACAACATTAAAGTAATAAATATTTTATTGCCATCATATTTCAACAACACACATACAATAAAACATTCCAGGTTGCATGCAATGAAACAATGTAGGAAGGACATGCAACATTTAAAGCCAGATCCTTTATTCATGACTAAAGCAACATTTCTTAGAAAACACAAATACAGAAAAGAAACTTTGAAACAGGACTATGCAGGAGGCAAAGTGAGTTTATGTGTTACAGTTACAAAGTAAAACAATGCATTTCAATTTATTTGCTGTTTATTTCTAGAGTATGTGAATATTTTATGTATGATTTGGTAGATAAAAAATAAAATTAAGACTTTTTTGAATATTGTCAGCTTTTTAAAATAAATTTCTATAAACTTTATTTTGAAACTGAAGTTACCTATTTTTAAAAGTGGAAAAACTTCCTTACAATTTGACTGTGGTATTGTGCATATTGAGAAATGCAGATGGGATTGTTTAAACATACAATTTAGTTTTAAAAACTTTCAGGAAAGAATCAAATTTCAGGTATAACAAGGAAAGATGAATGTTTTGTTAGATAAAGAGTAGGTTTTTTGGAGGTGTTATATTGATTGTATAAATTAGAAAACAAAATTTCTTCGCTAAAATAAAGAACATCTTTCATCTAGAAGAAACAAAATATTAACATTTAATAATCTCTGGAAATTTTAAATGTAGATAAATGTACAATAATTAAGAAAAATATTTTACCTGCAAGATTTATTTTAATTTATTTGCAATATTATAAAGGAAGTTATTTAAATACAAGTTGAAATTCAATTTACAGAAAAAAATCTAAATGAAAACTTCGTCTAGGTTATAGAATTATTAATAAATTTGTTGTGTTTTACTGATAAAGGCAAGAGCTAGGCAACTACTAAAAGTTAAATAGATAAAAGTGCTTGTGATATAGAGCAAAAGCAAAACTGAAGAGGAAATCAAATAAAGAGGATAGAAAACAAAATAATACAGAACTGTGAATTTCAGACTTACTGTAGGTGACTACAAGTCCTGTGGAGGTGGGTGGCACAAACAGAGACAAAGTGATAGGTGATGAAGAGGGTACAAAGAGGTTTTTCAAATAATTATGTGCAAAGAGGATATTAGACAAAGTCATAATTACAAAAAGGAAGATGGCAACTGTACTGTTTCTACAAGACAAGTAATCACTTATACAGGGTCAAACATTTTTGGTTATGGTACAAATATATTCTAATCAATTCTACATTATAAGTATAGTTTTATAGAAATAACAAGAACTAAATCATAAATAACCTCAAGAACACAAGGAATTTAAGATTTTGTTTTCCATGACTGTACGAATTATGGATAAAATTAATGGAACTGCAAATGAATTATTTATAATATTGTTATTATTAACCCACAAACTATTATACACTATAATAAATATAGTTTGCCTTCAAGTTGATAATACTACATTTAAATATTTCACACATGGCCTCAGGTTTGTTTATGTAGACCAGAAACATTTACATATTACACATCACAAATTGTAGTCAATAATATACATACAAAGTTTTTCTTTCGATATAAAATTAAACTGAGGACATTGCTTGTCTATATGAAAAATGAAGCTTTATACAAATTTCAGATATGAGAATGGACTGTTAATGACTCTAAGGTGTACATTTATTTTTTAATTTATTTACTATATTTATAAATCTCTCTTTGTATAATCCTAAAAGGAATTAAGGTTAAAATTTAAACATCGCCATATCTTTTACACAAAAATTGGTTCTACTACAGTAAATTTCAATCACTATCTTACATTTCCACCTTATCACAATTAATATTTTAGAGTTAAGTTTTGCTTTATTCATCACATATCACAAAAGGAGATTTGTGTTGCAAACAAAATAGGAATTTACAATAAAATAAACTGATAATCTTGAATCCCAATTTTAACAAGAATTTACACTTGAAAATATTCGGAATGGATTTATTTTCTAGAATATAAATAATTTAAAGTATAATTCAATAGAATTGGAATGAACATTTATGAAATGTATTTTAGCTTTACAAAAAAAAGCAAATATTTTAGATAACCTTTCACAGAAGTATATCAGCATACCTCATTATGAAACTATGTAATTCTAAATCGTATTTAGAAAATAACTCTAGCACTATTTTAAGATAATTACAACCTTTGTTTTAATATTCATAAATGAAAAGTGTTTGGTATTTAAGTGAATAAAGTTTTAATGAAGTGCCTATAGAAAAAGCATTTGTTTCTTCCAACTGAAAGTGAATGGATTAAAAACAGTTAACATGGGATGCAAAACAATTTCTTGTTAAGAGATAAAACTTAACAAGTGGGGAAAGGGGAATTTTAAGGGTGAAGGAAGGAAGTGTGGATCCATGTGAGGGAGATATTAAATGGGTGGTAGAAATGAGGTAATTGCTTAGCTCGAGTAGAGGGAAAAGGGTTGCAAGAATTCAAATAGAAAATAGAAAGTTATATTTAGCGAAGTCTGGTAGGTGGACTCAATTCACAGGTCGTTGCAAATAATTACTTAAGAGTGCAAAGTTTAGTGGTTACAAGTTCATGTTATACGGTTTTTACACAATGTAAACTTTTCTACAATTCACTTTAGATGGTGTTGTATTAAATTAAATTAATTTTTTTTTTTTATCCATTGAGAGAATTGAAATAATAAAAGATGAAAAAAATACTTATAATAAATTTTAACAAATTTCTTTCTGTTGTGTAAAGTGTACGGTACTTTATTTTAATGTTTACATATGTACAAAACAATTTAAAGGTTACATAAGCAACATGTATATAAAGAAAGGAATGTATCAAGGAGAAAAAATGGATACAAAATAATGGGAAAATGAAACATTCAGTATATGGGGTTACATTGCCAAGAAATATAGGATATTTATAAAAAGCAACAACATATTGAATATTATTGACGATATTTAAAAACCTGTTACTCTAATTTATTTCAAAGATATATTGTTGTTTTTTATTTTTAATATATTTTAAAATTTATTGTACATTGTTTGTAGTTTGAGTGTTTATTTATTAAAGAAAACTAACATAGGGGACACTGAATGTATTAAAGCATGTAATAGTGTAAAATATGTTTTAAAAAAAAACATGTATTTACCGTTTTAAGCATGAGGGTGTAAAGTTTTAACGATGTTAATACTCTGGATTTGATATGAAAATCTATAAATGACTTGTATTTAGTTTAATTGTGTATAAGAAGCATTTTGTGATTATGAAAATGTCATCGGAACTATCTAATGACATTATTATATTAAGGTAATTTGAAGCAGTTAGAGTCTGTTTCATAATTGGTTGCAATAATGATTTGTTCATTAGCATTATTTATTGTTGAAATTTAAATATTACTAATTGAGCAAACATATTCATAGTGTTTTGTACATTTTGTTTATGGAAAACTGAGGCGTAAGATTTCCAAAACTTATAGCTCTTTATTTGATTTTAGTAAACTGCCGGCAGATCATGTATCTAACATAGATTATTATGGAAAATAAAACAGTTTACAAAACCTCAAAATTTATTTTTTTAACTCGGTTATTGTTGAACATAATTACAAATAAATTTTTTACATGAAATTAATAAGACAAATTTTACTTGTAATATTTAAACATCGAAGTATTAATTACATCATGTAATTATTACGAAGTGGTTTAAATTAGAGTAACAGGTAATTTAAAATAACTGTACAAAGCACATACACAGCTCAGTGCTGCAATGAAGTGATAATATTGTTCAACTAACCTTCTCCGTTTCTGTATTCTAGAGTGTCGCAGTCGCTTGGTTGCTTTTTATTACACTCATCATTCCCACGACTGAAACAAAATAAAAACTTTATGTAATTATATTTACTTTGAATTCTATAGATTAACAGTATCAAATTAAAAACTAGTCAAATACAATTTTGCTTAGTTTATTTTTTGAAATTAAATCACAGTGAAATCATTAGGAAATAGCTTTCAATATCCATTTATAATAACGTACAAGCAAAGATCTATGATGTGTTAGGATTATAAAGAGTAAAATAACTTTTTATTATACATTACAGGCGAAACTCGTTAATCCGCACGCACGGTACTCCGAACGCCGCGCTACTCCGAACGGCCTTCAGTTGCCATTTCTTAGAATTCCCATGTCACAACAACGGAAACGTAAACAAAGTAAAGGATGTAGTTGAGATGTGTCACTAGACAGGTCATTTCACTATTGGTACTATACCAGATCCTCACCCTTCGTCAACTGCGTGATGACGCGTTTCGTAAGTCGATCAAAAAAGCAGGTCAGAAAACGATTAAAGACTTTTTATTGTAAAGTTATTTATTGTATTACAAAGTTATTTATTGTATTGTACAACTTTATTATGTACTGTGCTGTAGTTTTTAAATTTATTGTACAGTAATAAAATTTGTTTTAAATTATTTCTGGTGTTTTTTTTTTTTTTGCATTTCCTCAGTAATCCGAACTTTTTGATAGTCCGAACGCCTCCAACAAACAAATATTCAGATTAAAAAGTTTCGCCTGTACTTTATAGTTTTGATCATAAAAGTGTATAATATTTTTAAAGTGAAAATTTTATGTCTGCAGTAGTGTATAGTTGCGTAATATTACCTACAACTGAATAGGTATAGAGTTCTTGAAATTTGTAGGACCATAAGAATTGTTTAAGAAAGCAGTTTTCAAGTTATAATGTAAATAAGTTATAACATAAAATTTAACGTATTTATAAGAAAGGAAATTCTTACCTTCTTAGGAAAAGTACAGTCATTATAATGATAATGACTAGTAATACAACAACAGCGACAGTTGCACCAGCTATGATCCTCACCTGCATATTGTCTTCATCACCGATGTACGCTGTAAACAAAATAACAGATGTTTGCATAATTTCATAAAAACAAAATAGATCCTAAACAAACTGAAAAAAAAAATTGTAGTAATAATTTGGAATATATCATAATTTAATTATATCCTAGAAATTTAAGTAATTTAATACAATAATTCTATAATGATTTGTATTTCTAACTATTTCATTAGATTATGTTGTATATTATTAAAACAATAATAATTGAAACTAAAGTTCATATAGAACACAAGATTAATAACTAATTTTAAACACATTATAAAACTTTAGTACTTTATTACTGAAAAAACAGAAAGTGACACATTTTAATTCAATGTGTATCTGTTTTTCAATCCTCATACTTAATATAATGTCTTAAAATAATGCATACCTGTGCCGAGTACTTGACCAGTAGTTTTCCAAATTGTGGGACTATACTCGCCCCAACCGTGAGTTGTTTTAGCTCGTACTTGGAAGCCATATTCAGTTCTTTGACGTAACGTATTAAACGTTATTCGTTGTTCCGTGGTGAGCTTACTTGTAGCATTCATATCGTCCTGCCTCGTGAAACACCGAATCTGAAATTAAAATACATGATTTTAGGATAATATTTGTAATGAAAATACAGCTGAAAAAGTGGACAGTGAATAGTAATCAGCAAAACAGCACTGTAGTTGATCAAACAAAAGGAATAGAAATTTAAATCACTATAAAAGAGGGATAAGGTAAATAGATAAAAGTATATTAATACTTTATTAGAATGTTCATATTAAAATCATATGAACATTCTAATAAACATGTAACATTATTTAATTCATAAGGAACATATTTCAATATTATTTAATCATCCCCATAATATGAAGTACCATTTTGAGTCAATAATTTCATCAATATCCTGTAAAAATTTTACAGAAAAAACTAAAATTCCTGTTCTGCATTCTAAATTCACGGAGAATTTAGATTCATCAAAATCACATTTTTTGAGATCAAGAAACAAGAGACATTTTTACATCATTTTCAGTTAATTTTAGATGAAATCTTCAAAATACGTAATTCTAGGCTGATTCTTTACATTTTAGTATAAGCTCTGGAATAAATTATACAAAATATACATTAGCATAACTTTGTGATAGTTCGATGCCTGTTTCGTCAAGATCACTCGCTTCCTTTATATTTAGTTACGTATGAAATAAGTTTGAATTCCATTGTGTTAGCCCATGGATTAGTGAAATTTAATTTCAGTATATTATTATACACTAATTCTTATTTGAGGTATATTCTTACCTTGTCTCTACTGTAGTTTCAGGTTGTTCGCCCATCATCAGGAAAATTAAAAAATACAATTAGATATACGTACAAATTTAAACCATGTGAAAGAACCACATATACCGAGAACGTGCATCTCCAAACAAGGTAAGAATATACCTCAAATAAGGATTAGTAGACGTATAATAATATACTGAAATGAAATAAGTGACAATGTGAATTAGGTGGAAGACGTTTTCCTAAACAATTCATCAGAAGCTGTGTGTTCAGTGTGTGCACTGTGCTGTAGAAAAATATTTGTGCTAAATTAAATCAAACACAGTTCAGTATATTTTGAGATAAACTTCATACAGACAAGCAGTTTTTGATCCTACTGATTTTTATTGTAGTATTTCTGGATTATTGAGAATTAAAAATACACAAATAAAATTTACTAATAAAAAAATCTCTTGCTTTCGAGAAAAAAGAAGAAACATTTGTTATTTATTCATATTACGCGTAATCCAAATTACCTCATAAGTCTCAACAACATCGGGTACTTCCATGTCAGCATCAGTTGTCAGAGGTGGATCCCACACAAGAGTGATTTCTGCCGCTTTCACAGATATCACCCGCACATTATTGACCGATGCTGATGTCACAGATGCTTCCGTAGTGACAGTAATATCAACAAAATCACCTCCTTCATCACTCGTTAATTCGCTTATTCCGTTACCGGAGAAAACTTGGAAACGATACGTTGTTACTGGACTCAGTCCAGTTATAGTGACTTTGGTGTCATTAAAAAATTCCTGAAAAAAGAACAATTACAATAATTATTAAGAAACATTTGATTTTAACTTGTTGGTAATGATAGAGAAAATTTTGGCAGGTGAATATTTTATTTGTTAATAAATAGGTTTAAGTTATCAATTACACAGCTTAATCCGTTAAAATAAGCCATGTAACACAATTTACTGAAAAAAAAAAGAAGTTTTCTACTATTTCATAAATATATTGTTATAACTAATTTCATCCAACATTTTTGCAATGACATTTTTATTTGTTTTCTTAGTTTCATTATACAATATGTAAATATATCACAAAAATATAGACAAAATAAATTTAGTTTATGGTTTAGATAATAATACCCAAAAACTATTTTATTACTAACTACAAAGTTTCACATCAATATTTAAAGAAGTAATAAAATATAATATTTTTTTAGAAATATTTATTTGTTAATTCCCAATAACATTTTTTAAAATGTCTCAGTCAAAGTAGTTTGATTATTCTATCAGAATAATGATTCGAATTTGCCCCTAACCACAGTCACTAGAAACTTTAAAATAAACACAATTATATGATTAATTGTTCTTTATTAATTATTTCCACTAAATGCCCTGATGTACATTTCGATAACATGGTTATCATCATCGGAGGGTCTTGCTTATAAACTAAATCTAAACTTACATATCTACTAATATGAAATAAAATTAAACCAAAAACTATAATAACCTAAGTGCAAGCTAAAATCCCTCCCACTCCACAGATTAGTTGACCAATAAGATAGAGGCTTGGGCTGCCCTTTGTCAAGTTATTGTTATATGTCTTTGACCTATGGAGTGGGGTGAAAGATAACTGTACCTCTAACAAAGCTAATAAGAACAGGTGGCCTAGTCCTTACAAAAGTCTTTATAACATAACAATACAAAATAATGTGACTACTTAATTTATTACATCTGTATTAATCAGATAATTGTGTTTTATTTTAAAGTTTCTAGTGATTGTGGTTAGGGGCAAATTCGAATCATTATTGTGAATTTCACCACAGTGCTCAACAAGATTGTATCTATTCTATCTGAGTTAAGTAAATGTGTAGAGGTGGGAGTATTTTCAATAGCAATTTCAGCCATCAAAACAATTTGCTCTTCAAACTGTTCAAACCTAAATTGATTATAGCCCATATCAAGGTGTGAAGAGGGGAGAGGGGTTTGAAGAAGATATTACTGTATATTTAGTGTATTATTTCATTTTAATTATAATAAACCAATTAAAAAAATTGTTCGAGTCATTTAAAATAACAATTATAATGGCAAAAAATAAACCCATGATTAAATTTTATCATTACATCACTATCAAAGGAAAAAACATACAGAAATTTAGAATAACAGGAATTGAGGCTAAAATCAAGTTTAAGAAACTTTAAACATGTTTCACCTGGTCTAGGCTAGACTTAATCTAGTCTTAGTATTGAACTAGTAAAGCGAATGTACGTAATTAACTGTTATAATATTAATTGATTTGGTAAATTTGTATATAAACTATCAAATGAGTTTTTTTTTTTTTTTTTTTTTTTTTTTAGTTTTGAAGTTTTGAAACAAAATATTTTGAAATACAGAATAAGTGTGATTCATCTGTAAATGTAAACCTTTAATATTGAAAAAGTTATCAAAATTGGGCCACAGATGTTTTTAATATTTTTCATTATAGATTTCAATAGTAACAAATAATAAAATTTATCTTGTTAGAACATCTTCAAATATCAACTTTAAAATCATTATTGTTTGACTGTACTGACTTTGTTGGTTAAAGTTGAAGAAAAACAACTAGAAATTGTATATATTTAAGTTACCCTGACTATTTAAAATTGTTATAACAGCAAAAAATAAACTTACAGTACTTGGTGTATAAACAACGCCCGGTCCACATGCATCACATTCAATTCTGTAAATAGAATCTGTTCTTCCACCCAAAAAACTAGGAGCATTCCAGGATAATATCACAGTCGATTGGTCAACAAAATTAACTGTCAAATTCTGTGGTGCGGTTGGTGGTTCTGCAAAAACAAACAAATAAAATAAAATATTTCTATTATTTATAAACAGTTATTTATGTTAGGAACATTTTTAATTCTAGACTTATAATACAAAAAAAGATTTTTTGTCACTAAATACATTTAGAAAAAATTAATAAAACCACAATGTTTTAAACTAGTTTTAAATGTTTAAAAATCTGATTTTCAAGACCAGTTTTCTTGTCTATTAAAATTCATCCATATGAGTATTTTTGGCTACCTTCCAAGCCTTTTTGTTGTTATTAATACTTTATGTAGTATTAAATTATTGTTAAAAGTTGATTCTCAAATATATTCGTAGTACTGATTTACATAAAACTGAAATTGTGTAACATAGTGTAGGTTATGTATGTTCTATTTAGTTTTCACTATGTTTATGTTACACCACAATGAACAGTGAGGAGGTCAATTTACAACCACTTGTTGGCAATAGTGAAGTTGTAAATAGGGTAAGCTCACATGCCTTTGTTATAGAACACACATTCATGTGCGCACACACACACACACACACACACTCACACACAAAATAATATAATAACCAAGCTCCATTTTTTAAATACAAGATTCTAATTTTATTACAATCTGATCACTAACACTGATATTTTATTTTGTTACCAGTAAATACTGAACTGAATTTTTTTTTTTTTTTAGGAAATCACACCAATTATGTTTTGTTTGGGTTCTTAGAGGCTATATTTAGTAAAACTATATAAAAATTGTTGGGATATTTTGAGTTTTGGTCGTATGGCAACTCCCCTCAAATCCTGAGTTATAATGTGGCAAAAATATGTCCACAAACCAAACAAAATTAATTAAAATTGGACCACTTATTTAGGCTGTAGATCACAGATAGATATCAATTCCAAAACCCACTCTTTTTTTAGCACAAGCGAACTGAAAACTGATGTTTCCATATTAGCTTAAAACAATCCTATTACTAAATTTTAAACTATGATATTGACATTGTAGTTGAAGAGGGTTGTTATTAGAGAAACCGATTTTAATAATCCAAACTAGCATCGTAAAGCTATGATGAATGCTCTAGTTAGAAAGTACATGATAGAGTTTGTTGGCTTCTGAGAGCAAAATACTCGGCAAAGCTCTACCTTTAATGTAGTGAGGTTGCTACTTAAATTGACAATGGTCTCCCCTAAAGGGTATGTCTGCTAATGAGTTTCAAGCATATTTGAAAAGACATCCACAAAATGACCCAAGTGTAGGGACATTGTGTAGTATGGTTAAAACTTTAATTAATGCTTGTCTGCATAATTACCTCTATGCAGTGAGAATCTCGAAAGCTTTCTGCAAACATTAGAGTAGAACAATGTTCAAATCTATAACTGCAAGGGATGGTTATAAATGTTAAATAAACACTTTTTACAGACCAAATAACAACAAAAGAAGAAATATTAAAGACAAAACTAATAGAAAATTTAGATTGTCAAAAAACAAATAAATAAATGAAAAGAAATTGTAACAAGATGAAAAGTTTAGGAAGTTTAGGAAAAATATATATAAATTTCATTTGTTTTAAATTTATTTGCGAGCAGTAATTTTTGTTTACACGTGGTTTGAACTATTGGGTTAACATTTAATTACATCTTTAATAAATTTTTGATATATAGATTACTTACCAGTTCCATTGGTGACACAAAGTATTTTGTAAAATATTATAGGTCTAACAATAATATGTCTTAATTCCATAAATCCATCTCTAAAATAATAATAATAATAATAATAATGGATATTTGGTGTAGATTAATTTTAAACACATCATTAAGAAATTAATATTATGAAGAAAATATTTTAAAATTATTAGTCTACAATACTGAAAAACATAAAAGAAAAGTTAAATAATCTTCAAAATATAACACAATTACTCGAATATTAGACATAGAATAATAATTTGTCTACACTCTGCTAAAAAAAAGAACAGCTACAAAAATAATAGAATTTGTTTTTCTGTTTGTTATTATATATTATTATTTTAAAGAAATATAATGTGGTGGAATATTCAGATTGACAATACTTAATTGTATTTACTGTACCAAATTTGTTGACATCTATAGACATTAGCTCCACAGCCCCATTTATTAGGAATTGTTTTGGAAAAAAAAAACTGTATTGATTCTAGATATGTCTCCTTCATGGAAATTGAACACCCACAAACAAGAAATGTGCAACAATTGGTAGTAATTCAGCAAAATGTTTCACTTATTGTTTACGTACGAGTGGTTTGTGTTTGTAAGAAAACCTCTAGAGATCATAGTTTTAGTCTGATATTGGTCCAATTTGATTCGTGAACTCGTTGTTAAAAACAATTTAGAAGAGTTTGTTACCTAGAAAAATTGGTCAGAATATTTCAAAATGGCGGTTCATTTTCAAATTTCATAAAAACAAGTTATTGAGTATATTTTTTATCTAAAAAACAACGCCTAACAACAGCTTGTTTTGTAAACAAACAAACAAGACCAAAATGATACACTCTAATCCCTATTCGTAATTCTCACGTTGTGATCTTGTCTTTAAAAACTACATACAAATAAATTACGAGTTGGCCGTATTATTAGAAAT
The DNA here is from genome assembly GCA_963513935.1 of Aphrophora alni. Lineage (NCBI taxonomy): Eukaryota > Metazoa > Arthropoda > Insecta > Hemiptera > Aphrophoridae > Aphrophora > Aphrophora alni. Next base: position 138,099,409 of record OY740767.1, on the reverse strand, counting down.
AGATCTTATTATTTCGCAGACAAGTTAATTAAAAGAATCATAAATGTTTCTTTATAAACATTAACATATCAAACATGAAGTTTAAATTTTCTGATGGGTATATAAAATAAAAATGTATACAAGCTTATTCTGACAACATCAAACAAGTTCCTTTATAAATGCCTGTTATACTTTATTTTATTATAGACAAAACTACGCAGAGAATGCAGTACATACGACTTAACTACTGTTTTTATCATTATATCTTGTCTTCCGATTGCCATAATTGTTAGTAACAGCTCCAAGGAAGAGAGAACATGGACTCACAAAGAAAACATCATAATTATTTGTGCAGGTGTATGGTGAAGCAGTAACTGGTACTTATCTCAGGATAGGAGAGAAGTCACAAAACTATTAATTACGTTCATTCAGTTGTGTGTATCTAATAACAGAGTGTCTTGCTCTGCTTCTCTGTATAATTGATTATTTCAACAAACGGACATTTGCATTCAACTCAAAACTTGGTTGTAATTATCTTAAGTTTAACGTATTAATAAACTCCTTTCATACAACTTTATTTATAAGGCTATACAGTTTAATTAACCAACGAAAAATTATAATACAAAGTACTATATTAACATATTATCTTGATGAAATAATTTAATCTAATGTCAAAAATTAGTGTCTTTGGTAATTATGAGAGTCTAAAGATTTTAGGTATTCATAAATTAATAGTTTAATTATTGTTTCTTAAGAAAAAATTCATAAATGGTGACCAAACTTTGCAAAAACTTTCTCACACATGCATCCACAAAACCATTCTAACTAAACAAAACAATTAAATTAATTAATTGACATTAGTTACTAAAAATGTCAGTTCTGTAATCGTTTATCAAAAAGTGAAAATTAACCATCGATACCGTCGTAGATTTATACAAATTATTTTAAATAATATATATATTTTTAAAAAGGCCTAAACTTGCTTCACTTGAGTCATAATAAATAATAAACGCCTGGACAAAATTTGGTTAACAATAAATCGTACAAGTTTTCCATAATGTAATTAAAACCACTAGAAAGACTACAACTACACAAGACTTTGTGTTCAATACAATGAATATATTAAATACAAAGATTATAAATTTTCCTCACTAAAAAAATAATAATAATAATCATTTTACAATAGCGAATATAAATAATGTTATTTCATCAAACAATAGAAACAACATAGTCTGTATCAAATAAGATTAAATATTCTATAATTGCAGCAAAATGTTGAAAGCATAAATGTAAATGATGATATCAAGGAAATTGACTTCCATTGATCAACTTCTCATTGAGAATTAGTAGAGGATTATTTTACGAAGCACGTAAGTTTTCAATTTGTAGCTCGAGTATTTCTGAAAGCTCAAGAGAACGTTAAGTTAGAATTGAAAAGCAAAGGTATAGAATAGGCTACGGGAATGGAATGGGGTAAGGGTTGGTGGAAAGGATATTACAAATGATATTTTAACAGAGCCTAAGATTCAACACCGTCTAAGGCGTAATAAATATTCAACGTTTCCTTATGGGAACTCAATAACATCAAGGTGATGTGAATTATCAAAATCCAGGTCAGTCGAGGTCGGGTTGGGTGAGGTTTCCTTATTAAAAAAATATAAGAAAATGGAAAGGAAATAGAATAGAATGAGGGGAGCGAGTTTCTTAGCTGATCAAGCTAAGACGGATAATAGAACCTGGTGAAGTAAGCTTCATCAACCTGAAGGAGTGGGTGGATTGGGGGTGCAAAACGAAGGGGTTCATTTAAAGAGTGCCCTATCTCGTCACGTCACAATCAATTCACTTATATAATACGTCAAGACGAGGGAACCCAAGGTGGATCTCATTTTACGCTCAAAAGGTTCTCAAGTTTGCTGCGAATAACCCCATTAGCTCATTCCTTAAGACTTGGCTTGTTGACGAGTAGTACAGATCTGTAATTGGCGGAATAACCTGCCCTCAATTACACAAAACAATATACAGCTATTGTTTAGCTCGACAAGCCATTAATTCATGCTTAAAAATTAGAACAGTCAGTTTTAATGGTAATCCTGCTTTTAATATTACCTATTGTTTTAAATAGTATGTATACTTAAATGCTTATTTAAAAATACATAAAATAATTACAATTTTTAATAAATATGCACATTAAAAAAAATATTGCATTTCAAGAGTATCGTGAAAATTTATTTCTAATTCTGGATTATAATACCTTTGTTACATCTTGATAAACATTTTGACATTCTAAGAAGAGAGATATATTCTTTGTTGTTTTCTTAAAATTTGTTTAAGTAAAAGAATCTTCAATACTTCCCGACTTCAGAGTAGATCTAATGATGGCCTTAGATCTGTTCTATACATATTATTAAGAAACTCAAAATTTGGAAGAGAATGTACAACACATAGTACATTCATAACAATTAAGATTCAATGAATTATTATAGTGAATTATGATAAAATAGAAAATAATACCTTATAATGTTTCATAAAACATAATTAAGTCCCAAATTGGTTGAAACATCTATAAGAAATAAGTCAAAAATGTTTTTTATAATAATGAAAATTCTAATTGCTGTTATTTTTTTTCAATATTATAATTAGTACAATAGTTGTTCAAATTTAAACAAGGATAAATTAAATAAATAAAAATAATGTTAACAAGTCTTTTCCTCAGTTAAAAGTTGAATTTAGAAAAAAAAAAATCATTTAAAAGAAATTTTAAATTCTTAGTGATATTATTAATATGTAAAATAAAAGCAATAGTTCCATTACATTCTGCCTTAGCTAGATTTTAAATATTTGTTGACAAAATCATAATAACAACCCTAATATACAAAATTTAATTAACTAACTAATAAACATATTTTAAGCATTACTGAATTACTATTTTAATTAGCTTATTTGAATAGGACAAAACACACAACCTTAAACGTAATACTGATTAGATTCTGTAGCTTCAAATGACTTTACACAAGTTGCCAACACACATATGTATACTTGCTCCGATGGGAAATATGTCATTGAAATTGTAGTCAAGTAGTGCTAGTTGAATAGATCACATTCACAACTTTGTAAGACAATGTAGTGAACATGGAATAACTGCTCAGCATTTAAATAGGTTAACATAAGATTTAAATGAAAAATTTTAATTTTTCATGCAAAACACAACTTTGTAAAACAAGTTGATTTCTGTATAATCAAAATATAATATTATTATCGTGGACTGTTGGTGGTATGCATTTATTATTATTATTATAGGAACTAGTTTTATGTACTGTATACAGGAGAAAATACTGTATTATTGAATAACTTTTCTAACGATTCAAAAAATCAAACCTACATATAAAAAGATAAAAATTATGACCTCTATAACTTTTACCAACACAATCAGAAATACAGAGTGATAATTGATGCAAATTCTGGCTTTAAATTTATTGTATATTGATGGATTGTTCATATTATTGCTACACTTTATTTAAACATTTGTCTATATAAAAATTAAAATAAAAAATATAAGAATAAGAATATAACAAAAAAAAAGGAACACACGATTAAGGCTAGTGAATAAATTGAAAATAGCCAAACATACTTGATGCCGAAAGGCAAAGATACATTAGGGAGAAAAACTTATATAAACGAAAAATAATTGAAGCCACATTTCTAAAGCTAATGGGCAGTATTATTAGCTAAACCAGTATATAAATAAAGCCAATAATGAAAACAATTAAAATTTGAATATACACATTACTGTACTCTAATTTAAGTAAGGCTGAAAATTTTCAGATTAATTCACCTCAAGGTGTGGGACTATGAGGTTAGGTTAGGTTAGGTTAGGTTAGGTTAGGACTACCCTCTGAACTTAAGAGAGGGGACAAAAGTTTTAACACCTCTAAGAAATCAGTTTATAACTACTAGTATATGATCTTAGTTCAACTTGGTTAACATGTTTTGTGTAGTTTGGTTGGATTGCAGTTTTTCCTGAGTATGTTTTGTATACATACAGGCTTAGGGTACCCCCATTTTTTTTACATCAAACATTAACTAATTAAAACAACACTGTAATTTTAGTACATTTTACAACCTAACCTAACCAATCTGTGATGATTCTTGCTACCACAAATCTGATCTACATTTTCGTTTACTCAAAACTCGAAAAGGTTATGTTTTATAATCAAATAGAATTATGAAATTATTTAGTTTAAAACCAACATGAGTTAATAAATAAGCAAAATAACAACACAAACCGCTACTAAATATAAAGAATGATTCTAGTGAGTGTTGCAGTAGCACCGACCTCATAGTAATGAAGTTAACGCAGTTGAAATGCCGAACTTGAAAATATTTCAGTGGGCCAAACGAAAATCGCAGTTATGTTATTTTTGTTTTTTATGACAGTAGAAGATGGCATAACCTGTATAAGTTCGTAAAAAGATGTTTCGAGCTTTGAACTTATAAAAAAAGGAGGGAGTAACAAAATTACCAATCTTACAGTAGTTATTATGACTACTAAAGCCTATTTTTAGCCCTGGGTTCCGAACTTAAGATTTAGTTTCCATAATAATCCTAGGATATTATGCTATTTTGGTCTTCTCATGTTCTAGATTTTTGATTTGATAACAAGAATTCATCAATACTCTCGAAAATATGGATATTATTTTTATATACACAAATGAGAGCAAATGTCTTAATAAAACTATAGCCTAATGATAATTGGTGGATTTGTTCAAGTGGTCTAGATAAACAAAATGGCACATTACATGAGTCCAGAATCGTTTCATTTGATGGTCTGACTGTTTATATTTTCATCAAAATATAATTACTAAAAAACAGATTTTAATACAGAGTTACCTTGTAAATTGGTAATGGTTAACATGTAAACACAAATACATAAATACTAAGAACAATTTAAAAACTGCAATAATTCGAAATTTTGTGTGCCAAAAATCTATAAAACTGTTGGATATACAAAAACAAAATTTGTTGTCCTTTTATTGGCAAATAAAAAATATCTTTACTATTTTGTAACCTAAATGATTAACATGATATAGCCTATGTACAGTAACGAAATAATTCTCGCTAATTGTCCAGCATGTACAAAAACTTTCTCATGGCCTCTAAGGTTTTAGAAAACTCAACAATAAAAAATAAGCAATACACAATAGGCCTAATTCAAAATGACCAATGATTTTTCAACAATCAATCAATTACTGTCATCTATTGTACTCTATTTACTGCTATACCATTAGTTGAAAAAACATTTCAAAATTAATATTTTCTACAAACAATAAACAGAATACAAATTATAACACAATTTTTTAATGAGTTTTTAATATTTAATATATAATAATTTATTAAATTTTAATATAGCTAATGTAAGAAATTAAAATTGTAATTGAAAAATGACAATATAAAAATAATTTCTGACCATCAAACCAAATCAACTTTTCTATGATTAAATGTTCATTTCAATTTTTAAAACATTTTACTTTTAAAAAATCATACAAGTCATTAAAAACGTTTTCTAACACTGTATAAATAATAAAAAACAGACCTTTCCGAAACAGATAAAAAATAGAATTATTCCACACTCTATCTCAGCAAGGAAATAATCTGATTATTAAACAACCTAGTGGCAAACAAATGGTATTCATGCACAATGGGATTTTCCTTGTAAATTATCATCCAATATCAATCTCAGCTTCTACTCACTCATAATTAAAATAATATTTTCAACTTTTCTTTGTACACAGAACTTGAAATGATTTTATACTAAATAAACTACAAAATAAAAAAAACATTTTAATCTTTTAAATGAACATTACAATGATTTTAACCTAGAACTCTATTTTGAGTTTATAAAAGTAACTATAAAAACATAATTAATTCATTTAACACTAAATTAATTTGTTTTAAGTAGTAAAATATTTAACTCTTAATTTTAAAAGCATGGACACCCTTGACAAAAAACCAAAACCAAATCAATAAAAACTCGCTTTATTGTTCTCTTTTAGTATTAACTATAGTCTAAAAAAATACAGATACCTGTAAAAATATAATACATAACTCTCAAAATATGGTGGCAAAGTATAATATGATTTTTTAATTGTTGAACTACCACTTATATAATTTTTAAACAGTCAAAATCCTTCTCTAAATTCCAACATCTAATTTCAGATAAGTCAAATAAGCTTTTGATTGACCATTCCCTCCATTTTTATAAAATTTGACTATTTTCTGTAATGTCAGTTAGCAGACAAAATCAAACTTTCATATGATATACAATAACATGCTAGAAATTTAGTTTTGCAGGTTCCTACGGGTATAAACAACAGTTATTGTGTAGTTGATTTCTACTATTGTGTTTATTGCTTGTGTGTAATCAGTCAAGAGCATTGTTCTTGTGTATTATTAGTTTAGTTTTGTATGTTTTAGTATATATTTAGTGTATTTATGTATTTTATCTTTGCTGAGTAAAACTGTTAAAAAAAAAAATAATAAAAAAAAATAAAAAAATAAAATAAATTTCAAATTTTTAATGTATTTTCAGTTAATCGTAAATTTATAAATATGAGTTTACAAAACATTAAATATGACTTGCATTTAAGTTATTAATGCTCAGTACTAAGACATATTTCTATTCAAAGATTTTTCAATGAGATATTTGCAGGATAAAGATTGAATTGGAAAAAAAAAATTTTAATTAAACATTTATTTCCATGACATTATGGAGTAAACAACTTGTTTATTATGATGAAGACTTGTCCTTTATTAAGTCAAGGAATATGTAAATAAAAGAGAAAAAAACATTCCTCTCTTTCTTGGATCTTCTTATGAACCACTAGATAAATATTTCATGTAATCAAAACATCACTGTTAACATATTCATTAAATCCTGCTTATACTTTGGATAAACTAACGTAAAACCAAAAGTACAAAAGTTGAGGGATGGTAGGTTAAACAAAATAGCAATGAGACCAAAAATCTGCTCTTAACAATTTTGATAAAATATTGCTCAAGTGAAGTCTCCAAAGACCACAACAAAGTTTTGGTCACAATTTCCACAAAAACATCAATCATGTACAGTAGCTTATTTCGGTATTTTCCAAACACTCGTGTTTTCTTATCCTTTTCATTTGGCACTTAGTTTGGGTTAAAAATCTTCCCATTTCATTAAAATCGAATCATAATGGTTTCCGTCAATTTTGTGATATTCAAACATTTTCAAATATGTAACCTTTATTTCCATTTTTTAAACAATAATACCCAAATCATGGGGAGATGGCGACTAACAAGTTTGGTCTGAATCCCTAAAGGATATATTTAAACAAAATTTGATACAAATATCAGCCACCCCCATACCCGAGTTATCAAAATATTAAAATCAACCCTTAGAGATATGGCCAAAACTACCTATCTGATAAAAATGAATCTATTTCGTTTGGGCTATAAAGTCACTGCATAGACTATAGACAGATATCATCCAATAACGGGTTTTTTGACAGGTTAATATCCATCACGGGTTTTTTGACTCGTCACATAACCTTCTCGAAAAAGAAAAAAAAATTATATATTTATATATATATATATATACACACAAGGAAAGTATATAACAATTAGCAAGGATTGTTGCTAAACAATCACATGCCGTTGCACTTAACTATATAATTTATTAAAAATGTAAACGAATATGAAACTTTCATCAAAACATTTCAATACCATATTGGATTGAAAACAATTTATTTAAAAGCTTCCATATTTCAACGTAACCAAAAATATGAAACTGTATTGAAGCACTGAAATATGCAACTACCAATGATAATAGCTCACTGGAAAGCATTTCAATGGACTTGTAAAATATGAAACGTTTGGGAAATAGCATTTAAACACTTGCCAATAAAAAACATCACCAAATGGAATTAAACCGCAATGCAAAAAATAGATTACTATAAAATGTTGGCATAGAGTGTTTTGCCCATAGCAACGAGTAATTAACCTAAATACAAGTGCGTCAGAATTGTATTGATTGTAGGAGTGGTAGTGGTATGCCTTAATAGGATATACTAATTAGGTCTAGTCCAATGACACTTCCAAATATTTACAGTATTGTTCAAGTTTGTTTTTAAATAGTTCCCAAATTGTAGACAATAATCTTTAGGATTTTTCTAAAGAAATAACAAAATCCAGTATGGACTGTTCTATAAAATTAGCAGAATTCTGTATAGATTGTTCTATATTATTAACAGGATTCAGATTCTGAACAAGATTAAAAAACTGTAATTTAAAAGTAGAATAGTTTTGTACGAAAGAAGTTCTGTTCTAAAGAAACACAATTGACAAACTGAATTAAATTTATTCACTCTGTTTTCTTATTTTACTAGTTTTACATTAGTTAACTCTAATTCTAATAAAGTCGGATACATGTTGTAAAACTTTTACTTCTAACTGAAAAACTCTACATGTACAGACTTCAGAATTAAAAACTCTACAGGATTGAACTAAATGTATAAAATATACAAGTGTTGTTAAAATGTTTTCTGTAATAAACTAAATTTATTTCTGCAATTTACTCGTACTTGAAATAATAAACAAATGTAAAATTTTTGAAACTTATTACCCTCTTAAATATGTAAAATAAAACATAACATCACAAACATTCAATTTTTATATCTGTACAGAATTTTATATTTTGATGTTACACTACAAACAAGAAGGTTCCTTATAAAATTTCACTTCATTTTTCATATGTTGCAATTTATATAAAAAATTTGTATTTGTGAGAAGTTAGACAGACCAAATAATGTGTTCATAGAAAAGAACAAATTCTATTTTTGTTATTCAATACAAAAATATATTATAATTTATACAAAAAATTATTTGACATCCAAAAAATCAGATGTTGGCACTCAAAGAATAAATAAATATGACAAAAAAATTTCATAACTATTGTCCCATAAATTTCAAATTTGTGTAAACAGTAAAAACACAAATTTAAACAAGATGCCATTAAAGTTTGTTTCTTTAAACTTAATTGTTAAGTAATATTTCAAAATTACTCAAATCAGTATTAAAAAGTAATGTATATAAAAAATAATTACATTTCAGGGAAACATTATTTAAGGGGACAAAGCTTGAGTAACACTATTTCCCACAATTTCTACATAATACTCTTTAGACCTACATTCTGTTTAAAAGAGTATAATTTCATTTTAATGATTATATGTTCAAACATAAATTTGAGTTCTATACCATTACAATATCAAATCCTATTAAGTGGTTGGCCACATTAAAACAACAAATTTACTCCAGTATTTGATGATAAAAAGTGCACTAACTGTTCAATATTTTCATTACCCGCATTCAATAATTCATAACATTTTCTGTGAAAAAGCTTGCACAAAATAAAACTTCAATTATTGCTAACGAAATTTCATCAACGCATACCTCATTATTCGTCAAAAACATGAGTGACCAAAATTGCATTTCGCTTCGTAAAATTTCATTGGAGTGGACTGTGTATAAACTGTGATTTTATTTTACCGACCAGTGGTTTAATTTACAAATTATTAATAATGGCATGTCATAATGGAAATAGAGTAGTCGATGACATTGTTGGCAATTTCAATTTTTAACGCAGTTTGATTAAACATTTAGTTGTACCCTTTCTGTTTCTGTTATTAAATGACCAGTCAGTTGGTAGATTCTCATAACCTAGTTATAAATAATAGCGTGCAAATAAATTTAATTAATAAATTTAATATTTTAAAAATAGTTTATGCCTAAAATGTTCTGCCATAAAAAATATAGAAATAATTTTAATCTTATCCTCTGTTAGTTAATAATTATTAGTGGATGGAATTGAAAATGTAAAATTTAATAGAGTTATAAGAGTCGGATTTTCATGATTTTAAAAATTTTACAAACAAATATTTAGTAATTGTCAAGTAGCCCATGCACTAAAAAGTCTGATATTAATAATCACAATACTACATTTTTTCCTTTTTATCCGACAAAAAATTTCACAAACCTTCAAGTTACAAGAGATAAATGACAAATATTATATAAAATCTTGAAGAGGTATACGTATTTTTCTTTGGTAGCACATTATTTTTGTTGTTCTGGAGATACAAATTAAAAACTAAATCAAAAATAGTAGATGTTATAAAACTCTACCATGTTAGTACATTATTTTGTCCATAATAGTCTAAAGAACTACACAAAGTGTGTTAACAAATTATATAAGAATATAAATTTTTTTATTTAAAAACAATCGCTTAAAAAATATATTTTAAATTTTGGCTAAACTTTTACTCTAATTTGCCACCTGATATAACGTGGCATACTTATATCAGGTGAAAATTTGAATATATAAAAAGTGGATTTTTTTTATGATAACTACTGAAATGTATGGTTTTGTAAGTTGTGTTGAAGAAAATTATAAACACAGAAAATGGGAGAATGTTAAAAACAGAAAATTTGGTAAAGTTTACTCTGTTGTAAAACATCATAAAAAATACAGTGTTACCAAACTATTACATATGTAATATATAATATATTATGTTATACATTTCTCATGTATTTTCCATGTTGAAAATAAAATTTAAACACTATTACTGTGATTTTAATGCCTGTTCAAACTTGATGATTGTTAGATATTAGTAATAATATAAACATTAGTAGTTTCGCCATGTATTGCTGAATATAAAATATACAATTTTATTATAAATTTCAAAATAATATAATTTGGAAGAATTATTTAAGTAGTAAAATGTTAGCTCATTGACATGACACCAGAGTTGATTTTATTTGCTATAAATAAAGAAACAAATACCATAAAAAAGTTGGACTTTAAGTTATAGATTAGTGTCATATTTGATTTGAACAACTACATTTTTATTTCTGTTTTAAAAATATTTTTGTTCAAATATCTCGAAGCAATACAAGAAGAAAGCATTTAGTGTCATATTCTGCGATGTTTGCCGCATCAAGGATAAAGCTATAAAAAAAATTAATTTATAAATAATTCGACACACATTTTAGAAATTTCAATTTCACAGTAGTTGTTAAAAATAAATATAATTTTGTCATTAAAAAAAAAAAGATTAATCATTAAAAATTAATATTTTCAGTAGAATTGCCATACTTTTAAGTAGAACATAAAGTATATGAAATATTTTATCTAATGATGTACTTTGAATTTGTAACCTATCTAAAACATTTCCCTGATAAATAATTAATAAGGTATTCAAGATAAACTAACTTAATAATAGGTGTAAATCTAATACTTGATAATTATTAAGTAAAGTTAATGATTGTACTTAAAGATTTCATACTTTAATACTAGAATGAATAGGAAATTAGATATTTAAAATAACTACTCTCTATAATCCTATTCCAGCATCAAATATTTTATTCGTAGTTCAAATAATTACCTATACCTATAACATTTTTAATGATGAAATAATAAAAAACACTTTCTCATAAAATCACAAGTTATGAAACAACAATATTTCTCAATTCAGTTCCACCATTCCAAGCTAAAATATCTTTTATTGATTCAACTGTTATCGCCACTTCGACAGACATTTATTTCAAAAGGGTACCCTTAAATGAAGTTTGACTTGGAAATGGCACAATTTGCATAATGTCTTCCTTTGTAAATAATTTTAACTTTAGAAAGCAAACATAGTCCCATGAATACGAATTGCAGAAGAAAGACAATAAAAGGGGGTGGAGAGGGGTGACATGTCAACAACAGCCTAATAAACCTGACATATACGAATACTATCTTGATACAAAACATTGACTGTGTTTAAGACAAGGATAGTAGACTCATCTTCTTAACACTCGAGACGCCTGCTCATTACTTTTTCTTTAAAACTCTATAACACAGAATATTTTTTCTGTGGCAGCAGTTTTTTCAAGTGGGCTTTGCAGACTTTGTAAAGAGGTGGTCCCACCTGACAACGAATATCATTCTTATCTTTCATCTTACCAAAAACTATGCAAACGAAGATGCTTATGAAATACATAATACATCAACCGTTGCGTATAACAGTCAAAAGTTTTTTGTATTCATTAATGGGAAATATTATTCCGCATGAGATTTTTATTCAAAAAATTTCAGAATTGGCCTATTTAGTGTTACAAAAATATCCTACTAATAATCATTTTAACTTTGATTAAAAATATTAATTTAATATTGTTTTAGACAAAGAATCACAGTTATATTTTATGTAAATATGGATGTTTCACTGACATCATCAATCCAACATCATGATAATATACAGCAAATCAATAAGAGGGGGAATCTATCAGCAAAACATTTATTTGTAGGCTTGTATTAAAAAAAAAAGAAAAAAAGAAAAAAAGTTAAATTTCCTAATGTACTGAAATTAATACTCACCAATTAGACATGAAGTGATTGTGTTCAAAAACGTTTAATAAACACATACAACTTTCTGAGTGGAATATTTATGTATAAAGTTTGAGAGCACAAGGTTTACGGTTTTTATTTTGGGCACAGCTTAATTATTTTTTAACAGAGTAGAGAGTCGTTGTGACATTAAAATCAGCAGATTTTAATATAAATTAGGCTATTTTCATTAAAATAATTATTGCAAAGCTACGTGTAACGAAAATGTTTAATTTATACAAAAAGGAAATGGAGCAAAACTGGACAAAAACTGTAATTTCTAGAGCATAGTCTAATATTATATATAAAATATTTATTATGTTCATTGATTTAATTGCTATTCATAACCTCTGAAAATCAATATGGCAAAGTATAATGAATTAACACTACTGGTTTAGTAGTTTAACTCTCTCACTTAGTGTACCAAACAAGTTATGGTGTTAACTTAGCATTGTGGGTACTGTAGGTGAGCTGTGTTGGTTGTGAATATAATTTATACAGCTAAATCTAACTTTTGCCATCATTTTTGTGTATAAAAAACTAATACATATTGTTTTATGAGTATTACTCGAATCCCGTAATCAAGTGATGTGTAGGTTGACAAATCAACATGGTGTTTACCATTTCTTATGTTGTATAGTTCTGATCATGTTTGTATCTAGTCTTAGTCATTTTGAATGTTTAGGCCTGGGTCCTATATTTGATTACTAGTGTTAGTTTTACTTTCCAATTTGACCTTAAGCTACTAAACAACAATAGCATGTTTCACATTTCTTATATTCTATGCTTATAAGTTGATAAGGAGAGTTGATTTGTGCATTTGAAACATGTATTAGTTTTTAAACACACAAATGATGGTAGTTGTACAATTAAAATATAACAATAATATGAAGAATCCATTATTATCTATTGACTTTAGAACAAGAAACGTTATGAATGGTAAAATTACATCAAAGTGATCTTGATATTCTAATCATACATTATGTAACTCAAAGGCAGCTTAGTAAGCATAAGATCTTGTAGGGTATTGGATTACAGCGTTAATATTATTATATACACAGTACTGTATTCTATAATACTTTTTTTTTCATTTTTTCTAAAAGTTATATATATATATTATAACATTTTAGATGTTATATAATTATATTTTTTATTACTCTAATTTAAAAGTCACACGATGTCGTGTCAATCTAACATTTAAGATGTTAGATTTACTTAATTATTTGCAACACTACTAAAAAGGAACAACTTATGATTATTACTCATAAACAACACCGTTTACCTGGATAAAACAATCTCTTTCTTTTAATTTTTAAAAGAACAAAATTACTATAGCAATAAACATATACATGAAAGTTATACTTACTTATCTAGAAAAACCATTTACTCTCCATTCATTCCTTAAGACTAATTTATTTATCATATACAATTTTAAAATTACAAAATTTACTTTGTTTTAACTCTTGTTAAAATCTTCAAATTATCAGTTCTTTTTAGTTTATTATATTTCTTTACAAATTTATTTAATACTTTAAATTATCATTAACATTGATCATCTTTTTATTTAATCTCGGCTAGCTCAGTTCTTTACAATTAATTTAAAAAACAACAAAATCTTAATCTCGGGTCTTGGGTTTTTTGAATGGCTCAATCGAAAGTGAAATCAATTCTAAGTGATTTTAATAATTAACAATTAATTGGTTTTGTACTTATCAAATCTGCTGGTCCTTCTTGCTCGGTCAGTTAGCACTTTACACTCCACCTGACTTTAATTTATCTTTTTATTAAACAAAAAAAACACAAACACCACACTGCTTAAACACTTTTCGTCGGTATTTAACGTTGTCTCTCCTTCCCAGATGCCGTTCCAAAATAGGCCTCTCCTTCCTCGAAGTCGTCCCAAATCTGTCTCTCCTTCCTTGTAGTCGTTCCAAAATTACAGCGCCTGTTCTACGATGATTGGTCTCTTTTACCTCTGGTGAATTTAAACTCCTTTTTCAAATCTGTCTTTTTATTAATAACTCCACAAACTCCAAATCTAACTTCCTATTCTAATTCAAACTTCCTTTACTTCAATTCTACTTTACTTTCAACTTATCAAAAACCTTTCAATATCAAGAGACTTCTTGTCCCTTACTCGCTATAAAAAACTAACTATTCTTTTGTACACAGCGTACTCTAGCTGTGTCCGCGACCTTCCGCCGTGGCGACTCTGGTAAGACTCCCCTAACAAACTATTTTCTAATGTTCCTTCTCTAAAACACTGGTTTTCGCGCCCTGTCCGCTGATTTGTCGATTTCTACCAACTTTCTCTGCTTACGAACTTTCGCAATTCCTACTGGTTGTTTTTGAATTCTGCCGTTGTGTTTTTTAAGTTTGGAGCGTCTCCGATTGGCCGACCTACTTTCTACTTGCGTTTTTATAAAATACCGTTATGATGCTGCTTTCCCTTGATTTCTCTTTTTTTTTTCTAGTAAAAACTCTGCTACCCTAAGAATTCCGTTGTGTACACACGTGTTGGCTTCAAGGTTCTTGAAATCTTAGTGCTATTGTAGCCTAGCACGTACAAATTTTATTACAGGCGGCATCTGCCGTTTTCTCTTCATTTGTTTCTTAACATGGTTCCATATTTATTATTTTATTCAAGTTATATTTTAATGAATTTACTTTTAGATTTCATGATTGATGATTTTATTTAGTTTAGTTTAATTGATATCATGATATCGTTACAATATATATATATATATATATATATATATATATATATATATATATATATATATATATATATAAAGTGTAGAAAGCCCTCTTTAAAAGTAAATAGTAGGATTGGTGTAGATTTTATGTTCCTAGGCATTGTCATACTATGCTGCTGGAAAAGCTAAATTTCCAATGGAAATGTGCTAACAAATAGACAGCTTAAATGAGTAATAACAAGCTTTGAACATTAAAAATAATTCTGTTTAATTTAGTTACGTTGTTTA
The DNA here is from genome assembly GCA_963513935.1 of Aphrophora alni. Taxonomy (NCBI): domain Eukaryota; kingdom Metazoa; phylum Arthropoda; class Insecta; order Hemiptera; family Aphrophoridae; genus Aphrophora; species Aphrophora alni. Next base: position 138,083,995 of record OY740767.1, on the reverse strand, counting down.
AATAATATGCACTCATTATGGTAGTAAATTGACATTGATTGCTTTCAAATGTGTTTCTACTAAATACAAAACATTCCCCACGAAAACATCTGAATCAATGTGGACTTCCACAGCGCATGATTAAAAGGTAATTGAATCACATTTCTATAACGAATGCAACTCAAACTTTTGTATTAATTTGAATCAAATTTGAATGGTTTGTAATTATTGTATTTGTTTTGACGAAGGTAAAAAAATATTGGTTTATTAAACATTTCACTCCTATTTTTTAGCTAATTTCTAATTAGACAATATATCATTTAATTGTTAAAATTAATTAATTATCTTTAAAAATCACTTAAACAACAAATTACTCAATGGAATATTGTGGTTAATGACTGGACCAGATGTTGGTAATATATAAAATAAGCTACAAACCAAATCTGAACAAAATTGGATCAAAATTGTGACCTCTTTAGCATTTTCTAACATACATATATACATAGACACAAAAACATATTAAAAAAACACACATACAGACAGACACAAACATCCTTGTATAAACAGTTGAGAGTGTTTTCTCATCATCATATTATAATTAAATACTTACAAAATTTAAAACTTAAAATGCAAGGTAACTAAACTTCGCTAAATAATCTTTCCTATTAAAGGAAAAGCGTTAACCAAAACAGCTTCTTTCCTTCAAAGTTTAAAATCACTTTCAACAAAACAATTTATGATTATAAATACAAGCTTTTGTTTCAAGTATTGACATAAGTCTTTAAACAAATATTGAACAATACAGATGAGCAAACAAACTAACTATGTTAAACTTCAGTATAGTAGAACTTAACTCATTATATTTCATACAAGTCTTTCCTATCTGATTTAGTTCCTTGCGTCTTAAAACATTTCTCCTTGTACAATTTGCAGAATAACTAGGCCACTAGTTAGGAAATACAAAGGGAATCGACTGTTATATAATAAAGCTTTGATTAGAGTAAATTAAAATAAAGAAATCTGAGAAGAGATGAGGATTAAAATGCAGGATAAAATATCTTGACCATTTTCCAAGAATCATTTTGTTTGTTTAGTGTAAAATGAATTTTTAAATGTTTTATAACTCTTATATAAAGAAATAAGTAAAAATGTAATTTTGAGTTTATCTATTAGTTAAAAGTGTATGCGTTTCAACATCTTCCTCTTCCTCTATAATAGCACACAAATAAACTATGCTCAAATTTTTTTACACACCCATACATAAAACCAAATGTCAATCATTTTAAAAATATAGCAAGGAAGTTGCAATAAGGCCAAAAATAAAATTTCAATATTTTTAATTACAATTATCTGAAATGTAGGGTGTAAGGACAAATTTTTTTAATTACCATCTCTTTAAAAATGGAGGTTGGGGTGTTATAATCCATTTCACCGATTTCGATCAATTTTGGTGAAATGTGAGATTAATAACCCAAACAATTTTATTTGTATGTCAAACTACAATTTAAGAAAATTATAGTTCAATTTGGAAAAACCAAATACAATAATGGTTATACAGTATAATAAACACACAGAACACAATTCTCATAAAAAAAATACACCTAAGTAATTTTTTTGTGGTTTGGTTGGTGTAGCTGGTGTATCACTGAAGAGGACGACCTTGTCATTGAAACGTGTCTGATACTTAGGCGTATTTTTTTATGAGAATTGTGTTCTGTGTGTTTATTATACTGTATAGTTTTTCTCATAAGTCAAGCTCAACATTTAATATGAATAATGGTTATGGTTCATTTCCACATTACTCACAATCCGTAATATTTTTTAAATTCTTTTTAGCATATTAGTTTGAGGTATATGTTTACATTTCACCCTGAAAATTTTGAGTAATTGAAAAAGTGTCTGGAAATATTACCAAAATATGCCCACAAACCAAATTTGATCAAAATCAGTCCACTCATTTGGGCTATAAAGATAATAGACTTACAGATATCATTTGAAAAACCAGTTGATGATAACTCAAAATAGATATTTCCATAAAACACTCAACATCTATTTTTGATCCATTACATAACTTCTCTATTTTCATGTATATGTAAAAAGTGAAAGGGGGTTCAAAATTTTCAAGTAAAATGACTTTATTCTTGAGACTTGAAAAACCAAACATATAAAAATCCAACGGTTTATGAGATAATTAAACTATAGAAATTTGTTTTAAATATAAAATTTTCAGTCAAGGTCATGTTGACTTTTTTAAATTTATTTTTTTTAAATTTTTTATTACAAGGGACATATGTTGATAATAAACTCCTTTCACATGGTTAAACAATCATTTGTTTTTATTATCTAGAAGTTTTGAGACAATTGCGTGAAAGTATTCAAAGGTAGAGACCTGAACTTTGGCACAGTGGTGAATGGATGTAGCTATATGACAATGCTCTTACTTATTCAGCACTTACTACTCACAAAATTTGCACAAAAAATGGAATCATTGTTATTTTTCAACCCCCCCCCCCATACTGTCATGATTTGGACTCTGGCAACTTTTTTGTTTTCCTTAGCCTCAAGTTGACCCCTCAAGGGAAGAAGATTTTACATAATTGAGGAGGTAGAACAAAATTGCTGGAGGAACTTAATAGGATTCCAGAAGACACATTTTCTACATACTTCCAGCAGTAAGAAACACTGTTGCGAGAAGTGTGTGACTAGAGAGAGGGAGTACTTTGATGGGGATAAGGTTGAACAAGTTGTAATGTTCCTCAATAAATTGATAAACAAATCAATCTTGGAAGTGTTTGGACACATCTTGTATTAATAAAATATTTGAAGTGTCTCTTCTGGGTGGCGAAAATTCAATGCAGGTTATAAGCTCCTTTAACCAAACCCCAAAATCATTATTTCCTATCTCAATATTTTCAAAAGTTATCCAGACGTGTTTGATTTGTATTTCGAGAGAAGGATTCCCATTACAATATTATATTGGTTCTGTAACTACCACCCTTCCTTCAACAAAAGGGTTGAATGTCATTAAAGAACATGATTTCACCCTAACGATTCATCATAGTCAACTCTTATGGGAATAAACATTTAACAAAAGCATATAAAAAGCCAATTTTCATCAGTGGTAGACAATATAACTTCATATCTACTTCCAACAAACAAAACGAGTTTTAGTTTAACAACAATTAAGTTTTTATATCATGAAATTTAGCACATGTAAATTGAAGAATAAAAACCCTTTTGTCTTCATGTGAATAAACTGTACATTCAAAACAATAACTAACAAACAAATATTTTAATTCATTTGATAGTATTTTCTTTAGTAAATTAGCACAATTTTAATGTTTATATTTAGTATATGTGAAATATTTCTTAAGCTGATCTATCAAAGTTAAGTTATTTGTGTGTTCATTTAAAGTACAATTAGAACAAGTATATAAAGTGATTTTAATTAAATTAGTAAAAAAGCGAAGCTTACTATTCAAGTTTTCCTATTAAGTATATATGTAACTGGCAATGTATAAAATCTATAGAATACATAGGCATTTTATACATTGTGTGAGCATTTTTGGTCAAATATGAAATAAAGTAATTTTGTTTTTGCATTGTGTATAGTGTCACAATATTTCATATAACAAAATAATATGAAATAGAGAAAATAGAATGTTTGTGTACTAAATATTTACAGAAGTAAATGAACCCAACCTAATCTGAAAGCCATCGAAAACCGGTATTCCAAACTCTGTCTGGAGTGAAATGCCTGTACAGAACATTTTATTAAATTTTGTTCCAAATTGTTCTTCGAGAAAACTTGGAAGAGGTCAGATATTTAATTGGTATCTGGGTTACTGGGATACCTTCCTTACAAGTTTCTAGTATAAGATAATTAAATTAATTAGTTCCCAATAGAGTTATTAGCATTACATCAGCTGCCTTTAACCTCTCACCATGCTAGGACCATGGAGTACAGGTGAAGAACAATACCCCATAAAAGATGACCACGTTGGCACAGAACAGTATGGATTCGCAAACACATTTTGATGTGAATTCTTTAATTAAATCTTGAAAAGGATATATTTACAGGTGATGACTTAGATTATAGAGGATGGAATTTGATTTGTGAACATGAAATGTTAGTTAAGAAATTTGGGATTATAAGGACTGAAGGGGAGTATCAGCTGACAAAAGTAGAGGCAGAAATTGAAGACGTCAGGGCACTGACTTTGGAGTGTAGTACCATTGTACTTGTAAAAGTAGACTCTTCTTGTTTAAATCATTATTTTTATGCAAAAATAGCTAATTTCCTCGTTTATGCCTTATTTTACTAATTACTACAAAATTAATGGTAAATAAAGAAATAAAAAATTTTACTTACGTGTGCATGGCATGCTCTTTGGATCTTTTGTTGCTCTGTAGTATCCAGAGTTGCAACGACATTCCGAAAACCCATAATCCGGAGCTTTACTATGGGCTGGACATGGTTGACAGTGTTCATCACCTGTAGCATGTTTGTACTTGCCAGGTGGGCATACTGCAAATTGAAACACAATATATTATTTACACAGTTAATAATATTTTTATTTGAAAATCTAACTTGGCTTAGAACTATAGGATGAACAGAACAATAAATAATTTGTTAATAAATTTAAGATTAGTCTTGAATATTAAAACTTCTAATACATATTAAAAAAGTTTTTAAAATTATTGTTAAAAAAGTTTTTTATAAAAATTGTTAAAACATATTAACTTCAACACTTAATTTAATACACTTGTTTAAATGTTCTCTACAAATACACAATAATTTATTAAAACCATTACAAAAGATTTCAGAATTTGTGATGTTCAAAAGAACCAAGTAAATTTTTGGTTTTGGACAGTGAGGTTCACAGATTTTTGGTGAGTCACTAACATATTTTTTAAAAAGTACCTTGGACAATAAATGAAAAAAATATTACAAACTGTAATAACAAAAATGTTAAGAAAAACATTGTTGTTGTTTTGCTTTTATGTATTCAACTTTTAAAATTATAATGCCTATTTTCTTTTAGAAGCATAAACAATCATTAAATATATTTATATACTAAATTTTGTTAAATTTTATCTTTGAAATTGTTACAACACAAACATAAAATGAACAAACTGGATGGTTTATAAGAAACTGCTATTGTATTTTTGTGTTAGGAGGCCAATAGTATGCATATTTCTACTAACATAAAACAATTTTATAAGTTTATGATAAAAATACTTGATTTACCGGTATATGACAAAAGAAACATAAAAATCAAACATGACCTATCTTCATATTTAATTCCTTAAACATTATTTTTATTTAAAATGCAGACAATAGTTGAACCTACACACATTTTAAATTTTTGATTTTAAAAATTTCTAAAATTTGTTGTGAGAAAATGTAACCATTATATACATTAAGATTGAGTAGTCGATTCAGGAATGAATGTCAAGACCAATGTTAGTTATTGACTTATTTTAAAGTTATGTTATATTATTGGTAAAAACAAATTTGTAGAAATTCTGTGTAATACTACCTTATAAATATTTAAAATATTTGAATTATATTGCCATTAATATACATAATTTTTTGCAGCCAAAATTGCAACATATGGGCAATGCGAAGTTTGGTGAACCTTGACAAACTGAAGAGCAAGAATTATGGTTTATCAAGGCTGGCATTTGACCATAACATTGATTAATGAAAACCAGTTTGCAAATCTAAATATTTAAAACACTAAACAAGCCAGGTAGGAGTATTCAAATATTTCTCTTTCAAAAGAAACTACATCATGTTCTTTATAAACATGGTAATAGTTAAGTAAAGCTAAAAGGTTGCTTTGCATAAAGGATTTACTATTAATTCACGACAAAAGATAATGATCATATTAAAAATAGTTATTAATGGTTTGACTAATTTGAAACTAAAATCAGTAACCTCTCCCACAATGTACTTCACAAGAAATTTATTACAAGACAACTTTTGGTCTGTTGTGATTTATATAATTCAGTAGGAGGCTATGTTGTTTTAAATATTAAAAGTGTGTAACTCCAGAATGAACCTAATCCCTGCAGCCATTTGCAACCTTACTATTTCCTAATTGATTTTATAAATGCAGATATACTAATGTAATAGGAGAGAATCTGTTCATCCAACATATCATTTTTTTAGAAAATACAAACTTCAAATTTCAAATATAACCTTAGAATATTTATATAGGCCTGTGAATTTAGAATTAAAACCAAAATAATAATCATAAAGTGATTTTTTAAATATTTATGAATTATATATTGGAATTTTCTTCAAAATTTGCTGTTGCATACATGTGACTAAAATTGAAGGTAGCGTTGTTGAAATAAGATTGTAAGTGTTTGCAAGCAATTTTCTACATCAGATATCACTCTACTGGTTTATTCCTATGTTAATAATGCTTGTATCCTATTTGTTATAAGTTTAATTAAATCAAATTAATTCTTTTGGAAATTAAAGTTATACAATTTTAAGTACTTATGAAAATATTTTAAAACCTAGACTTTTAATAAAAAAATACCAATGTTGTTAAATTTCAATTACTATGAAGGTTGATGTTTTTTTGTGAAATCCCTTTAAAATAGACTAATCAAATATAATATATTTTTGATTATTTCTCCCAATCTCCTAAGAAATAATGCAGTCTTCTTCAGTATGACAAAAATTATATTTTATTTTTCACGGTTAACTCCGTTTTCATATAAGTTTTAAACTACTACATTGTCAACAAGAAAATTTAGTATTGAACTTTAATTATTTTAATTTGTTGTTTGTTAATTTACACTTTAATGTATACAACTATAATGTACAAAGTAAATAATAACAATAAGACAGGGAATGATAGTCACAAGATTTCTTCATACCTTCATACTTGCTATAGTCAGTGGTTATGTTAAATGTTTAGGCTGGATGAAGGGGAAGGAGTTTGTTGGACTTTTTAGAACAATGAATGTATCTCAAGGGGCAAGGGGCTATTGAGACCCCTTGACATTAGCTCTAGACCACCATTGGTTATACACCATTAGCTCCAGTCCTCAGAGACCTGCCCCAACTTATTAGTGTAGGCATTTGCTTACTTTAGGTTTCTGTTTACATGTTCTTGCACATGTTAAAATAAGCTTTTGTAGTCCATTTGAATGTGTACAACATTAATGACCTATGGTATTAATTTGAAGTCGCTATATTTGTTAGACTGATCGCTAGAAGTAAATTTAATAAAATAAAGTTTCAGATCACTAGATAGTTGCATTGAAAATTTCTATTATCCTGTTACATAATTCACCAATAGGTACTTTTGTTATATTTTAGGATTACATGGTCACCTTGCTGTGGTTAAGAGGGCTTCAATGTTTTTGCAGAATTTTTTCTTAAAGAAAACCTCTTTAAATAAAATACTAAAGTCTATCATTTGATTTCTCATTAAAATAATTTTTGAGCATTCTAAAAAAAGTTGACACATTTTTTGTAATTTAGTTGTATACATGTGATAGAATGCAACTGTCATAGAATTTTTAAAATGCGGGTAAAATGGTGTAGCTAAATATTCTACCATATAAATTAGACAGTCAGCCAAGAATACTTTTTAATCAAGAGAACAAACAGATGAGATAGAACTGTAATTTAAGGATTATCGGTGCGACTATTCATCAGATGTTTAAGTTGGAAACTAACGGTTGCTATTTTATAGCTAAAGGTTAGACAAAAATTAGTGTTGAATCAGTGATCATAAAATAATTATGAAAAAACTTAAATTTCATCAAAACTATTATATAATCAATCAAATATTTATTTTTGATTGTTGTTTTCAATTTTAAGAAGGTAAAAATGAAAAACAGTTATCTTAATCTCTCTTCATCACTAATTTATTGATTTTGGATGAATCCTTCTTTGGATTAATGTCAACCATATAAAATTATTAACATATAAACTATATGACTATATAAAGGAAAAGAACAGCAATAATTGTATAAAAATCTGAATTTTGTGTTTTTATCATATGGCAGGTGTCCCACAATTTGGAGTTATTAAAAACAATTTTTAAAAAGTCTTGAGATATGGTCAAAATATGTCCCACTACCAAATTTTATTGATATCAATCTACTTGTTTGGTGCTTAAGTACTGTGCAGATGATAGATAGACAGACAGACATTACGAAAACCACATTTTTGACTGAGAAAATCTCAAAAAGGATATTTCCATAAAGAACTCGACCCGGTTTTTTGATCCATCACATACTTTCACATTATTTAAAGAAAACAAAAGCATTCAGCTGGGATCAACCAATTTCTTCAATAATTATAACGTAATAGCTTCAAGTCAGAGTAAAGATAACATTAGATTTATTATTTAACAACCTGGAACCATATGTTATACTTACAAGTTAAAAACTTTAACAAGTTTGTTCCAGAATGTCCAGAACAACTATCAAAATTGAATATAAGTTTTTAAAACTTTACTTTAAACTTGTTTATTTAATGTTACTAGTACAGTAATTGGAAAAGTGTTTACCTTGCAGATGGGGACAATTTGTTTATTGCATTCAATTAAACAGCAAACTAATAAAAAGTTTATTTACTTTGAACGAAGCAGTAATTAAAGTCATAAAAATACTGTCGATTAAATGTATTTAATTGGTTAATAGTTTTGTTCTCTTGTGTACTCAGTTGAGGAAAAATATTCTCTGATACATTTTACAATAGAAAAAAAGTACAGGTAAATTAAAATGAATATTGTTAAGTTGATTGAAAAATATATATTTACAACTTATATCACAAAATATGCACCAATCGTGTAGTAGATATTTTATTGTCTTTTGAATTTATAATGTGTAATGATAACAAGTCTGTTAAAAGTTACTCCTATATTCTTACAAAGAGTACATCTTGATATCATAACTTAATCATCTAAATGAATAATGTCAATTCTTAAAAATTTCCGACATTTTTTAAAGGAAATATAGATATAAATTAAATACATTTTAACGCTGATTGTAAAATACTTATCTGTAAAAACCAATTGAAGTTTATATTGTGTTGTGAGTTGATTTTTTATTTTTTTAAATTTTCATTCTCAAAATTAATTTTTCTTTAATACTCAGAACTGGAAATTTTTAGTCACGATAATTAATTATTATTTTGAAATGCTACAAATATTCAGACTTTTTTACACAAAAAGTAATGGGTGACTGGATATCAAAAATTTGTTAAATTTTGCAACCGTTTCTACAGTTGGACAATTTTTAATATATTTTCCACATCAAAATTCATTCCATGGTTTCAGTTATGTATTATGAAGTCTGATTTTTAGTTTGGACCCAAAAAGGTATACAGTATTTATTTTAGAAAACTATCATTGTTTTTCACTTTTAGTTAAAACCATGTCATGTACTTAGTTCAGATGGTTAAACGATTTTCAATATTCTTTAGATAGTCTTGAAATGTATACAAACACAAGTTTTGAATTTTTATGTGTAAAAATTTAACATTTTGTAAATTCAGTAAATAACACTGATTGAAATACATTTTTATGGTTTAACATGTTAATATATACAATAGTGATAAAATAGTCCAAAATTGTAACTAAATAATGGAAAAACACCAAGCATTAACCTCCCATTTTGTTTATTTTCTAGAAGAGTTAAATAGAAGAGTTCTATATAATTTTAAAATTTAAATACATTTTTCTCATGCCTTTTTTTATCGGCCTTCATCTCCACTTAATTTCTTTTAAGAACATTTCTTGCTTTACATAGAAATGGTTCCAAGTTAAAACTCTGTTAGAGTTCAAACATTTATGGTGTTGACCCAGCATTGTGAGGTAAAAGTAAAGCCCTACAAGTGCTTTTAGTGCATCCATTAGTTATAAAAGCTATGGCGACAGGAATTCGATGTCTTGAATCGAATTACCTGGTATAAAACTATCTAGCAGATCTAGGCCCAGAAAAATACTGTTGCACCTCTTTACCAAAACATTTGGTAATCATAAACAATTACCTAAAAATTTTAAACAAAATTTGTTCATAAATTTAATTGTTTTGTTTACATATGTTATAGCTCACAAACCAAATGTTCAAACCATTATGCAATTAATTTCAAAACAAATAAATCAGAAGCTCATTAAATGATACTAGCTCTCAGTTGCATCATTATTTAAAATTCTAAAGTATAAATTTTAAATAATTCCAAAGTTGCATAATTAAAGCCATATCAAGTCGTCTCGAGTCCTCTAATAAATGTCTGCAATAACTCATGCATATCAAATACAGTTTTAACACACTTGTATGATCATTAGAATGGCAGAAAAGTTTACATTTTGTGCAAAATAAAAAAAAAACAAACTGCAACTTTATCCTAAATACATTCTGACATTACTTACTCGTCTGTTGTTAAAAAGAGTTTATAATGAATATGAATTTTAAATTGAACAAAGTACTTCACAATTATATGTTGAAATAATTAAAATGGGAAACTAGCAGTTGAAACTCTTTTAACATGCTGAGGTCAACAAACACACATTTTAGGAAACGTGTTGTGAGTGAAATTAAAAATAATTGGACTAATTTACATTACATTGAAATGAATGAAAATATTTTTCATTTTGTGCACATTTAGTATGGCATACATAATAATAAATCCAAGAAATAAAACAGAATTTAATGATCTTATTAAAGAGCAATATATGTTCTTACTTTTGTGTTATACTCTTAAATTTTCAAAACAAATCTTGGTATATTTTTGCATTTAATTTCAGACATTTCTAAAAAAAAACTATAGTGGTCGTAGACAGAACGTTAAAAATGATCTTCTTCAATGGTCTTTATCTTGGTAATTAATTAAAACCATAGTAGGAAGAAACCTGAGTTGTGGAGAAAAAAAGACATCTACTGCACAACAAATTTAAGTTGCCTATTCCTTAACTATAAGGAGGTCTCTGAGCTAGGAATCCTTGGATTCTTAGAGATCCAAAATGAGTCATGTGAATGAGGGGAGTATTTTTAGAAAAAGTCAACAAGGAGTAACAGCTGAAATGACCCAATTCCTTGACCATGCATCAGTAAAGGAAATCACAGATTACAATTCTACATCAGCTTTGAGTTTGGGAATGTTGTAGTTAAAACAATAAAGTACCATATAGGACATACAGTGGACAATAATCCTGCTAATTGGATAAGTAAAATGAAACATCTCTCAATTATACTCCAACAGAATGGAAACGGTAGACGACAGCATTCAGCATCCTTGGGGTACAAATATTTAGGAGTGCTGATCATAAGATCCTCATAGGTATCATAAGAAGTCTACAATATAGATATTTTAACATGGTGATTTATATTGTACGATTGATTTATTTCACATCAGGTGAAGAACGGTTACTCATGGCTTGGGAAGTCTAAACAAGGGGCGAAAAAAATGTTGGTATAAATGTCCAAACATTTGTTGTCATTTTTTGGTTGTGTCTACAGCATAAAGAGGGGAACATAATATATTGAATTTTTCTCTATTCAATTCCTCCCATAGTCTAGTTATAAATTTTATTTTTTACATGTTAGAAGCAACTATTATAGCCCTGACACCTCAGCCTACAAGACATTTTGTGCACTTTTATAATCCTAGTCGAACGAGAGTTCAGTTGCATGTCCTACATGAGTATTAGAACCAATTTTGCTATGTTATTTTGTGTTATTGTAGTACCATACAAGCCAGATCTCTTTCACTCTAATATTTCATACTTTGAAAATATGTGTTCTGTTGTTTCTGTGTGTTGACCACACAGTCTGTAATTTCATGCTACCAAGGATTAAACCCAGACAATTTCAATGTTTCTTGAATGCCTTATGCCCAGTTAAGATATCCCTTTGGTTGCACCTATGAAAGTTATTGATTAGATTGATACAATGACCCATAATAGAGCTTTCCCTTTGAGGACACTCTCTAGTGGTTAACGATCCCTATTTCACCACCTTCTCAAGGAAGTGCTTGCTACAGATTTGCTTATTCTCCAAGTAAGTTTTGGGTCATTGAGTGGAATTTGGACACCTTTCTTTGCAAATGAAAGCTAGTTGTTAAAACAAAGAATAAATTTAACTTTTGAAGAAATTCTTCTTTTTTTTTTTTCATGTTTCCAAAACCATAATTTGTGTTTAGCTTCAAAAAAAAAAAATACCATAGGAAAACTGAATTTTATCAAAATATGTACATAATCAAAGGAGTTGAAACAGGCTCCATTTTGAATTGTTAAAACTGAAAACGAAATTGTGAGTTTTTTTATATTTTTGGTCACCAATGAATTGGGATGGTTCCTACATTTATCCATTGTTAGTCATGTAAAAAAAGGGAAAGATATTGTTCCCATTTAAACCAACATTTTGCATAAATGCTAAACTGAAGTTGTAATTTTATTAATAAGTAGGAAAAAACTAAAAAACAAACTTTGTTAAAATTGATAATTTGATAAAAAATTGTGCTATTAAAACTAACTAAAATAATAAATATGTAAATGATGTATGAACTAACTCCAACACTATGAAGTATTTATTTATTGAAGAGCAGAGTACAGAATCAATTTTACCAATTAAAATCCTAATACATTAAAGAATACAGTCCACTAGGAAGGTTTTACTTTATTTCTGTAATGATCAACAAATATCGTACTTTTCCAGTCTGTAAATGACCAACAACCAATGTAATGCTCCAATAGACATGCCAAGAGTGCAGCAGGGCGTAAACTAACACTTTTTTTATTACCTTCATTTCCTTCTTTAATGAACAGAAGAATTGGATTTTCTTCACACTTCTAAATTTGACCATGGGATGTTACAAAACTCGACGTTAAAAACTTACTGGCATTTCACTTAAGTTGCTTATGAAGTTGATTTATTACAAATAATATTAGGTATTAAATTTATTATTGTTTTCATTACAGGATTGTAGTTTAATACTATTTTCTATGAGAAGGGATTTAAAGAAACAATACTTTATTGGAAATAGTTTACTATAAAATATAAAATAACATAAATTTTGAAATATCTCACTGGTCTTAAAATGGTTTCTTTTTATCGGTAAAGGATTAAACAGAATCATGAAGTTTTATCCTGTTGAAAACAAAATGATTAGCAATATTGTTATATATATATATATATATATATATATATATATTTAACTTTTTATAAAATCAAAACCATTATGAGAAAAATTATCATACATCATTGGAGAAATTAAGGTACCGGTAATTAAAAAAATACTATGGTTATTTTATTCATAGAAACACAAATTTTCATACACTATAATATATATATATATATATAAACAATTATGTATAAATATATTAAAACAATTTTAAAATTTTAAACATTAAGGCTTTGTTTCACCTCTCCCGTTATTGACTTTATAACCCTAAGAATAATATTAAACTTTAATAGTTAATCTACTGCCATTTTTAATCACAAAATTATCACTAAATAATGTATCTTTCTCTTTTTTAAAAATTGAATAAATTTATTAGATATGCAAAAATTGAGTCAAACTTTTCAATTAAAAAAAATATTTGTGTTCGATGAAAATCAAAATAGGCCTAATTCATTCTTTTTAAAAGAGGGACACAATGTACTTTTCTTATTTATTATATGAATAAATTTTATCGCCAGTGAGCCGCTAGTTGGTTGCTAGTGCTCTTACATGGTGTGTAATAGGTTCCCAGTACATTCCACATGGACTTCAAAAAATTATAGTGAGGGGTAGCTAATTATATAATAGAGAAAATTATGGCGATAGGACATTACCCAACGGAAAAGCCGTCTCGCAGCCTAGGCTCTTCATTAATTAATGTTTTGTTATACATAACTTAAGAAATAGGACAAAGAATCTAAAAGACTTTAACTGTACTAGCATAAGCCTCATAAATTGTCAATTTATTTTATTTCAAATTTACAGATCCTAAAACATAAACATTACCTATTAATTTGTATAAAAACAATTTCAAGAATATATTTTCCGTAGCCTATTTTATCACATATGAAATCTATGTTAAATTACAAACTACAATATTAGTTTTTAATTTGGTGACATTTTTTTTTTAGTATTCATTTTGTATAGTGTAAATTTAATTAGTTACTGCAAAAATATTTCAATTCTACAAACGCAACGCAAACATAAAATATTAATGAAGGTCACAAATTAAAAACACGTGTAGCGAAGCAGTTGAAGTGAGCAGACATGCCATGTTGTTAATTTGGAAGGGGGGGGGGGGAGGTTGTAATCCAATCCTTCAATTAAGAGGAGTTATGAGTTGAACCATTGTTATCATGTCTGAACTCAATGCAATGAATATAAAGGGTTTTACAAATGTACACCTATTGAAAGACAAAAAATAAGGAAACTTCGAGGAAAAGTATATTCGTTAACAATGATCCCATAAATTGAATAACATTTTACTTGTTAGCTAAATTCCATATTGGAAAATACACATTTAACATCCGTCTTCATGGATGAGAAATTAGGACTGAACTATGAAATATGTTCTGATCACAGCTCCTGGAACAAGTTTGGAAGGTTTCAAATACTCTTCTAAATACGCTTAAAATGTGTGTGTGTATATATACTATATATATTATAAAAATAAAAATTAACATCTATTTGGTGGCTTTAATCTTAGATGGTAGCCAATCAAATATTTTGTATTTTAGCAGGCTATCAGCCAGGATGACAGAAAAATGTTTTACACCAATTATTTTTCTTATACCTGTTTTAAAATTATTTTTCCATTAAGCACCTTAAGGAGTCACAATTTTAAACCTGAGAGGAAAGGGTAAAAGATAGAAAATCTTAAATACACAGAAAGATAAGTGACTTCTAGTTTTTTGTCAACAGTTACAATTTCTATAGTTAATAATTCATGTTAAGGATACAGTAGTAGTTTCAATATTCTTGTTAATAATAATCTGTCTACACTATTTCAAAAATTCAATAATGGAAATTAGTCTAATTTCATGGTAGTATATTAGTTCATATTAGGACCAGATACAATTTTTACAGACTAATATATTTTCTCAATAGTATATCGAAATTATGTTGCCACATTTTTAGAACTCATTATAAGCATAAAAATAAAGAAAATGTTTGATTAAACTTCCAAAATAAAAACAAAGTTTTCAATCTACCCTTTTCCCTAGTATTACAATTCCCTGTTTAAAGTTTTCTTTCATAACTGTGTTGGGGGATATGCAGCAGATAGAAAGTAGTTGTATCATGCACACAAATAATATAACAAAATGGGTTTACAGGACAAACACACCAGTGTGTTTGTTGTGTTTAAAACACTTTTTCACAGCGTGGTAGAGGGTTTGGTATAGTATTGGACTAGAGGCTTTCTTATATTATTTCGGTTCAATCATAATGGATTTAGATGTATGTATTAATGCTGTTTTTTTTCATTATGGTTGGAGTGTTTACATTGGAAAAAAGAATATGAATAAAATAAATAAGAAGTTTGTTGTAAAATGAATAAGTGAAAGAATACGTTAACATTCAAAACTGACCTAGAGAGACCATAGCTGGATCTACATCTTTTTTCACGTTGTCGTGGGTTAGATCCTTTTCTTTCATCACGCTATAGAGTATTCAAGAGCTAGGAGTTTTTATTTTATTTTTTTTTTACAAAGGAGATATTTTTCAAATTCAATCAGGAAGGGGGTGAACTGGTTTAGAAACATTGTTGGAATAAATTTTATGAATTTTGAGTATTTATTGAATTTAGCTAAACTAACAGTACAGAGCAATAAAATGAACTGAAATTTGTAGAAAAATATCCCACATATATTCAATATTAAATTAAAAAACAACAGGTAAACAAATTAAAATAGTAATGTGGTGCATAAGTCATTTGTATTAATGCAGGTCTCGACAATATAGGAGTAACAAGTCTGTTTTCATGGTTAAATAAACCTGTTATTTATATAAAATGGAAATACTAGAATATTAACTTTCTCAGTTGAAGTAAATAAAATAATTCAATTGACCCTTAAAGAGAAATGCTCGTAAACCACACATATGAGTCCAGTCCATACAGCTATATTTTATTGTCTTAAAGAGAAAATTTCTTGCCCACATCTTCATATTAAACAGGCGACGAAACTCTTCCAATAAGACTTTCACAACAGCAGTATAGTTTCATAAAAGTAGGTTGTAAAATATGATGTAAATATTATTTGGGAAAAATAAAAATAAATTAGATTTCCCAGATAAATGTGCACTAGGAAATCACACCCATTGTTTCATATTATCATTGTTAGTCACTTTACCAGACCAGTTATACCAGACACTACCTGATTACTTTGGGTGCTTTGATTAGGACAATATACATTATTTCTCTATGGTCAATATGCAATTTTTAGTGTAAACTTCAGGCAGCATTGATTTGTAAGTGATAGTTTTGGTTGTATATTATTAAGATAAATTGGCCTATGATTCTGTGTTGTATTGGTGAAAGAGGGGACTCCTTTTATTAGCCAGAGAGTTGCACACTTATAAACCCTTCACACTTGGTTCTCTACCACAAATAAAGCCAAGAAAATCAGTGAAAGAAAATTTGAACACACGTTTTGAGAATGTATTTTGATAAACTAATTGCTGGTGCCGAATTTGATTTTTATGAAGAAGATCCTTAGAAAGACACATTTTATTATGAATTTTTTTAAAGGGAAAGTGTTTTAATATGTAATGGAAATTTTTTATAAATACAGATGTTGAAACAAAACACAAAACAAATTATATAATACTCTATGTGTCTACTTAAGTGACATTTTTTAGTTAACTACCTAATTGTTGTATAGTTAACTATATACAATAAGATTTGCTTTGCTTAATAGAGTAAATAATTTCATTATCATAGTGGCTGCAAAATTACATCCATTAAAAATATACACAGCTATCTTGTAACTTCATCCACTTGGAAGTAGCCTACTTATAACAAGAAAAACTTTATTACTTTTTTCCCACTGACCAATAATAAGATCCACAATCGGATACCAGTCAAGGTCAGTTGTTTAGCAAATTATAACCTCTTAATGGTTGACATTAGCGAGTCAATGAAATTCGATCAGGCTTGCTTCACCATGGGAACTGGGGGCATTCTGAAGGACAACAACATTGAGTTTCAATTGCACCTGCTATCTTCTGCAAAGTTTTTACCGAATATAAGTAAAATGTTTTATAATTTCTTACGTTCCAGAGCAGGAATCTAGATGGAATAAGTAATTATTTTTATAATTGAATTTTGGAATCAACGAATGAAAAGAAAATAATAATAAATTTGTGAAATGTGTGAAACAAAACTTTATAGTTAATATGAAGCACAATAAAGTACAACCAAGAAACAAAATATTATTATTTTTGTTCAATTTAAACAATTTTTAGACCTATTATTTTTACTCTCTCACAAAAAAATACGTAGTGCAAAGAAAGTTATATGATTGAAGAAAGAGCCACTGTTGAATTTTTTGAGGAAACATCCATTTTGAGTTCCTCAAAGTAAATAAAATGTGGTTTTGGGAATAAGGTCTGTTCAAAATTTTGCTAAAATGAAAAAACCCAAAGTAATCAAACACGATGTATTGGTCAACATTTCTTCAAAAATTCATGACTTACCGGTAAAAACCAAAGAAATTGGCCAAAGCTGTTTAAAATACAAGAGGTAATTTATCAAACACGGCTTTATCGTTTTCATTAAAATTTTATTGAAATATGAGGAATTTTGTGTATAAAGAAAACCACACCAGTGTGCAAAACTTTTAAAGAAGACAATTACTGTTAAGAAGTAATTTCCAAAAAACAAAAATGAACCCTGTTTGCTATCATTTAAACTTGATTTGATTTTATAAATATCAATTCTTCAGAACAGTTTATGACATAAGTGAAGCAAGTTCAGACCTTATATTAATATTTAATTATTGTTTCAAATAATCTATAAAATCTAAGACAACTTACATGCTTAATTTTCACTGACAACTTTATTTTTGGCTTGTTTAGTTTTAATTTTATTTAATTTTTAGTTTTGCTTGTTTAGTATTTTGATTGTGAATGGGTGTGTCAGAAAGTATATGCTATGTTTTTGCAACATTTATTTATAAGAATATGGTGAGATTGCAATTGCAGATGTCTACATGAATAGTTTCATCATGTTACAGTGCACCCTTAAATATAAAATTATTCTATATTTTATGTGTATCTACTATTTAACAAATTATAATATCAAATAAAAAAAAATTTAAATCATCGGAAAAAAAATTAAAACTTATTTTATAAACCTCAACAAAGAGTCTCTTTATGTTTTCCTTCCTTGTTTAATATATAACAGATTTGTTCTACTTTGAAAATCAATTTAAGCCGTGAAGACTATTCAACGCCATTTAAACTCATTAACTGGATTCAAAGCTCTATGAAACAGCTTTCCCAAGTAAACAAAAATATTAAAAGTTCTATCTCAAAGGTACAAGCTTTGTTTCTAAAACACCATTTTGCAAACCCTGACGTAACCAGTATTTTCATTTTAGTCGAGTCAACATTATAAGGTAATTGTTGTTTGCGATATTAAGATAAGCTAAATGAGTAATTATGAAAATGGTTATTGTGTTGCTGGCGAAGTCGTGGTTACTCTAATCTACAAAGTTTGCATCTCAAGAGATTTCAGCAAAACGAATAAAAAAGGAAGTAGATTCTGTTTAGGCTGCATAAGATGCAAACTTACCAGAGCCCAAATGAAAGTCTCAAAGCAATGGATAAATCAAATTTAAACTCCCCGTACACTTACATTTTAATTTGCACATAAAATATATTATTATGCAGATATATTTTTCTATTTAACTAGCCAGTTAAAAATCCTGACTAATAGACAATGGATCTCCAATTAAAGCAAATCATCTTATTCTAGTGCCTCTTACAATTAACGATGGTCAGATAATTAATGAACACTTCTCTGGGTCAATGCCTCTTCATGATTTGTTCAACTGCTTAACCTAAATATTGATTTTCAAAGGTTGTAATGTTGCCAAAGGCGTTAATGAGGGTTTCAGTCATTAAAAAAATAATTGACCGTAATAAGGTGGAAATAAATAAATTTATTATTGTAGGTTTAAAATCGTTTTAGGGAAATGTTAATTAAATATTAGTTAAAAACAACTGACTCGTGAACACCAAAACAAAAATATAATGCATTATTGTAGAATAAACTGGTTTTAACAAGAGTTTTTGCTATTAATATTTTAATTATTATAAAACATCAACATAGTTTAAATGTTTAAATGTGCCATTATGATAATTTTATTTTTAAAATACATTTTACAAACTGTAAATAATACACAAAATTAAAATGAACAATGCATTATAATCACAAATTCTCAGATACTGTTTGTAGGCGTACACTATTTTTATTAAACTATTTCCGATTTACAAAACACACCACTGTACTTCAATTCTCTCTTAGAACACATTTAATTCAAAATAATTATGTTAAATAAATCATTACCAATATTTTGTATTTGTGATTCTTAAGTAAAAGTATTTACTATCTCAGAAGGATGTGACACTTCATCTTAGAGTATCTGTAAAATTGTTGGAATTAAGATGTTGCTTCTGGCGAACTTACATTTAGTTTCAGGCCCAAGTATAATGGAAAATGTTTAATAAAACTTTAATGTATAATTTGTAGAAAATATATTTTTTTTAATCATTACAACAATTAAGAGTTTTAACTGGAGCTTATATGATTGTTTTAATTCTTGTGTGTATGTAAATATCATTACGTAATACTGACTATTTAAAATTTACATTTTCTACAAATGGAAGTATGGGTGTTTATGAACAAATTCATAAATATTATACAATTTTATTTTTATGTTTTAAAAAAGAAAGTAGTAAGAAGGAGCCGGTTGTATAGATCAATTTGTTTTTTATCTTACAGTTGAATATGTTAAAGCAAAAAGTTTAACTGCCTACTTAAATTTGTCTAAATGATTAGAGAATTTACTGTAAAAGCAAATCTAATGTATATTAAAAACAAACTATATTAATCTTTTATTATTTTTTATCTTTACTTTTTTTTTTTTTTTTTTTTTTTAAACTATGATTTACATGCAGTATCTAAAGATTACTTTAAAGATGAACAGACAGTAAATGTAGGAAGAATTATACAGTACAGGAAGGTCTTAAAAACACAAGTACTGTGGTATCAAAATGGGAAATCTAAAGTGATTTTCCACCACATTACACCTTTCACACATAGTTCTAAAAACTTGAAAGTAATTAAACTATTTTCCAAAAGACTGAACAAAACTATTATCACTTTTACTATTTTCTCCTTCATGAGCTAATAACATGCCACCGTTTGTGGTCACTATGTCAGCCAGTAACTGGGCCAGCACCTAAATTGTTCAACTACCAACAGTGCAATTACTACGTGCTATTTGGTTGATGATTGATCTTGATAAGACTTCTACAAACGGGGCGGCACACCAATTTCTTTGTCTATTACTGTTATTTGTCTGTAATTGGGGTTAACTTGTTATTCATGTTTCAACATTCTTATTATTGCCAGCTCGGGATCCAAGAAGTATGCCAAAGCCAATTAGAGTCAATGAAACCAATCAATGATAGTGTTTTGTAATCAATCAAAAAATCATTTAAAATAATTGTGACAAATGAAGTTTCTAAACTTATCAATATTGATTGTCATTATTGGTTTGTCGTAGACTGATGTTGTTGAATTATTATAGAAACACTTAATATACTTTTTCTTTTGTGTATAATTTATTTTTAAATTGATTAAATCATTTTAAAATGTGTTAATAAATAACATAGATTCAATATTCGTTTTTGTTACATTTTGTATATTTATATATTATTTCTTGTATAAATAATCTTGATAAAACACAAATGGTAAATGGACTGATGATTTCTAGTTGGATAGCTTTCCCTTACTTTGCATCTTTTTTTTTATGCCTGTTTGGCAAATGAAGATGTGGGAACAACGAATAGACGGAAAAACAAAATGACATTAACCAGACTTGATCATGCATAACCTTTGACGGTTTAATCTCGATTGCAGCAAGATAAGTGCATCTCTGCCAACTGAGCCACTGGATAGCAACAGAAATTGATGAAAATAATGATATTAAGAGAAAATTGATATATACCCAGCTAAAAGCCATAAATTTAGATATACATAATCCTTGTCCTAACACAAAATATACAGGATAGTTAAGTAAAATACAGATTTTTTTTTTATTATATAGTATAAAATTTAATATTTTAAAAATATATATATTTAGACCGTAATTTAATGCAAATTTATAGAAAATATTCGAGGTGTGAAAAAGTTATAAAAGTACATATTTTCAAGCATCTAAAAATAATGTTTAAAGTATAAATGCATTTTTAAGATATTTAAATTATTTTAATTTTTTACTGACAAATATAATTAAAAGAACGATTTGTAATAATGTGAACCAATTCATCAAATAATATGTCAGATAAAAGTACGATATACTAGGCCTATATGAGATTAAAATTATGAAAAGAAACTTTTATGTGTATATACAAATAAATACCTATTAGATATAATATAAAGTATTCCTTCACAGCATTAAGTTAGGTTTTAACAATGTCTTTCAAAATTTGCGGAAATTGTTTTTATGAATCAAGAGAAGGCATAATAAGGACGAGAAAGCTATATATATATATAAACAAACATGAGAAAAATTAAAAATATGTTTCTATCATTTTACAAAAAAAAACTTGCTTTTGTATGGACATGTCTCGTTTTTAATTTAACACCTTAATGTAAAAGATAATGCTGTGAACGAAATATTTCATTGTTCTCAGCACAAATAATTCAGTCCATTATAAGAAATGTAATTTAGTCAAGAACACAATTTTTTTCAAGTAATTCTATCCGAACCGGTAGTCTTTGGGACCATTACATTTGTTATGATCACCGCGTATGCGAAAATCAGAAAGAATGATGTGCACGATGGCTATTAATTATGACAGGCACATTATTACCAGTTCCGCGTGATTGCTGCCATACATCTAGTCATGGCCCAATTTACTACAATTGTTTTATTAATTTGATCGGATGAGTCAGCACTTTTAGCTCTGGTATCTATTATACACCTTGCCTCTTCTTCGGTTCAACGGCTCATCAAAATCAACTACATTTTTTTGTTGGTTGAACATTATAATAATTGGAAGTGACATATGAGTTTTCTGCCATTGTTTTTGTGTATTTAAATTCATTGTTTTATTACATTTGGTAAACACAGTTATTCTGAAATAATTAAAAAAATTATTGCCAAATAACTCTTTGGATTTTTTTATTCTTGATATTGTGTTAAAATTTTTCCATTTTTACTTTTCACATATACATACTGTATTATGTAATTCGACAAATTATCGATGTCAGTTTTTTGACTTTATATAAATTCTGTGCTACTTAAGTAAAAAAAAATAGTGAATTTGAAATTATATCTGTCTGTCTAATGTCTGTACAGTGTTCTAAAACCTAAAGGAATTATCTGATTTAAGGTTATTGGTATGTAAGGAGACTTTGACTTTATCTAGGGTCTATAATTTTTTTTTTTTTATAACTCAAGATTTGGGGAGAGCTATCATTATGACCTGATTTACAGCAACTTCCTCCATTGCAGTAGGTGTTCCTTTTCATCATGGTGTTAGGTTCACAATATATTGTGTCCAAATGTCCTTGTAAAAAATATAGTCCTTGTAAATACCTTTCTATTTCCTTTTTTTGTATTTGGTACACAAAAGTTGCTTCCTAGTGTTTTATATTTAATGTTGCATGTCCGTCTCAGATGGTGAGAAATGCTAATTGAGTAAACAGCGTTCACCAATAAGATACAGAGAGGTAAAAGAGTGTTGGAAAATCCAACATAAAAAATTCATGTTTTAACTTCATAAAATTACTTTCCTGGAATTAACACAATGGTTCAGATTATATTAATTTAGTTTTATTACAACAAACTATATTTAAAATAACGCTATCAACTCTATTCAAGAATCATCGACTCACCATTACAAGTCTGTTTATCAACATCAGCTTCAAATCCAGGTTTGCACTTGCAGCCTCCCGTTGGTAGGTACCACTTTCCATCTCCCTTGCACAGGTAGGTTGGTGTATCAATCTCTTCGGCATTATCAACACAGCGACCTGTTGTCTGTTCAATTAGAGTTACTTCCCTGCCTGTAGGTGTCATTGCAAAGTGAGCAAAGTTGACTGTCACTTCAGGGCATGTGATGTAATATACCTGAGGAAATATTAACCGTATTAAGAAATTGAATTAGTTTGTTAAAAAAATGTAGTAGGTCTTGTGTACTAAACAATATCAGATAAATTTGATATATTATGACAATAAAATACAAGCTATGGTGGTGGAGAAGATTGTTTTATTCTGAATGCTTATTAAATAACGATTTATTAAGTCTTCTTCTTTTTCAAAAATATTGAAGGTTCGGTCTGAAACAATGAGAAGTAGGCCTACCATTTCGAATATATATCAAAATACAAAAATGTCATGATCTAATTATTCTTCATTATAATACTTGTTGACATATTTTTAAACAATTATGAAGTTTAAATATAAAAAAAAGTATAAGTAAATTCTATTAGTAAATGTTTATTAAAATTCATAAAATGGAGTATAAAATAACTACAATTGAATGCACAATTAACTAACTAAAAGAGCGAAGTTAGTTTTTGATTATGTTACTATGAAACATGTTGTAATAAAGTTAAGATTTGGCAAAAATTGTAGGTAGTCAAAATAATAAGAAACTCATTTTGCCACAATAATTAAATTTCAATTGTCAATGTTGACAAAAGAAAAAAAGAAGCATTTCTAAAATTAGTATGCCTTTAAAAAAAAGAGTTGCCATTTTTAGCTTCCCAATTAACCTCACATTGCTGGGTTAACACTGTAAATGTTTGCCTCTGCAGGGATTGCACCGAGAAACTTTCACTCATGAAACAAAAGCATTAACAACTAGATCAGACAAGGAGGTTCGATCAAGTTTTTCAGTTAATTATTACTAAGCCACAGGCTCATGATAAGATAAAATATTGTAAAAGTTAAACTTGTATCTATTTAAAATATATAAATTATATGAATACTAAATTCAAACTCGATTCGGGTATTCAATTTAACAATTTTCTTTTGATATCATGATGATATATATTTTGTTTGTGTTGTGCTCAACAACAATTATAAAAATTCTTGTGTTCATATTTATAATTATTGTATATTGAGCCACTGATTGGTCTAGTGGTCTAGTCCTCTTGCTTGGTGTGTAAGAGATTTCGGTTTCAAACCTGGTATTGGTCCAGCGTTGTGGAGTAATACGATTAGTAGTGAATTCTAATTATGATGATAAGAATTACAGTGATGGGAAGTCAATGTGCTAACCCTACATTGCCTGAATGAAAAACCGTTTAAACAGTTTAGACCATTCACAGACTGTTGCACTATAGGATTAATAATATGTTATTAATCTGTGTATACAATTTAAATGCTTTATTTGTAGGCCTGTATTGATTCTAAAGCTTGTTTGTTTAAATATGAATTATGTATATTTCAATAAATCTGATAATTCAAATAATATCATTTGGTTACTGCAATATTACTGTTATTTGTGAATCAATTACAAATAACGACTTTAATTTAAATTTATTATACAATATCCAAAATAAAGATATTATTTACAGAAAAATCAAATAATCTCTCAACATTGTGTAATTATAAGACATGAATTCCACCTAATCAGAATTTAGCTTTTATTTCCATCCTTTCATTACCGAGTAATTTAACTAAAGTGGAAGCAATATTAGAAGACTTTATCCACATTAAGTTAAAAGCGTAGATGCTGGAAATTTCTGAGAAAAGAATATTTGAGATGATTCACAAAAACAATTCAATTCTTATTAATGTTTGTTGGGCTATCAGGATTTGGTGCTTGAAGGTTTTTAGTTGTCTTATTCAATAATCAAATACTGATTGCAGAAATAAAAGGTTTTTCACTAGAAAGATAAAATAACAAATAATGTTAGTCTTTTAATACAGGATTTAATAAATGAATTTAGGTAATATTGAGCTCCCTTACTTGAAAATGTATCAGTATACATAAACTTATTTTTATAATAATACCATTTTGTTTTATTCCGGTTGACACTTTGGGTTCTCAAGAATTTGAAATCAAACATATGAATTCAAAAACACTCAATAAACCAATTTAAGAATAAAATTAATTCATATTTTAATCCTGTACGAATGGAATGAAGGGCTACATTTTCAACCTGAATGTTTGCATTTGTTTTTAAATATAATTTTATCATTTTAGATATGCTTTACATTTAAATTTTGTATATATAACTATATTAACAACATTAAAATGAAAAAAAATGGTTTACGTAAAGTGTAGAAATGACTACATTGGAGTTATAATTGGTAGAGAACTCTGGTAGTACAGTTAGAAAATTATGTACACAAAAACTTGATATGCTGACCACAAATTACTAGTAAAGTTGCTAAACAAGTGTTGGGGAAATTTGCAACATGCTTTCACCTTTCATTAGCGCGTTGCACTAGACGATTATGTACATGATGATGAGTTCAATAATTTATAGTGTTGTCCCAACACCATGAGGAAAGTGAGGAGCTACAATTAGTCCTGGTTACAAAAACTAAAATTACAACAATAGGAATTTGATGTGTTGACCCGAAATAACTCTGTGAAAGGCTGTCTAGGATTGTTGCACCAAGAGTTTATTTTTATTATATAATAATGGGCTGTAAAACATACTTATAAATGTTAAAACGGATCTTTTAAGACAAAATTTATAACATAAACTATACAGTTTGTTTAGAATTCTTTGTATACTCAGTACATATAAAATAAACCCATTGTATGGAGCACATTCCTGGAATGATCTTTTTCACTGAGATTGGGAGTAAGGAACCCGTGTAGAAAAGTGAATAGTAAATTTTGCAAATTTACTGCTAAAATATGGATCATAAATGATGTTTTTGGCAATTTTTTATCAATGTAAATGATTGTGTGTTTATTAATAAACCTTTATATTAGGAAGTCGAACTTAGTATTTTTCTGAAATAAATGGAATAATATTGACGTCCTTGTTTTTCGTAACACAATACGTTGATAAGGAAATATCAAAATCTTGAATAACATAATGATTTATTCAGTTTTAGGTTAGATATAGAACTAGGTCAAGTTATTTTTGAAGAGTGTAGTGGGTGAATGAGGAAATCAATACATAATAATATAAGAAATTACTTGGAATCATGTACAAATCTTACCTTAACAGCCAGCAGAGAAATACAAGCTCCTTGGTCTCTAAAGGCAAAATACACTCCCTTCTTATTCACAGGAATTGATTTGACCTCTGTATTGATGATGACCTCGCTATTGGTATTGAACCTTCCTTCACCAGCCGCAATCCTCCCTGAAACAAATTTTACCCTTGTACTGAAGTAAGCTTAACCAAATGCTTTCATAATAAATCTGTAAGAGTGTTATAACCACCAATGTTCAATCAAAGTATTTAATTAAAATAGCATTTAATAGCTAAAAAATATTCCATGCATACACTTTCTCACATACCTTTCTACAAAATGAAATATTAATATACTCACTAGCTTACCAAAAATATAGCTTATATGTGAGAGGGGGAAAAAATTAGTTATTTCTGAATTTTCCCCCATATAATGTGAGAAAAGTCAGAATTTTATTTTGAAAACATAAAACATATTATTTTGTTTTAAACATAGTATTGTTAGCTTCTAGGATTATGAATTTAATCAACTAATTTAGGGTAATTAAAGGCTTTAAAAATCATCAAAGCTTAAATTTATAAAAATATTATATATTGATGAAGTCCCCATAGGAGCAAAAAAAGAAGAATGATGTCCCGAACATGAAGATAGCAATATTACATGGAAACCGATAGTCCATTAGGATACTTATCTGATTACAAATTTTTGGTTTCCAACATAAAATTTGAACTTCGTAAATAATTGGTGTATTGTAATGGGTGTGTGAAAAAGTTGGTGCAATGTTTGTGGACTGTCATTTTCTAAAACATATAGAAGACAAATTCTTACAAAATAACGCTTAATTATGAAACATGTTTCAACGAAATTGGCTCTATCCATACTTAGTTATAATTGGTTTGTTGTAGCTTAATTAATGAAGATTACAACAATTGTTGAAATGTGTGTGATAATTAGAGTTATTAAGTGAGAATTTGTCTTCTACTTAGAATATATGCTTTCTCACAAGTCCAGCTCTATTTTTATGGTTTATTTGTTTGTCAGTATTTATAATTCTTATCAAGAATAAAATGTTCTCTATTTAAATTATACTTCATTAGTTCACAAATGTTGTAGAACAATAAAGTAATTTCTACAATATATTTGAATAAAAGCAGACTGTACCTGGTTTAAACATATTTACCTCCATTGATAATAACAACAAACTGTGCATATTATGTTATTTGTTATTGCAACTACACAAAATATACCCAGCATGACCTAGTTGTTAGATAAACTTGTTTAATTAATAAACAGTTAAATTTAATTATACTTTATTGTATTTAATTAATGTGTATGTAAATATAGCTTTTATTGAAACAATTATTTGCAGTTATCTTTATTCTGAAAGTAATATTGCTTCTTATTTTGTGTGTCGATTAAAGTGAGACAAGTGAATGGCCAGTATTCATTTCAGGACTAATTTTATAATAATCAAATAACGTCGAATATCAGTTTTGAGATCCTCCGATTCCAAAAACAGAAAAAGTTTTGGAATGATGTCTATTTGTCTATACTCCGTTTTGTGGTCCAAAGTCTAAAGGAGTGGATCAAATTTGGTAAACCGATTTAACTGCATTTCGAGGGAGTTATTCTTATCATTTTTTTAATATCTTCCAAGTTTTAGCATAGCAGGTTAAATAAGACAAAAACGTAAAAATGTGAGTTTGTCTAACAATTTTGATCAAATGTATCCTTTAAGGACCCGAACAAAACTTATGGTTGTCATATTCTCAAAACTTTTATATTTAAATGTATTAGTGAAACTCTATAACAAAAACTATTAAGCAATTATTAAGGGTCAAATTATTCAAAATTGTTACTTAATTTTGATCAAATTTAAAGGATAATAACCCAGACTAGTGTACCAAATCTCAAGAAAAAGAAAATTTTATAGTTAATGGAATAATTAAAAAATATGAAAATGTATAGTCATCTTTAAAAACTAAATTAACCTCAAATAAATATGTATACGTTTAGGACGAATATTTGGTACAAACACTGCAAGCTTAGGTTTTGTATATATTTTTATTAACAATTAGAAAAAATTTCTATTCCAAAATACATCTCCTTTAAGAAATTTAAGGGTAAAAAAACAGCTAACAAAAATTAAATTATTTCCCTTCTCACATGTAAATCGTACAGACACTTGTTTAGGTAGAAGGTTACAAATGTGTTTTTTTTTGTGTTTATAACACTGATATTAATTGTAATAACATTATTAGGTGCATTCATCAGTACCTCACATAGAGTGATGATTTTTTTTTATTCTTTTTTTCGTTATCCTTTCTTCAAATTAATGTAGTTTAGGTTATATGTTAGTTTTATCTAGATTAAAGTAAACACCATTTCATGGCGTAATAGTATGTTTGAGAAATATGAGGTAAAATAATTATATAACAAAGAGAAAAAAGTTTGACTGTTTATACTGAATTAGTTAAGCTAGCCTAACTTAACCTAAACTATAGTAAGGGTGAAGATAATGAAAAAGAACCCAATTTTTATATAAATTTGTCTTCACGTGTATATTACCCTTTGATTGATTTTTTAGATGTAAATTTAATTTTAGCATGAATAATGATTTTAATGTATCTACCACTAAATGGGGAATTATTTAATATTTAGCTAAATGTCTTTTTTCTGGAATATGAATCAAAGGTAACTTTGTAATAATAAATAGAAATATTCAATAAATTGTGCATACTCATGAGAATTACTTCTCAAACCTGCTGTGTTTGTAGAGTAAGTGTCAATTCTCTAATGTATAGTATAATACACATTCTTTTTTTTGTACTTTCAAAACTTTTGAGAAGGATTGTTCAATGTCTGTCCCTTGTATTCAATTTAAATCCTTTAAAGTGCTTTGCTTTAACCTTGTACTTAGTTTTTATTTTATCTTTTACTTAAAGGATTAAATTACAATCGCAATCTATATTGGTTTAGGAAGTCCATTTCCAGAAGGTAAATGTGAAGACACAAGCCAGCTTTAATGTTATCCCAATATTTAATCGGGATTGAGTTCTTAATGTACTTCTAAACGGAACTGAATTTGGAATAAAAGTCGATACTAACAAGGAAAAAGAAATAGAATTTATATGTCGGTGGAATTAAAAGAGTATGTTAGGAGAAGAGTTTATTATTTTTAGTACATATTATAAAATAAATATATGTATTATTTAATGCAGATAGACAAAATGAGATACTTGTGGAGAGAAATTTGAGAGTAGTGAAACGAAAAAAGAATTAATTCGATCATGAATTTACAATTATAGAGTAATAAGACGCTTTAAAAAGTACTTCACATGCAAAATCTAGAACGCATTTTTTTAAATGATTTTACTCTGTTCATTTTTTGCTGATTGTGACCCTGGTTTGCAGAACTCCAAACTGCATAACATCTTATAACAATTTCAGGTAATAACTCTCCTATTTTGTACAGTGAACATTTAGGTCAATGGGTGCAGATTTTTAAAACTACACAAAATGAGATATTGATGAATTTATGAGATATAGACTTTTTGTATATATTTTTAAAGTTGGATATCTTGAAAACAGTGAAAAGTTGTTTGATTCTGTTCATTACATCGGTTCTAGAGTCAAAAACCAGTCATAAATCATATTTGATATGTAATTTTGAAAATAACAGGAAAAAAAGCTTGAACTATAAAAAAATTGAAATATTTTGGAAACAGTAAACGATTTTTGAAATCCCTTTGAACCATCGTTTTTAAATAAAAATGGCGCTATTAAATGATATGTCACATGACCTACTTTATACTTGAAATTTCCCATCCTTCTCTCCCAACCAAAAATTTGCAAACGTTTCAAAATTTAATACTTTTGAGTCTATAACGAACGGTTTATGTGAAAACAATTTGGTAAAATCTGTGAAAATGTAAATGGAGATGGATAAGAAACTCACCCACAATTGACAAAAGGAACATTTAATAAATTTAATGAGGACTTCTTTAAATATCCACTAAAGTCTAAAATAATAATACTGATTTGTATTTTTCTACTCAGCAAAGAAAAAGTAGAAATAACAAAAAGAAAATTATCTATTAGGCTACTCTGTTAATTTAAATGGTCTACCTAAATACCAACCGCCTACATAAACACACGCATTTAAACTTATTGTTGTTGTCAGTAATTAGAACACAAAAATATATGTTATATAACTGTAATCTGGGTCTTGCTTGTTTTGAACACGGCAAATAAAATGTACAAGCACTATAAATTAACGTTTATCTTCATATATATATATTTAATGTACAATATATATGCATTGGTGCAAGCGAGTACATATAATCTACGTTTGCGATCAAGACAGCAGTGTGTGCTTGTGCCTGCTTTAGCGTCGTTACATTGGCTGCACTGTATGTAGAGCATTTATCTTGTTAATAGAAAAATTTATTGTAAAATGTTGGGCACATTGTTGACTGTGTTTAGGTTATTTTAGATCATGGGGAGTACAAGTTAGATAGCAATTTTGTTATTTCCGTTATTAAACAAAAGTCTGGCTATTATCGAAGTTCTCTGCAGTTGGATAATTTTGAATTGTTTAATTCTTTTAATAGTAATTTACATTTGGAGGTAATAATGTTTACAATCATAACCTTAATATTTCAACTTACAAAATATCATATTTGTGATGGAAAATCAGCTATTTTACGAAGTTTGATACAGCTATTTTCCTCTTTTACATTTTATTTTATATTAAATTATTGTTTTAGTTCATCTTATAAACGTAAGATCATAGAACTTTTATTTAAACTCGGTAAAAAGTAACTAGTTTGTAACACTAGGGCTAACTTGTGGAATATTAGATTTGCTTATTCGAAAGGAATTAAGATCATGCGGAAGTTGACGGGGGTTAAGTTGAGACTAAACCACAATTATTAATTGGACTCCACAGCCCTTATAAAAAAAAATCGTACTTATCGATTTAAAAACGAACGGGTGAACGAGTTTTTATAAATTTGGTTTGGAAGGAATGATGTATGAGAACTTGTAACAAACCAAAACTTTAAAAATAATAATAATGAGTTATCAAATGTTTAGACGAATATATTTTATTTATTACTTTATTATTTTTTTGGAAAATTACTATGGGAACAATGAAGACTACAAAATATATTTAAAAACGTTAATGGCTTAGTTTGATAAAAAAGTTTAGAAAATACGACTTATTGATGGGAAGAGATTTGGAGTGGAATCAATAACACTCTCGAAGAGTATATAAAAGTGTAGACACATTTTATTTATTTATGAAAGAATAATCCGATTATGAAATCTGTTTCGGAAATAAATAAACTAATCGTATACACGAAAAATATCTGATTATGTACTTTATAAACTCTTCCCCCATTTTCTTGAGTGATTATCGATTAGAATTTTCCTGCAGTTTCAATAATTTACTAAGACATAATAATGCGTTGTTGCAAATATTGAGGTTATACAAGAAATGCCGGTGATATCCGATTGTCCCACTGGTTCGATATTCTAGTGGCGGAAAGAGAAATGACAGTAGCTAAAGGGTCGACATCATTATAATGGGCTTCGAGTTCGACCTCTGACACATAACGTTAACCTTTTTACTGCGATCTTTTAGAAAGTGTGTTTGCTATCGACTAACTGAGATATCTCTTTTAGTCCTATGCAGGTTTTAATACTTTGAAAGTATAAAGGTTTATGTATTTATTTCTAAGTGAATATGAACTGCAATATCGATTCTTCACGTAATATTTTGATAACTGGAAAATGGGGGGGGGGGGTAATTGTATATTCTTCCAGGAACTGATGTCTCTTTTGCAGGTATTAATACTTTGAAAGTATTTAAAGGTTTATGTATTTATTTCTAAGTGAATGTGAACTGCAATATCGATTATTCTCGTAATATTTTGATAACTGGAAAATGGGGGGGGGGGTTAATTGTATATTCTTCCAGGAACTGATGTCTCTTTTGCAGGTATTAATACTTTGAAAGTATTTAAAGGTTTATGTATTTATTTCTAAGTGAATGTGAACTGCAATATCGATTATACCGATTAATACCGATAATACCGATTAACTGGAAAATGGGGGGGGGGGGTTAATTATATAATCTTCCAGGAACTGATGTTTGTAATAGAGAATATTTTATGAAATGTCTGCCTGTCGGGGTATTCTACTGTTGAAAAAATTATAATTAAATTGTTACCAAAACGTAAAGGTGTTGTCAGAAGTGATAGATAATACTTTAACAAGATTATAAGTTTTGTTTAGTTTTACGAAATTTAAACAATCAATCACAACACAACGTGAATACCACAAATAAAGTAAGCACTATAAAAGTTAACCTAAAAATAATTTAAAATAGATGGTTATGAATTATCAAAACAACAACCATTTGAGAATTTATAACAGCTGTTTCAAATTATTCTTGACGTGAAAAAATATGTTATTTACCCATAACTATCATGTTATTGAAATGATAAATGTATCACAAAATAAGTGTTTTCAAGAGATTTGAATAATTGTAGGTAAATCTGCAAGTAACACTGTTTAATTTGACACCTCAATAATTAAAATCGGCCCTATAGTAAAGAAATACGCTATTTACGCAGAAATTCCTTAGCGAATATATAAGATTTCATTTAAATCGGTATTTTTAATAAATTTGATGTCTTATGACAATGGTCTATGTCTATAAAAATAAAATTGTTCAAAACTGTTAAAATCTTGAAAAAGTTTGTGCTTTATTTCTTATAAAAAAGGAAGTACTTCTATCAAAATTGCCTTATTATATATTAAACTATCATTTTATTTGCGAAATATTGCTGTGAACCCTCAAAATGCATTTTTTTCTTCGAAGCTTAGATTCGATTCTCTGAAAAATCTGTAGTTTGAACTAAATTTGAGAACAAAAATCTCATAAACTGTAAGTACACATGATAAAAAATCTCATTTTGTAATACCCTGTAATACAAAAATATAGGTTTAGATTTCAAAATTTGGACATACAACCTCGAAGGGCGTATCCTTTTATGGGATTGTGAAATTGGACTGTGTACAAAAAGTAAGTATAATTCACCAATAGGTGTACCTCTCAATTAATTTTTTATCTGATACATAGCCTATTTCAAAAGTAATCTAACAGTTTCAGGACTTTTGGACACTCTGTATAAAATTTTAATTTTAACCTTCCAAATTACAAAATATTGTTTATTTTCTATTGCTGAAATATTTGCATAAAACTAAGCAAATATAAACCTCAAACATTAAGTAATATTCGGTCAAACATTTTAAATTTACCATATCAGTAAACACAATCAAATTAAAGTCTATGCGATACAAGCGGAGGGATATTTAAAATTTCCCCTGAATTTATGCGGGAACTGTTTACAATTCCAGAGAGTTAATAAAAAGACAGTGTCGCGAGAATGCAAATGTGGAAAAAATACAGACGCAGCAAGAAATGTAAACACAGAGCTATAGCTAGAGGGAAACCCAAGCAATTCCGTCGCGACGTCACCCTGTCATCCCTCTTGCATAACCTTAGCTAAGCTGATTACAATATTTATTAATAACACTAGACTACCTTAGCCACGGCTTGTCCTTTTCATTAAGTCTTCTTGTGAAACGATGACATGATTTCCATTGTGTAGACACTCAACTTTAACATTATACAGTGTTAAAAAAAATAGAATGGATTAATAAAATCTGGTTTTAATTTAGTTACCTCTTTCTACAGATTGAGCCAAAAATTATGCACTACAAAACGTCCCAAAAATCTTAAAACGTGTTTTTTTTCCTCTTGTTTTTTGGAACCTTGTAATTTTTTTTCTTTCTTAAAGTAGAGAAAAATCAATGAAACATGTTTCGAAATTGCGTTTTATTATCCCCATACAGATTTATAACAGTTATAATTAGAAACATTATGCAAGATTACCTTGTTATTTTTATAATAAATGCTCAAACTGTTACCCTTTTGCAGTGAGCTAGACCAATTAGATTGTAGCAGCCAATTGTCACTAACTCAGGGGGATTTCTGCCACTTTGAGCAAATATTAACTATGTCGCTGATCTCATTTGTCCTAAACATGTAAGAAGCCTCTAAAAAGTAATCTAAAGAGGTTGTTCTGGTTATTTGTAGGTCATTCAATTGTAAGTTTTGTATTTGGCTGATTTTAAAAATTGTTTTAAAAAGATTTTTATTATTCGCTTCATTGGATCTAGAGATTACAACTTTAATTACTACTATAAATCTGGAAAAAATAATTACATTAAAACTATTTTTTGCTCTACTTTAAGAAAGCACAAAAATAATTTTTTTATTTCCATAATTGAACATCCTGTATATGGTACCTATTTTTGCACACTCTGTACATAGAGGATGTCAATTTATACAAGATTTCATTTATTTCCAGTATTTGTTTAAATAAAAACCAGATACATTAGGCAGTTTGTTATTTAATAATGTACACTTAATGTACATATCGCCCAGTTGTGCCAACTTACTTAAATTTAGAAAATTTGATACCTGGTTTAGCTGATCAAGTTTTGGATTCACCATCGGTGTATATATATATATATATATATATATATATATATATATATATATATATATATATATAATACTATTCAATAAGCAATTGTTATGATTGTACATTATTTTTAAAACGAGTCAAAGAATGCTGTTAAAATGATGTGAATCTACAGATTTGAATGTAGGAAAACGATTTGGTTAGATTTCTTATTTTGGAATAATCATTTATGGGAGTGAAATGACGATATTGTTAAAAAAATAAACTGTGCAAAAACATTACACAAACTTCCTCACTCATCTATCCCCAAAGCTAAATAAAAACAATCCAAAACTAACTGACGGAATTAAAGTTCATTTTAGTTTTTCCCCAAATATTCCTGAGCCGTAATATTTTTTGTACTTGCTACTTAACACTCGGGTTTCTGTCATTAATCTTCATATTTAACAAAAATTTCAACAAAATTGGTTCAACTGATTCTGAGAATTTACTTATTTTAAAAGTTGGCTTAGTTCATCGGTGACTACACTTTTATTAAAGTTTGCAATTCTGAAACGTCTATTGCTGATTTTTTTTTCTAATTAATTTTTTTCACTGTAAATTTCATTATTGTAAAAATGTTTGGGCATTATTGGATGTAAATTTTGAGGCTTCACAAAATGAGCCGTTGAACGTCGTACGATGTTCGGTGAAAATTAACCTAAAAAATGTATTTAAAAAAAAAATTATCAGCTGATTTAATTTGGTTAACAAACTTTTCAAATGGATTCCAAACCAATAAAACACAATAAATTTGAACTTAATGGCCCCTAACCTGCATGTTCTACAGCAACTTTTAACACACACACTTCCTATACAGATGAAATTGGCGTCGAATTACTCCAATAGATCAGTGAACCTTTCATGGGTTAGGATATTAACGTTTTCATGAAGGAAATGACAATAACTTTCACCGAAAATGTCTTAATCTTTTATAAAATAAACTACAATCTGATTTAGAGTCAATTGATAATGATGAATCATTCATATAAATAATATGGTTTCACACGACGTTTCGGTAGGAAAAATCAACTTCCATTATCAAGTGATAAACCTAGAACATAGAAATTTAAAAAATAAAACACGAATTTAGCCTTGGGTCATGTATGTCGGAAACTAAAACTCCTTTGAGTTTATCAGTTGATAACGAGAGTTGATTTATACCTCCGAAACGTCATGTATTAGTTTTAACATTAAAAAAATGAAGGGAAAATGTCCGATTAAACCATA
The DNA here is from genome assembly GCA_963513935.1 of Aphrophora alni. Classification (NCBI taxonomy): domain Eukaryota; kingdom Metazoa; phylum Arthropoda; class Insecta; order Hemiptera; family Aphrophoridae; genus Aphrophora; species Aphrophora alni. Next base: position 138,047,798 of record OY740767.1, on the reverse strand, counting down.
TTAATAATAAACTACATCTAGCTTTCAAAAAATAAATATCTAATGGGCGCAAGTAAAATGATTTAAATAAAACATCTGAAATTTAGATGTAAATAAAGTTTAATTGAAATAACAATAAAATATATTCATAGAAACAATTCCCAACAATCAGTTTATAAATCTGGAATTATTGTTGACGAATTACACCATAACATTGAAACAACTCTTGTAGTTTACGCCCATCATTTAATAAAGTAGGTATTTGTGTAGAAGGCGCGTCACTCGTCCGACTTGTAGTTGTAAATACATAAAAAATTCAAGAACGTTTCAAAAACATTTAAACCTGGTTTCGAGGAAACTGTCGTCAATACACTTTCGGTTTTTTATTTGAACACAACTCTCAACAAATTGACTCCGAGGAGGGAGTAGTGAAAGTAGCCAAGTAGGCTGTTAGCGATGCTATCTGATGCAATATTTTGTCCTCTTCTTCTGTGGGTTTACGGAAAACCAACAAGGAACGACAGTGGTGGTGGTGGTGGGCAGGCGAGTTGTAGCCAGGTGAATTTCTACCGGTTTTGTCTTTCTGTTTGTACGTTGCATCATTCGATCTTTTAGTTATGGTCGGGAGTCGTGGTAATTGTGTAAGTCCATGCAGGTGCCAAGTTGAGTGAATCTCACGAACTCCAGTGAAGTTAGTCAACGCATAGATATCTGTCGGCGGATCTATGGCTGAAAACGATTTTATTTCGTTAACACTTTTTAACATCCGTATAGAATGATCTATTTTTTTGTCTGCGTTGTAAAATAGTCGCCATTCTATAACCCATATTCGGAATCAAGTAGTTAGTCTACGTGTACGGTGTAACCAAACCGTATGGGTAGAATAAGGATTTGATTTTTAAAGTAAATGTCGAGACGATGGAGAAATTTTTTAGAGAAGTTAAAGTTTGATAAAAAAGGACTAGATTGGATATAATAGACGAAAACCAATTTAAAAAAAAAAAAATTACAAACATAATTCGAGAAAATAATTTATTAATCAAAGAACTAATCTAAACTGATAGAGCGATTTTGATCAAATTTAGAATGTGGATTTATGTTGGGCATATCTCCAAACATACTTTTCATTTTTTTAACAATACAAAATTTGACATTTCATCCATAAGACTAAAAGATTCAACACTGACTTTGCAAAAATCGGTCACAACTATTTTGCAGAAATTTAGCCTCTTGCACTAATTTTTATTTGTGAGCGATAAGTCAGAGGGAAAAGAAACGTGGACGCTGAAAACCAATTTAAATGGTAATTGAAAATGACTAAGCAAATCTGTCACAATGAAAATACTGTTCACCTGTAAATTGCCTTATCACGTAGTTAAAAATAATTAGGACACTAAATTCAAAATTGAGAGGCTAATCTATAATTACCCTTTTTCGTCTCAGATTATGCCCGGTTTTACTTTTTCTTTCTAGAAAAAGAGCACATAGCACTGCTATTAAAGGTCGAATTTATCAATCGGCTGAGAAATATGAAGGTTAATAGTCCACATTTTTTTTATTTTTCCTTGTTTAAAGCGAAAACCTCTTGGGCATCATCGCCTTATATATATTTAAAAAATGAAAAAAGGACAAAATAATAACTTAACCTAACCTAGCACTCCAAAACTGTAATAGCGTCAGTGTCGGTAAAGAACAAAAGCTGGTCAAAAGCGACCTGATAGGAAAGATGAAACAGAGGGATCCATCCCAAGACTATGAAAAAGACTGTAGATCCAGCAATCCGTCGGGATTGTACCACTTGAGTGTCACATTTACTGAATTAAAAGTAAAGGAAATCATGGTATAATTGGAAAAATCGATAATGAAAACTTGATCACCCAACAGAAGTTAACTTTTCTCTTCTTAGTACAGTTAGATTTACGAATATCATAATGTTTCTGTCTTTATATACATGTCGGAAAGTCTACACACATTTGACTCTTATATTTAGTATAACTTACCAATAAGCTTGTAGCTCTCAGGTTCCCATGGTGGAGGTTCTCGAGTGGCGGCATCGAACTCATAGTACAGCAAAGAGAACGTCTCCTTACATGAGAGAGCGTTCCCCGGGAATAAGGAACAGTCCCGGATGGTAAACTTAATCTCGATGTAGATACGGTTAGCTGGCCCACGCTCGACGAACGGCGTCCAAAGCCAGTTGTTAACATTATGGTAGGCGACATCGCAAACAACGTAAGATCTCCAGTTGATTCCCTTCTCGAAGTTTGTGAAACTTTCTTCTACCCACTGTAACAGAAAATAAAATAATTGTTTTAGAATTCATAGATTAAGAAAGAAATACAATTATCAAAAGAGAACACAAGCTAATCACGTTGCTTAGTAAAAGAACAGGGTAAATTCGAACAGATCAGATGGGAACAGAAAACACCGGTTGCTTAGTAAAAGAACAGGGTAAATTCGAACAGTTCAGATGGGCACGGTAAACACTGGTTTCTTAGCAAGAGAACAGGGTAAATTCGAACAGTTCAGATAGAAATGAAAAACACCGGTGCTTAATAATAACAGAACAGACAAGAACCGAACAGTTCAGATGGGATCGGAAAACACAGGTTGTTTTGTAACAGAACACACTAGATCGGAACAGTTCAGATGGGAATGAAAAAACACCGGTGCTTAACAACAGAACAGACAAGAACCGAACAGTTCAGATGGGATCGGAAAACACAGGTTGTTTTGTAACAGAACACACTAGATCGGAACAGTTCAGATGGGAATGAAAAAACACCGGTGCTTAACAACAGAACAGACAAGAACCGAACAGTTCAGATGGGATCGGAAAACACAGGTTGTTTTGTAACAGAACAGACTAGATTCAAACTGTTCAGATCGGAACGGAAAACAACAGTTGCTTATCAAAACCTATCGGAACTCTGAAGCTTTCTAATCTCACTAGTGTGGTTTTTAGTGTAGAAAACTCACGTGATTATTATTAACACATACATACTACAAGAAGAAGGTACAACCCAAAATAAAATTCGTTGACATCGTGATAGCACGGTCATCGTAGGAACTAAAGCAAATTTGTAGGAAATAATACTCTACCTGCGTTTTATCAAGTGTAATTGAAATTCGAAAGATATTCTTCATTGTGTTTAGAAGATGATCTTATCTGATTTTCTAAATTAATACATTGGATATGAAACATAAGACGTTTGTAAAATACGTAATGTTCTTACAACAATGGAAAACCAATGAAAAAGCTGATCTTCACTAGAGGGTTGACATTATAAATCTTGAAGAAAAAAAACTAAATTAAAGATAGAAAACAATAGTCACAAATAGTAATTAATTATGTTATAAAAATGTCTTGTGTTGAACTTTCTTTTAAAAATTAAATACGTAAATCAAATTTTTATTCTTTAAAAAGACTTAAAATAAATATACTAAATAATTCGAAACGCCCTCTATTGGCAGTACTGCTTTGTCAACAAACAATCTTCCACTTTTTTGTGCTGATTTTATTCTTTTGAGATCCTAGCGCACAATGACAGTTTGGACACTAGATAATTTTATTATAGTCAATAATTTCCTCCATATAATAGGCGGCTATAAAACAATCAATTAATTAGTAATGATATTTTATTATTATTTTAGTTTAAATAAACTTTTAACAAATGTTACCACACCAAAAGGACTGTCAGTATGTAAATGTATTTCATTTGTTCTAATCTAACAACGCGCGGCAACTCTCCTATCGAACGCCGACGTGTTCTTTTCCGATAGGATCTGATACGGCCTGCACAGTTTTGTTCTGATAAGTATGTTCAGTGTTCACTCCCTTATTAGGTTAGTTTTGAATGTAAAAAGCATTAGATTAGAAGGATTCAGTCAACAGGCGGTTTAATTGCATACAGTTTATACAAAGGCTATGAAAGAATTGATCTATTATATAAGAAGTATTGTGAGGAATTAACACGTTCTTAGACTAGGAAGATTAGCATATTTTTAGAAATGTGCTTTAACTACCTTTGCCCCCTCTCTTAAATTGTAATCCGAAATATTCAAAAACATATAAATATGTCCATAAATTGTGTTTTAACTATTGTTTATAGGTTATCTCGTTTCTAACGTATTTCAGATTAAAATATCAAATTAGAAAAATTGTTTGCAGTTAACTAAAATTGGAGATAAGTTATATTAAAATCGAGCTATTTACGAGTGGTTTTTTCGACTACTTTTTGCTCACTTTTCAAAAACCATTAACAAATTACTAAAACACTATAATAAGTTTGTCTATACTATTTAGATAACAAATTTAAGTGTTAATGAAGCGAAAACAAAAAAATCTCAGATCCATAATTTCATTTCATAAGGTACTGTGAACATGGAGTGATAAAACAACGCACACAATTTAATGCAAATATATATTTTTTAAATTTACGGTCAAATTTGGCCAAGCTGCGTGCTTGGTTAATTTGTTTATACTGATAAAATATTTCAATAATAAAATTAGTATTGTCGTTGGGTGTAAAATAGTTTTCTCGTAAAAAAATATTTTTTTATTATTTTTATAGAATAACTTTTCTAGCGAAATAAAATGGAAAAAAATCACTCAAGAAAAGTTGTTCTTTATAAAGAAAATCAAAATTATATAGATAACAATAAAATCGTTAATTTTTAGGTTATCTAGGAATATTTTTATCCATTTTTTTATGAGCTGTTTTACCTGACAATACATTTCTGATATCATATCGATATTCTGAACTGTTCAATTTAGCCTATAATGTTTTCTTCCTAAATGAAAAATACACAACTTAAATAAATGTAAAGATTATTTGAAGAAAATCTTCGTCCTTTGTGTTGACATTTTGAGAATCTTATCACAAAACGTGATTACATAATTTTGTAAAAGACAACTTTAAAAACACCGGGATGTTACTATCCAAATAGTAATTAAATATTATATACAAAACAATTACCCTACACCCTAATCTAAAAATGGTAACAGTGTTTCTAAAAACTGCATTTGAAATTCATAAACTCTTGAACATTCTATGGAGACTAATAAAATCCCATCTATTTAAATTTCAATGTTTTCTAATACCCCTCCTTTCCACTTGAATAATTTCCCCTGTCACAAAAGTTGTTAAGCTCTAGCCTACGCCATCAGTGTTTTAAAGCTTCTTAGAACGTATACGATCACTAACTCAAAACCTGAAAGCCTATAAAAGTGTCTAGGTTTACTTTAATTAGTGTCCCCCTCCACCCTTAATTAAACCTTAAACAATGTTACTTGCCCTAGTTAAGGTTAGGTAGGCTTACAATGATATACGGACTGCATTCGCTATGATATGACTCATTAATTGGTCTTGTCACTGGTTGGCTTTTTATATTTCAGTTTCATTTCTTTCTGGTTCTTTGCGAGATGTGTACAAAAGAGATTTGCAAATGATGCTGTCGTCGTTGGGTTGGGTTAAGTACTCTTGTATGAATTACGGCAAACGTAAAATGGACTTCCAGTCTACCTCGTTCAAGTAATAGTGCAGAAAACGGAGAAACTATTCAGAACAGCGCACAAAGAAGTAAATCAGTTTTTATTGTCCAGTGGATTCAAGGTGGTCTGTCTCCAGTCATAAGCCGTACAAATATCTCATCGCTTGAAGAAATAATGTCTCTTTTCTTGAAGGTTAGGTAAGACAGTCATAATTGTCTTGTTTATACACACTGATGCAGTTCTCTTTTTAGAATTAAATCATCAAATTTTTTTAATAATAATAAATTTAATAATTATTTTAAACAGAAAATATAAAAGATGAAAAATTGTACAAGGTGAAAGTTAAAAATGGTTTTGACCTTTAGATAAACTTATTTGTAACATGTTAAACAAATTATTTTGTATATACTTACGTTTTTGCACGCTCTTCAAAAATAAAAATTACTCAATTGAATTAGACAGTGTTTTTTACACTTTTAATTGATCTTTTTCAAATCACTATGACCAGTCTATTATATAAACATATAAACTAAAATAATGGCGAGGATAACAAAACGTGGTGAAAACTACAAGTGGATAATACGAGAAAGAAAATAAATGTCAAAATTACAGTGGCAAAGTGAATAAAATTTTAAGAAACAGCTCACAGTATTAAAGAAAGAAGGGAAAATTCAAAGCATTTACGAGTATAAAAAATTTAATGAATAAAAGTGGTTTGAAAATAGTAGAATAGATTAAAAGAAATTAATAAGGAAATATCAGAGGATTATAAGAAAATGGCGGAAAGACGAGAAAATTACGAAGAGAGAAAATAGTTAAAGATACAGCATAATAATGTGATTTAAAACTACTACATGGGAAAAGGTTCAAACAAGGAAAATGAAAGGAAGATGGAGGAAGACACAAAGTATTAAAATCAATACTAAGAATAGTTTTTTACCAATGAAAGGAGAAAATGAGGATAAAATAACAAGTATAAAAAGCTTAAAATGTAGAGTAACTGAAGGAAAGATGACAAGTACTAAGTTAACATCAAATGAAATATCATAAAATGAAGGCTAATTGAACAAACTAAGTATCTCTCACAGAAAAGAGAGAAGTTATACATAAGAAAAGGAAAGTCAGAAAGTAAAAAGAAAGACAGATGAAATTGGAACTATAATTAAGAGGAGGTTCACATAAAGATAAATTTACTACATCTGAATTTTAAAAAAATTGAAGAAGCTGGTGTTCTTTTCCTTTGAGATACGTTTTTCCAGTCATTGACTCGTCTTTCTCATTAGTTGCTGCTGTTTTTGTTCTTAACCACAAATGATCAAGGTTAGTACGAGGACTGTGGTTAAAACATAATACTGAAAACAAAATGCCTTGTATGCGTCTAACAATCAGCTGTTTTGCTCAAAGTATCATAATTCGGGTTTACCTTTTCACAGCTACCATTCCTTGCAAATTAAATTTTTGTGGTTTAGCCTTGGACTGAATTCCTAGGTTAACATAACCATGTTATTGGTATTAGTTAAACAAGGAGTGGATTATATACTCTCTCTATTTCTAGCCTACTTCTTGTTGATTATACAGTCATTTACACTCTATGCTTTAATATTGTTTTCACCCTGTTGCTTGACGAAAACCTTCCAGTTATCATCGTCTTTAAAAAAATAAAGAATGGAAATGATATAAAATATTGACTCATGGCCCTCTTAACGTCATGGTCGAGAAAAAAATAAGAGTTAATCAAGAGAGACCCGATTGGAAAGATAAAAGACAATGATCTAACCCAAAATCAGATGAAGAAAGGTGTAGATCCAGGCAATTTATCTCGGGAATGTCAAGCCTGTATTAATTGTAACGCTGGATCATAATATATGAAAAAAGAAGAAGAGGAAGACTGGTAAAATAAAAGGGGAGTAATTGACTGCAACTATGCAAATTCGAGGAATAGAATTGAGATACGGTAAATCGGCGAAGAAGAATTGCGGCACTTGAAGATGGTTCAACATTAAATATCTCAATACTACAACGCTTGAGATAATTAAAGCAAACAAATAACAAGTATTATTTTCCATGGGATCAAACCACATGGAAGACGAATCTAGGCCGGCTTAGACTGACTTTCTAGATCGTTTTCCTTCCTTCTCATCGCATAAGTCCTTCGCATCGTCTACAAATTGTTATCCATCGATTTATACAACTAATCCCGTACATAAAATTTAATTCGATACATAAAGATGACAATTTACCTTATCCTTTATCGATTCTTGAATAAGGTTCGATAAATCGTTAAACACCACAATCGTCCTCAGTTGTTTACTGCCTACTTACGGAGTAACAATCGTTTTATGAATCCATCAATGTCGATTGTTATTACAAACGCCGAGGGGAGGGGAGAGGGGGGGCAGGAGAGGGGGGGCAGGAGAGGTAGATGTAATGAAATTGATTCTTGCTTTAGAAATTATAGTCTTTCTTTGACCAATAATTGTTAAGTCCATGGAGAAAACTACGCCGGAACAAAGAACCGCACAAAGAACAATGCTCGCTCTGTTTAACATATCTTCTTTGTTATTTCAAACGTTTATACGTATTGTTAAATTTGTATTACTATAGTTAGAGATGGAAACGAACCTATTCAACTGGCTTAATAGCCTGCACAAAATGGACAGCAATCATTGGTTGAATTCAATAGGTTTTACTCAAACTTACAACGTGAATTCATTTGTAAAAATCGTATAAAATGAAATGGTGAGGAATAAAAAGTTTGTAAATTACTGTTTTCCGGAGGTTTAAATATTTGTTGAAATCCTATTTTAAAAATAAAATCTATTACAAGGTAAAAAACAGTTGATTTAAAACTATTTCTGGTTTTAGAGATATTTTGTTGATGAATTGTTAAAAATTATTGGTATCGTTTAATCGGACAATTGACATCATTTGTATACAGAGTGATTAAAACAGGCTTAACAAAAAAGTTACAATAAACTTTAAAAGGAAACTCCAGGATATTTTGAATTAAAACTAGAGGTATTACTGAATTTTTCGTATCACTCTATTTTTCCAATATGGCAGTCAGTCCTAAATTTTCTTATGGGAACCTCTATATTGACGATTTTAGATAAAAGACATTATTTTAACACTTTTTTATCCTAGAGTGTTTTTTCGATATCTCTAACCGTTTAGAAGCTTAAGCACTTTAGTGCTTCTAAAATTCATAAATTCAAGCTATTACCGAGATGATTTTTCTTATTTTTCAAAGTTAAATTTAAAATTAAGTTATTAAATTATTAAAGTTATTTAAGTTATTAATTAAATTATTTAAGTTAAATTTGGGTGAAATTTAAACTAGAGCTTAGGGTAAAAGATGTAATAACACTAGTATTATTTTATTTTTTCTGTAGGCTGAAAAGAGTAACAGAATTATCGATATAAAAATAAAAATAATAATTTTCTGGTAATTTTCTAAAACACCTCCTGCCTTACACCAGTTTGTAATTACAGTATTACTGGATGTATTAACAAAGCTTAATAATGCAATTTTGTCCTTAATTCACAAGGTGTAATACATTTAATAATAATAGAACTTGTGTAAGAGAGTGGATGTAATAAACAATTGCCAGAAAATTATGATTTTCGTTTTTGATTGATAACTCTATTATTCCTCAGCCTACAGAACAAATAAAATAACAATAGTGCTATTACACCTTTTACCCTAGCTCTAGTTTAAATTTCACTTTGAAAAATAAGAAAATCATCTCTGGAAATAGCTTGAATTTATGAATTTTAGAAGCACTTAAGTGCCAGTAGCTTCTAAAATGTAACAGATATCGAAAAATACAAGAGGATAAACAATTCTTGAAACTAAAATCGTCATAAAAATAAACGTTCCTTTAAGAAAATGTAGAGCTGGTCGCCATCTTGGAAAAATACCGAGTGAATGAAATATTATGTACTACTTCTAGTTATCATTCAAAAAATCCTGATGGGTTACTTTTTAAAGTTTTTTGTACTTACTGTACAAAACAGCAGTCACAACAGTTTCAACTGTATATAAACTAAAACATGACGTTTCAAAAGTATTAGACAAGCTCCGTAATCAAGTGATAAAAAAATTTCATTTCGATAGTCGTCAGTAAAAAATTAAATCAGTTTTAGATTTTGTAAATGATTTAAAACAATATTTAAATACGATCTAAATATGCTTCAAATGGTTTTAAGCACAAATATTAAAAGATAAAATTAGGTTTAATAACGTCTGTCAAGGTCAGTTTGATTTTTTTCTGATAACTATTAAAATGACATTTTTGGGGACGACGTTTGGTTAATATTTCGATTTTGAATGGTTGTGTGAGAAAGTTAATGCAATTGTTGGACCTTTCATTAATCGACAAGTCTTTCACCATCATTATATGTGAAATGGATACCAAAACAGTCTAAATTAGGCCTATAAAGCTCACAATTGATCCAAATAGAGTAAATTTTAAGAAGACCAGAATCTAAATTTTGATCATACCGTAACTTTCCTCCTAAACGTTCAGCTTAATTGTTTAAGTACTTCTGTATTCGCTTGTCTTTAGTTTTAGCATAACTAAAAACCCTATAAACAGATTTGAATGAACTTTCCTCTATCTCACAACATTTCTCTTATCTTGTCAAGACCAAAGTATAGGCACAAAGTTAATTAGGTAGAACGTAAATTGTAGTTTACTTCGCGTAATTGTTTTCAAGCCTTTGATGTATTTTGAATAGAGGCAATTTGAAATCAACTCGGTGTGAGTGTATGTGTGTTCCTGTCACCTTTGCTCCGACGTGGAATTTTAATTGACCTCCTAACTTTTCAAATTGTGCTTCGAAGCTCGGCGCGGCACCAGCGTTGTCATGGGAACGGATTGTGTGACAACCACTGGGCGAGACAACAATCTTTTAACTTTAAATACAGCCGATGTCGACGATAACTAGCGTTCAGCGAGACCTTGCTCGTTCCCAATAACTCTGGATACGGGAGTAATGAGCAGGCACCTAGATCTTGAAAAGGTGGTTATTGAAAGAAATTTTGGTTTTGGAAATGCACAAACTTTCTCACTCACCCATCTCCAAAGACAAACAAAACTATAGTCTCCAAAAATGTCGAATACGAAATATTCTGAACTCAAGGAAATAGTTTTTGAAATAATGTCAGTCTGTCGAAAGGACAGATTTTGATCACATTTAAGTTAGAGGACTTCAAATAATTTCATTATAATTTTTCCCACAACTCAAAGCTAAGAGGTAGGCACGGTTAAAAGGTCAAATATCTGCTTTAAAAAACAAAAAAAAAACTCTGAATATGTCAAAAACAGAGCATGCGATTTTGATCAAATGTGAAAATTTATAACTTGAACGATTGCGAGAAGCTGCAAATAAACAGAAATTACACTAATATGTAAAAATACTGCAATGAACTCTAACCGCTGTCAAATTTGTTTACCCGTAAACTATTCACTTACAATAATTTTCTTTTAAATCTTAAAAAAAATATTCAAAAATCGATTGCGAAAATTTTAAGAAATTCGAAATTTTACGACAGCGTGGAAAATTTTCCTTTATAAGCGACAACCATAAAACCTGGATTTTTGACAATATGGTGACTAATAGTTTCTGTTTAAGATTTTATAATCTACATTTTGTAATATTTTATCATCTTTGTAAGAAAGTTTGCGCAAAATTTGATCTTCATTATGTAATCTCTCTCTGCACCCCTTTCTCCCACCCCTACTTCTCTTCTCAGGATTAACCGAAAGAAAAGACTTAATGTCTCGAAACTTACTTTATAAACCACAAATTCATTAATCATTCAATCAATCTATTTCCTGTTAAATAAAAATAAAACTCCTTTCGATTGTGATGGGAACCTTTTAAAGTAATCTATCATCAGATAAAATAATTGTCTGAGAATAAACAAAATTAATAAGTAAAACGTTTGAATTAATAAAAATATTTTCCTAAAGCCTATTAGCTTGCTAAGTGAGATATTCTGGGTTGTATATCCGTGAAGCTTCAAAAGTTTACAGTTTTGCCCATCATCATGCGAAGATGAAGAACAATTACTGGTAACGAACTCTAGTTGAAAAGGATCAAATTACGGCGACGGGAACACATATTACACGATTGAAAAGTCGTCTAGCTTAGTCTCTTGAACGGAGTGTTGTACCACAGGAATTTAAGTTATCAGAATTGATGCGCGATGGGGTTTTAAGATATGGGGATAACGCTTAACACGACATTAAGGTTACAAGGGTACAATAGCGCAAGAGGATTTTAGGAAATCAGTGCTGATGTCCCGCAGGATTTTAACGTGTCATTGTTGTTGTGTCGCAGGACTTTAAGATATCTAGTCTGTTGTGCATAACAGGATTATAAGATAACAGAGATAACAACAGGATTTTAAGATATCTGGGCTGTTGTCGCGCAGGATTTTAAAGTATCGTTTGTTGCTCAAAAGGATTTTATGATATCACGGCTGATGTCCGGCAGGACTTTATGTAGTATTGCTGTTGCATCGCAGGATTTTAAGATATCTGGGCTGTTGTCCCGCAGGGTTTTAAAGTATCGTTTGTTGCTCAATAGGATTTTATGATATCATGGCTGATGTCCGGCAGTACTTTATGTAGTATTGCTGTTGCATCGCAGGATTTTAAGATATCTGGGCTGTTATCCCGCAGGGTTTTAAAGTATCGTTTGTTGCTCAATAGGATTTTATGATATCATGGCTGATGTCCGGCAGTACTTTATGTAGTATTGCTGTTGCATCGCAGGATTTTAAGATATCTGGGCTGTTATCCCGCAGGGTTTTAAAGTATCGTTTGTTGCTCAATAGGATTTTATGATATCATGGCTGATGTCCGGCAGTACTTTATGTAGTATTGCTGTTGCATCGCAGGATTTTAAGATATCTGGGCTGTTGTCCCGCAGGGTTTTAAAGTATCGTTTGTTGCTCAATAGGATTTTATGATATCATGGCTGATGTCCGGCAGTACTTTATGTAGTATTGCTGTTGCATCGCAGGATTTTAAGATATCTGACTGTTGTCCCGCAGGGTTTTAAAGTATCGTTTGTTGCTCAATAGGATTTTATGATATCAGGGCTGATGTCCGGCAGGACTTTATGTAGTATTGCTGTTGCATCGCAGGATTTTAAGATATCTGACTGTTGTCCCGCAGGGTTTTAAAGTATCGTTTGTTGCTCAATAGGATTTTATGATATCAGGGCTGATGTCCGGCAGGACTTTATGTAGTATTGCTGTTGCATCGCAGGATTTTAAGATATCTGGGCTGTTATCCCGCAGGGTTTTAAGGTACCGTTTGTTGCTCAATAGGATTTTATGATATCAGGGCTGATGTCCCGCAGGATTTTAATGTAGTATTGCTGTTGATCGCAGGATTTTAAGATATCTGGGCTGTTGCGTAAGAGAATTTTAATGTATCAGTGCTGTTGTTCCGCAAGATTTATCAGAAGGTATCATTTTTGCGTCGCAGGATTTTGAGATATTTGGGTTGTTGCGCAACAAAATTTTAATCTACCAGAATTGTTGTGCACAGAGGTTTAATGATTCACTACGAAAAGGGAGCAGGACCTTGTATTTTTTTCTTGTTGCTTAAATGAGAAATACCTCTCGGTCATCATGCTTTGTCAAAGAAAAGGAAAAGTAATAAAATATTAATCTCTCGAACAGCGTCAGGGTCAAGTAAATGAGGGTTAGTCAAAAGAGATCTGTTAGGAAAGATGAAAAAAGGGATCTAATCTAAGACTACGTGAAAAAGGTATAAATCCTGTTGGGATCCTCGGAATTGCCAAGTTCGTACTCACTATAATACCCTTGTAAACACTGTTCATAATACAGAATCTTGAAGGAGGAAATAACGTCTCCGGCTCGTTCCTTGTTTTATTGTACACATTATTAATACTCGACATTTCCAAGATTACAGAGACCCAAAACAAAAATTTGTAACGAAGTTTAGAGTTTTATTTGTACTGGAAAATACATCTGTATGAGTGGTTCGTAAATTACACCTCTGAACTTGTTATATTATCTTTTAATAATGTCTTGAAATTTACGAGTTTAAACTTATATCTTGAGATAGTATCCTACTTAAACACAAGACCTGTCATCTCTTCTCTTCCTCAAGTCAACTGTATTCGAGGTAAATGTTTATTTTAGTACACAATGAATCCAAGTTTCCCTAACCTACAAACTAGTTAGTAGTCTGTTGAGAACGCAGCAAGTGAATAGTTACAAACTAACTCATTAAGTTCAACTAATTAACATTTTGTTCACCTTATTGTCGATAAAACTTTAAACTCGGAGAAGACTAATTTGCATATTCGTTGCGGGAAAGATTAAAACGTTTATACTTTGAGGTTATGTTGCCGTTTACCTAAGTTTAACCTTTACAGATTTTATTTGATTTCAATTTATTTAACTCTTGGAGTTTCATCTATGAACAGGATTACATATTCACTGAATGTGAAAAACTTTGATGTCATAGGAAAGGGAACATTTCACTAATGGTATTAGGCTATAATTCTATGGTGCAACATCGTTATAATTGTGATTTTAAAATTATTTGATAGTGGTGAATTTTTCGAAATAAATGGTTTAATCGGACATTTATCATTATTTGTGTATATACTAAAACACGACGTTTCGAGAGTATAAATCAACTCTCGTTATCAAGTGTTTAAACCTAGAGCATAAAAGAGAAAAATATCAACGCCTGGAGCCATGTTGGAAAATAAAACTAAATCCAACTTAATAAAATTTTAATCCTAAAACTAGGCCTTAGAAGTCAAAAATAAGAATGTATTTAATTTTGTATTAAGCGTTTGTATTTAGTCTTAGCTTCGAATATTTAGGCCTAGTTTGAGGCTTGAGTTCTTTTCTTAGGTTATAAATTTAGTTTTTTTAGTTTCGTCATGGTCCTAGGCTACTAGGCTGTGTTGGTAATTTTCTCTTTTATGCTGATAACGAGAGTTGATTATATTCTCGAAACGTTGTGTATTAGTTTGTATAGGCCTATACACAAACAATGGGAAATGTCCGATGAAACCATATTAAAAGCATTATAATTCTATGGTGCAAAAGCTCGTGAAGTGCGCATGCTAACCGTCATTTCAGTCTGGTAATATATGATCAGCAGATTGAGTTCGCCGTAATTCCAGCCATCGCAACCAGATTCGTTATCAACAGTACTTTCTAATTTTACAAACTATGATAGGTTAACACCGTAACTTATTGAGAACCCACGAGAATTGAACTTCAATCTCTTGTACACTAAACAATGAACAACAGCATAAAATTGTTGATATAGCTAACAAATGATTTAATAAAAAGTAGGTCAAATCATAATAATATTTTTAAAAAACATGAGTTTCTACCAAAATATACATAATTTAATTTTGTTTTTTGGCTTTTAGTGAGCCCAAGGTGTGTAATCATGAAAAAGTTAGGAGTTATGATATACCGTGTGTCCCAAAAGCCCTGGACCCAAAAAGAATGAAAAAAGATATTTCATATGTGGGTTCTGGTGATAAAAAATTACGTTTTGCCAAATGCGACATTTTTACTTGTCCCCCAAAAATAGTGATTTTTGGGGGCAACTCAATAATCTTAATTAAAAACACCCATCGATTGACTCCTTATGTTAAAGATGTTATTTAGTAAAATAAACTGCGCAGACTAGAGGTCGATATCCTATCTAAAACGGGTTGCTCCTATCTAAAATGGCTCCCGTTCAAATATTTGAAACGGTAATTTAATTTTTTTCTCATTCACAATTAGATTACGAACATGGGATGAAAATGTATTAAAATCATTTGTGACTGTTGGTTGTAATAATAATTACTATTATCTCATATTTAAAATAGTATGAGTTCCTCTTACAGGGCGTAAAAAAGTGATATGTAAGTTGATGTAATTTTAATAAATGTTGTACACAATTTTTATGGTACAAATTAATTCACCTGGTTTTATTAATGAATCAGTATTTTTTTTTCAAAATTCAATAATAGTAATGTGATTACAATAATAAAATTTTTAAATACATTTTGAACTTATATTCTCGCCTTCTAATTTAATTGTCAATGGAATATATAAAGTAAAACATGCATTCCAAATATTTAAATGGCCCCTATTTTAGTTGGAAGCAAGATATCGACCTCTAGTTTGTACAGTTGTATTTTACTAAATAAGCCTCACAACATGAGGGGTCACTCAATGGAGGTATCTATTTAAGATTATTGAGTTGCCCCCCATAATCCCCATTTTTAGAGACAAGTAAAAATGTCACATATGCAAAAAAAGTAGTTTGCATCACCAGAAGGCACATATAAAATCGGTTTGGGACTTTTGGGACACACGGTATAAATATTGTAACTTTATACTATCCGGTTTAAAATCCAAACGCTGCAATAAAAAATGAACAGTTAATATGAAAATTCGTAAATTTGAAACCTAATCTTATTTCCACAATGTCTCTTAAGTGATTTTAACTTAAATTCCATTATTCTACAGATCCCCAATCCGTAAAAAACCTTAAAATTAGAAGTCAATCCGACGAAACGTTCTTGTGATATTGCGTGATAAAAATGTCAAGATTATATCGCTTTAGCAAAATGTGTGAAACATTTATAATCAACAATGTTAAAAAACTAATTTGAACAAATAAGCACATCAAGACACACAACTGATGATGACTTAATGATCGAAACGTCTTATTATTGGTGATATTTTCGTGTTTCATTATTGTCGGTTGCTAAAATATTCCAAGGAGTTTAAACGAACTGAGAACCAATAGATATCTCAATATCGATTTTTTCACTCTATGACAATACTTTCTCTACAACGTAATTGGAGGCAAATACTACTATCAAAATAAATTAAAATCCACCTCAATTACGGCAAGGAATACAAATTACACAAACGTTTCTAGTTGCATCTCATTCGTTACGGAAGATTACGTTTTCCAAACTATCAATCCTAAACGAGCGTCTTCTAATTTTATCGGATGTGTTTTAATAATCATTAAGCACAACTTAACTACAGCCGCAATCGAGTTTAATTTTCCAAATCTTCAGCTTTAAACGGAAAATATCCGTTAAGAAGGTTTCAGCAATTCCGTTAGATTGTAACATTCTAGTCGTAGCGTTATCACAACCAACAGGGAACCTGCAGGCGGCGTCTTTAACAATTACTTC
This sequence comes from Aphrophora alni, assembly GCA_963513935.1. Classification (NCBI taxonomy): domain Eukaryota; kingdom Metazoa; phylum Arthropoda; class Insecta; order Hemiptera; family Aphrophoridae; genus Aphrophora; species Aphrophora alni. The sequence goes on along the minus strand of OY740767.1, from coordinate 138,031,102 downwards.
GTCAAGAATAATTAAAACATGTCAGCTTAAGAAACGCAAGTGAAGGGGATGCATTCGACTACAAGGGTTGTTACGATGATAACCCGTCAGGACGTTCAATTTTGTGTTAATGTCTCGGCTATTAGCGGGAAGACGCCCCACAGGCATTGAATTTCTCGATCATTTGTTACTCAAAGCGACCTTAGCAAGGGTCTGGCGTCACGATTCCTTCGTGTAATATGCAAATAAGATGATGTCTCTTTATAAAAGTCGAAACAAAAACTTCATTTCCGGTCGACGTTCCTTTTGATGAGCGAATTGTACACTGACCGCTGTTAAGATTGCTGTCGTCATTGATTGACGCTTTGTCTTAGGGCTTCAATTCAATACGGCGTCAGTTTGTCCCGAGTTCATTAATTTAATAACAGTAAGAATGTTTTTTTTAGGTGGTAATTTGTTTAACGTATTGTGAATGAAAACATCTTTTAGGTCGGTTAGGTTGAATTTCGTTTCAATCACATACAGAATGAAGTGGATTTATCCATTATTTCTCCATAAATAATGTACGCGAAAATAATACGTAAATGGTCCAATATGTTGAGATTCTAAAATAAGATTAGAATTTTTTTAAGAACAAACGGAGAACGCGTAAAGTTCATTAACTTCAAATTTATATTTAAATTCGATTAGTTTTAATTGATGAGTAGTCGGCTGACCAATATTAGATAACCCTTTACTAACGAATGACTGCAAAACGGTAATTTTGTTCAATAATCATAGATTTTCCGAGGCTATTTTTTATCATTGATTGTCAAACAAAAACATCTATCAAAAATTCTTTAGGAAACTCATAAATACAAGCATAATCAAACTCATTTAGTGTATTAAAGCTGATGGAATGAAAAAAATGTTGGTTAACGAATCAGAATCCCCGGATAGTCTATTGGGTAACACTTTAATTTGATATATGAGAGGTTCCGGTTTCAATACTCACATGTGCTCAAAAAGTTATGGAGTTGATCCAACATCGTGGGTAAAAACGATCAGCAGCGAATTCTGGATGCAAAAGCTAGAACTACAGCGACGGGAACTAGATTTTCTGATACACATTACCTAATTGAAAACTCGTCTTTTTTGTATTTTCCTTCACGAGCTGCGCCACAGGAGTATTAAACATTGTATCTGATCTACTTTTTTAAGTTGTCAAACAAAAGCTATAAAATATTCTTCATGAATTGATAAGTAAATGAAACTCATAATTGCAAGCATAATCAAATTCATTTCGTGTAATAAAGTAGATGGAATGAAATCAAGTATGTTGGTTGACTTAGCGTTTGATTCTACATGTTATTATTAATTGGAAAAAATAATATCAGAAGTTCCGGTTAGTCTATTGGCTAACAATTGAATTTGGTGGAAGAATGATCTAGTTTTCAATATGGAGTTGACCCGACATTATGGGATTGGCGAGAAACTGGATGCGAAGAGAACTCTAGCGTCGGGATTTTCTGATCATACAATACCCGATTGAAAAGTCGTTTCATTTCACAATCTGCGGTACAGGTAGGAAGTAAAACATTATTTCTTTTAATATGAAGGAAACTTGAGCCTCCTGTTGGACTAGTGTGCAAGGAGTTTTAGATTCTATCCCCCAAGGGAGGGTTAAAAAAAGATACTATTTTGACATAGTATCATGAGAGAATGTGGGGAGCTACGATTTGGTGATGGGAACTCGATGTGCTGACCACACACCACCCCTATGAAAAGCCAATTACAAAATATTTCTACACTACACTAAACCTAAACTCCATGGCCCAATTGCTAGTACAGATCCTGGACTGTTTTTTAGTCGGGTAATGTGTGATTAGAACATCGAAATTCCCGTCGCTGTCGTTTCTGCATTCTCTACTAGAGTTCGCTACTAATTGGAGTTTCCCAATTTACCTCAAGAAGCTGTCAACTCTGTAAATGTTTCAGCCTTCACGAGGATTGAACCCGGAATATCTCAGCTGTGAAGGCAGAAAGTGAAGCACTAGAACAGCCGATCAATAAATATTTACATTTTATAATCTAAAGATTAAAATACCGAAAGTGAATTTTTGCTAAAGTTAAAAAGCTATAACAGATTTTCCGGGAGACATTCCCGTAGTCGTGATTTTTAAAATGAACTACTAGATCTTTTTGATAAAAACTAGCCTCCTTGAATTTTAAAAACGATAAATTCAACATTGTGGTTAAAGTAGCAAAACCAATCTAACAGAAAAAAACAGGAATTCTGCAGATTTTCTCCTTATCTAATAAATAAATCAAGGAAAGATTAAGACATTCAAGGAAAGTTTTGAATAATTTACCTATTTCTCCAACACACTGAAAACTAGAATCCGTATAATGACTAATAATTCCAATAATTTATCAAGTAACTATGTCATGTTTTATACAAGTACAAGTTTAATCATGAATTAACCTAACCTCTAAAAAGAGAATGCAAGTAATTTCTTATTGCTGTCAAGAAGCTTTGGAATATGAAAATTCAAAGTATGTAGCGAACATATTCTTCAACGAATCGAACGTGAAAACAGAAATAGTATGTCGCAGAAAATGCAAAACTGAACTTGTATGTAAGCACACATGTTGGAATATGTTCAGAATAATAAATGAGTCTCGTAGTACAATAATTCCTTAGCTGTACTGCACAAGTCAAGTTCTACACTAGTTTGCAGCATTTTATTACGTTTCTAGTTTGTTTGTTTTTTTTATATTTATAACATAAAGCACACGAGGTTAGTTATTTGACTAGATGTTGCCGAGTTATTTGTAAGCAATGCTATGTAATGAGCTAGATGTACGGGTAAACAGTAGCATTTATAAGATGTTACTCGTATCAGCCTCGTCTTTTCTAACCTTATTACAGCTTTTAACTCGATTTATTCGCTCAGCTTTCCAAGAACAAAGAGTACGTGATGAGTTTCAACAACTACTGTAGTTTTATTTTTCTGTTTTGAAAAGAAATCAATCTATGTAATGTTGACATGTCTGTCTTCGACGATTCAAGATGTGTACTAATCAACTGCGGAAACATTTAGTGGCCTATGATTTATTCAACGTTGCAAAAACATTGCACAAACTTTGTCATACATATCTAAAAGTAATTATACACCAAACAAAACTATTCACCTTAAATGTTAGTTTGGTGGTTGACAGTTAAATAATGAAAATAGACGCAGTTTTTGAAATATATATACAGAGTGTCCCAAAAAAAGGTAAACTGGCTAATCATTTTCGGATTGTATACATAAAAATGAACAAAAAATATAAAATAACAAATATTTGAATTCCGTTACAATATCCGTCAATCCGCCATTGTATTATTTCACAAAAACAAAAATTTTACAACTCCAAAAATATATAAGATATTGAGTTCAGACTTGGTATAAGCATTTTCTTTGTAACGTTTTACAAGTGTACCAAACGCAAAAACAAAACATTTTATTCATTTTCAAAATGGCGGCGTTTAAAACTTTTAACGTCGAATATCTCCAAAACCGTTAATTTAAAACAAAATGTATGCAGAGTCCGACCTGAGCTGGAAGTAGAAATACTTATGTGTCTGGCAAAAATGATGATAAATAGGTGGATTCAGATAAAACACCAGCAGGGTTGGTATGGCGCCAAGGGGAACTCCCATAGTAAGTTGCTACTAAAAGCCCTGGAGAGATACTGACTTAGGATAGTGGGCAACTCGGTGAAATCACGGGATTTATTACTGGACATGTGGTCCGAGAGTGTACTTGCACAGGATAGGAGCATATCATGACGAAACTGTGTGTAGACTCAGCGGTATGGAAGAGGAGACCGCAGGCCACATAATCTTCGATTTTGAGGCTCTTGGCGGTAAAAGGCGTAGGATTTTTGGCTTCCAAACTCTCATTGGACGAACTAGTGAGTGGCCTACTGATACTCGTAAACAGGACTAATCTATTGGGCTAGAATTAGGAGGCTTAATTACACAATAGAACAATGGTTGCGGTGCCTGAGGCCAACCCCAACCATGGAATCTCTACACTTAATCTAATCTACATCCCTCTCTTTCATCTTTTCTATCAGGTCTCTCTTGAGCAACTCTTGTTCTTTTCCGAAACCACCACTATTAGACTACTAACGGGATAGGGGTCTTTATTTAACATTATTTTTTATATAAGACCGAGAGGTTATCCACCTTTAACAAACAAGAACAGAAAAAAAGTTATTTTTGTTTTATAACTTACGACCTATATTTTTTTTTTGAGAGATGACGACGACTAATACGTTTTCTTTGGGTCCTTAAATTAAGCAAAATGTGAACAATATCGTAATTTTATGTTTTATCTTAAGACAGCAACCTCAAATATCCCCTTATACCAAATTTGATTAAAATCGGTCGACACATTTAGGCTGCACATACGACAAAAAGAGACATCATTCTAAAAACCACATCTCGGATATATCTGCAAAAAAAACTCGACATGGATTTTACCCCACCATAATTATAACTCTCTATATATGTGAGAAAAAACACAGTGAATACAAGTGTGTAAAGTAATTATTTCTCCTTGTTTTCAACGCTGTTTTCCCCCCCCCCCCGTAATTTAAAGTTAAATTTATGGGTTCCCATCAACAAACATGATTTCAATGAACATAACCTACAAAGTATTCAATGCAAATTCAACTGTTTGCAAACATTGTTCAAAGGGTCTGTTATCCAATGATTATGTCATACGATAAACCATCATCTCGTGCAGGTCTACTTGACATACTGTACGTATTTCATTTGATTATTTCGTTTCGATTTCATTTAGTTTTTAGTTCAGAGAGTAGATTTTTCTATTAGTTTTTGTGCTACGTTATATTATCTATGCTTTACTTCTTTACCTCCCAACTGTATTTTGCGATAGGAGTTACCCCTGAGCTGTTAAAAAAAGGAATGAAATATTATTTAGAATCAATACTGTCTAGCCTATTTTAATCTCAAAAAAGAAAAAAAAAAGTCAATTTTAAAAAAATTACTATTCAGTTATATAAGAACTGTATATCGTATATTGAGATGCAATTTTACAAAAAAATATTTTTTTAATGTTCAGTTATTCATCTAAAAGTAAAACAAAGCGAGCTATTCAAAGTGATGATCGTTCTTTTATGAACATAGAAATATGTTTTGCTAATAATTGTAAAGAAATACAAACTGAACAGTCTGCTGAAATTAGGTAACGTAATAACATTTTATTTATTCATCACCACTGGGGATATTATTTAACAACCGATTTCATCCGTAGAGTTTTCAGGATTTAACTTGCGACATAACAACCCGTGGAGATAAGTTTATCAGTCGAAATAATATGTAATCAAGGCAACTAATTCCTATTATAGTCTTTGAAACCTTAATTCGTTATCAATTGTCGATCTCACGGTGTTGGGCCAACGGCGTAACTTTTTAAGCGCCCTTGATGATTGAATCCAGTCCAGTATCTTTTACGTATAAGAATACTAACTATTACCGGAGGCTCCAAGAATAACGTACAGTTTTTGAATTAAACCTAATATTGAGGTTATAATCTCTGCGATGTTGAGTCAACCCTATAACCTTTGAACACAATAGGTAACGAAATAAAATACATTTCACGTATCAATGACGATAGTGATGACGCTAGCCATTAAAAAGAATTACAAAATTTCGCGATCAACCTTAAATTGCGAAACTATATAATAGGTTTTTATTTTATTTTGACATGAAGGGCCTAACCATTTTGTAAAAACAATAAAAAAAACAATTTCCGTCTTAGATTAATGAAATTGGACAACGAATCAAAAAATTACAAAGAGTATCAAATCAAATAAGATATCCCAGATTACTATTTTGTTTAAAACTGATAAATTGCATCGTTACTGTACTCAGATTTGTTCATAGAAAACCGGATTTAAGTAACAGATGTTTAGTTAAAAATACGATACCATATTAATTTAAAACATATGTCTATAATAGGCTGCTATCTGCTCTTTCCCTCTCTCTCTCATTATCTTCCACCTCCCACGATTGTTGATTTTTTTTATTAACTTTCCATCTACATTAAATTCACTTACACAACCATAAACTATAAACTTTCGATTAAAAATGTCAATTTCTAAGAGACATATCAAGCAAGAGAAGAGATACAAAATATAAATCCCCTGATAAGTGTTTGATAATATAAACAGCCACAAGATAGTCTAAACCAGCTTCCAGGGTTTTAACGACATTTCGACGCGAGATAATCAACACCCCGAGCATAAACAACCGACATAAATTGACGATGAATTTTAAAACTTAATTTCCTCCCTCCCCCACCCCTCTAAGCCTAACAGAATTATACGATCCTTTGCGTACAGCACAGATAACAAAAGTGTTATCAGATCGTGGCTCTTTGAAGTGTAGATATAAACCTCGGCCCAGCACTCAATAACTCCAACCAGATATGATGAGCAAATCTCCCCTCACAGCCCAAAGCTCTTGGAACAACACTCGACCAGTTATTAGTTAACAATATTGTCTCACCCCTTCACGCCAACTCCACTTTGTATTTTACAACCCCCTAACTGTTATCATAGTATCTTTATTGTAGTGATAAGAGAAAGATGAGACCACCCCGTGAGGTCCACTTTGTTGAGGAGAGTCATTCGGACCAAGTGATGATGTTGGGGGACGTGGACAAGTGTTATTAGTTTTGAGATATATTAACCCTCGGTTCTATATTGAACGGATCACCGGCAGCGTTGATATTGATTTTTGTATGCAAGGGGTTGAAATAGTAAAATAGTGGGCGTGGTCAGCACATGACTTTCTATTAAATAAACAAATAATACAAAATCTTAAACTACACGTACAACAAACTTCTTCGCCTATTTACTTGTCATGTTTTAATCTACACAAATATAATATTTTAGAGTTTCACAGGGGATACAAAAAGAACAGTTTTCTTCCCTCCATTTATCATACCTAAAATTAATTATACCAACCGGATATCGGACGTATGTTAAGTTAGTAAGTAGTGTTTAAAACACCCAGGGAGGCGGTTTACTGTTTACTACTTAATACCTGCCTAATATACCTGTAGTACATTTATAAACCAATATGAGACACGTCGGTTAGCTGTTGCTTCCAACATTTTAGACGCAATATCAACCTAGATTCGTTGTAAGAAGACGGTTTAATATCGGCGTACCGACGGAATTGCTTTGAATTTTATTTGCATTTCTTACCGAGTCTCTATTCTTTTTATCTCTTTCTTTTTCCCCTTCCCTACATTTGCATTTTCCAACGTAGGGGAATACGAATCAAACTGATAAAAAGACAACTGACAATGCATGAATATAACATGATTGGAATATGTTTTCTGTGGAAGTTTTGGTGGCCAATATTTGTGTTTTCTTTCTTATTTTCTTTGTACAAATGTTTTTACAAAATAAAATAGTTTGAAAAATAAAATTATCTTTGTAAGCTTAAAAAACGACTTCAATTTTGTCCTCTCAAATTTGAAATAATTGATTTCCTATGCTTCTGGTAAAGGAAAAGAAAAAATATATATTTCGAGTCTACTTTCTGAAAATCATAATTTGAAGTTCTTCCAACAAATGTTTATATTTCAAAAGAATTGACCATATAAACTACAAAAATGCCAAAAATAACGTATTTGGGTCCAGGCGACCATCAAAATCTATATTTACTCCATAAAATCCCATCATCGATTACCCCCATTAGTATCCTCTATTGTGATTAATCCAAATATACGAACAGCGCAGTTACTGGACATATGCTTAATTCCAAAACCGTTCACTGGTAAACGGCAACAATGACCTCCACCTACAAACTCCAACAAGTAATTATTCTCTATGCCCTCTGTCACAAGACCTCCGCCTACAGAAACAAAACAAACGTAGGTGTTAACAAATACACACACGCACACACGCTTACTAATCGTTTACCCATTGTATCCGCAACACATCTGTCTGTGAAACAAAATGGGCCCCAAGTTCTATCTCCGAGGAACACCATACGGCCTGTCATATAAGACTCTCTAAAATGCTAATAAAAGGACACTCTGGTTATTTGTCATTTGCATCTGAATAGAGGATTTACACAGAGTTGTCACATGGTACAAGGAGCTGGAATGCGAGACGTGAATAATGACTAATCATAAAAACATAATGTTTAGTTTTAGAAGTGATGCTGGGAGTGGAGCCTTGATTAGCAGGTGTTCCGATTTGTCATTCGGCTTATTTAATGTCTGTATATTTGAATTAATTATACTAATATGCATTAATCTTCGCCTGTTCAAAACAGTAAAATTGTACAGACTTACATTACGAAAGTCATTTCAATTAACAGCTTATTTCTATTTTTGACAGTTATATCAAATATAGTGCTGAATGTAACACTTATTATAAAGCGGCAATCACAATATTGATTGTAAAACTTGATTTAAATTTTAACATTTGACATTTAAGTTATTCTATTTCAGTTTAAATTCACATTTATTGAGCTTTCATATAATGACGAGGAAATAATCGTAGTATGTATAATGACGTTCGTATATATTAGAGACTTTAATGATAGGACGTGAATGAAATTTTAAAATTTGACAATTGTCGATGTTAAAATGTAGTTTTTATACAAGTGGTCTGGGATAAACACATGAGATTCCTTCACCGTAATTATACATTTCGTGAGTTGATCGCCACTGATCGCAGGTCCTACCTTGTTGAGTCAACATAGTAATTTTTTGTACTAAGCTACTATACACAGATTTATTCGTTTGTATCATGCATTTTAACGTTATTTTTATTTTCATCATGTGTTATTATTTCACATTGATGTGGGACAAACAAATTTGACAAAAGAGTCTATAAAATCGATATTGAATTTTTGATGAAAATTAATGTTGAGAGTCTAAATACACAAGAGTGTCCATACCTCGTTCGTGTCTAACGATACAGCCCAAAATGAAAGACGAAATCAGATCAATTTGTTTTACTAGGGAGGCATTGTTTGGTCGTTTCTCCAAATGTCTTCAGTCCGTTTTGTTGATAAAATAAAAATTTGAGATATTTGTCAAAAAGAGCAAAACATTAAATTTTCTTTGGTCAGCTCAAAGAGTTTTGATTTAACTTTAATTAAATAAACCTTGTAAGAACCCCCCCCCCCCCCGTATTCGTCGCCATATCTCCAAAAATGCTCGAAGATTATCGTTAAAAGAATGAAAATAAACATGAGTCTTAAATGTGAAGGAAACCTCAAAATCGACGGAAAAGAATTTTGATGAAACTATGGTAAATGTGAAGTTTTATATGATTAATGAATTTGTCAAACCGTAATTACAACTTCGTGCAAAATTTTGAATATACAGAAACAAACACTGATGGCCGTCTGTCAAATCTGCGTACATGTTGAACTATTCAAAATTTCACTATAAAGTCTCTGGTGTGATGGAAACCAATAAGTTTCGTGTTTTGCTAGTAACATCTAGATTTATTTACTTTTTAGATTTAGTGATAAAATCAAAATTATCAATTGTGGACTTATGGTTGCTTCTAATTTTGAGCTTAACTAATATTTGATTTTGTGTACGGTTTTTTGGAAAAGTTTGTGGAATGTTTTACACCATTTATTAATCATTCTTGTCAGCAGATGTATAAATTTCAATTTTAATTTAGCCAATGTTCCGTTTACCTCATGTCGGACAAATTGACCTTCAAAAAAACACGGAAATTTGTAATATATATTTTTAAACATTCACGTTACACTAATCTCAATACGAATACAAGATAAAGGAAAGTGTACAAATATTTTCTCCGAGTTATCGATCTTGTACGATGTCCTCTATAAAACTGGACACTATTGAAAGCCATAACAGTGTTTTGTAGTGTTACCTCCCACCTTTAGATATGACATCCCCGCATGAGGTCCGTCTATTGCCTTATAAAACTGTGTTGGTGTGTATCAAATATCGGGCTTGTAGGTCTATGTCGAGGAGGATAATTTTAAATGCACGAGTTTCCCTTGCTTTACGCCCTCTTGTTGAGGCTCATGCAGATGGTTTTAGAAAATGAGAGGGAAAAGAAAAATTAAAACTTATATAATATAGATAAACTGTATATTAAATACTGTTGATATTGTATTATGTAGGTAGACGCGCACACGTGAACGACAGAGCGAGTTTTTACTTTACACACATATGTAGTAAAAGGGGGGGGGGGTTTAAATCGGTAAACAAAATGGAAGTAGTGTTTTAAAGGCTTTTTTTATGAAGTCCCATTACTTAAAGAAAACAATTTTTTTTTTTTAACGTAAAAATTACGACTTTCCGTTATAAGACCAAATTACAAAACTTTGATCCACAGGCCTACATAAACGGAACTAAACTAAACTATATGGGGCGCAATAACTTGTGAAGAGTGCTTGCTAGAAGGCTTTTCAGTTGTGTAATTATTGTGTGGTTATCATATCGAAATTCCCGTCGCCATTGTTCTAGCTTTCTCAACCAGAGTTCGCTGCTAATAGTAGCTTCCTATTTTCCTCGCGAGGTTACGTTAATTCCGTAAAGTATGAGGTACCAGGGATTGAACCCAAAACCTCTCACTCGTGAGGCCAAAGTGTTAACCACTAGACCAGTCGGGGCTTTAACAATTCTAATTGAAAAATTTCAAATGTAAATTAGAACCAAAACAAAAAAGTATTGATTAGTAACTACGCAAAAAATATATATTCGGTAGATAAAATTGAAAAGTGGATATCTCATATTCGGCGCCAGCGATTTTGATGAAATTTCGGTTATATGTGAAGGATAAACCAGTCTTTGACCCTAGATGAAAAATATTACAGTTAGCGATTAAATTTTATGAAGACAAGACAATTATTCGTTCATCAGCACATGTACATACAACATTGCAATAGACAACGTCACATATATAGGCTTGACTCATTTAAACAAACAAAAGAGAAAAAAAAAGAAAAAAAGGGAAAAAAAGGAAAAAAGAAAAAAAACCTGGGAAATGGTCTATACTTACTTATTATTAATATCAGGATTCAAATATTCATTCAAGTTATGAGAAACAGTGCTCAATAATAAAATGAGATAAAATCTTGTTTGGCAAATTTTGAAAAGTTGCAGGTGAAGAAAATGAACCCTCAAATTAATTTCAACTTTTTCCAATGTAATAGAAAAATACGCAACATTAATATATTTGTTAGGGTAATACACTTTATAAAAATGTAGTCCATACTGACAATTTTGGGGAAATGGCTAGTAATAGATGTTTTATTCATTAGATTTTGTGTCTAGTTATCAGAGAGAGTTAGTGCAATATTTGTGCACAGTTTATTTTTCATTTATTTGAAGTAACAAAATGAAATATCGCTTCATTAACTTTTAGATCCCTGTAGGTCTAGTCGATTGAGTGACTTGAGTGTACGAGAGATTTCAAATGCCTTCGGCATTGTGGCTCAACTCATTACGGTGTTGAGCCAGCATCGTGAGGTACATTGGGAGATATTAATGGTAGCGAATTGTGATAAGAAAGGCTGGAATCACAGGGACGGGAACGCGATATGCTGACCATATATTACCTTGAAAAGCCATCTATCAGGAGCTACATGGTCAGAGGATTTTTTTCTTGTTTTTTAAACAACCTTCGGTCATCATCGCCTCAGGAAGAAAAACAAAATGAAGACTGCTAGATCTCGAATACTCGAATTACGTCAAATTATATTATACTCTTGAATATTAATGAAGTAAATCAAACCAGATTGCCTCCGTAATAGAAATAAACATACGACTTCATCTAATTAATACATCCTACTAAATAAACATATATATATATATATATATATATATATATATATATATATATATATATATATATATATATATATTGTTAAAAAAACCTTTTAAAAATCAAATTTTGTTTACGTTGTAACAAATCTTTGTATAATAAATAGAAAAATAACTCTTTAAAAGATTCTTGATAACTTCCAACAAAATAACAGAACACAAATCAACGAAACAACGAAAATCATTTCCCAATAAGAAAAATCGGGATTGATCTTGTAAAAGCGGAAAACAATGCAATCTTATTGCTGTTCCAAGTTCCGATGACTTGGCCTCTAACGAGTCTTTACCAATCGGCAATTACAAATTACTCTTCGATTGTTGTTTTCTTCTGTGAAAGCATTTCTTCACTGAAACAAAAGTTTATAATTTGTTTCGTAAAATAAAAACAATATCTGAGTAAAGCGATTTACCACAAATAGTCTAGACATTATTTATAATTTAGTAATTTAAATGAGGTTTTTCTGAAAGGGGACGAAATGAAATAGTGTTTTTAAACACGCGGAATTTAAGAGATCAACGAAAACTTTTAGATTCAGAATCATTCATGGCATCTTTGAAACAAATCGGAAAATTTCCATACGTCCAAATTATTTACACCGAGAAAACTTCCTCAGAGCCGAGTTGCTAACTCAGTGTAGTAACTTAACTCGGAACGCGGCAGCGTTCCCACTCGACTAATTGTCAAAGAGTATGTACGACTAAGTAATATTGTGCAACTTTGTAGGATAATTTTTTAACGCAGTTGGATTTTATACGAAACCCCCTGACAGTGTCAACGTATGCTTACATATTTACAGTTTCGTAAAGCTGGGTGGCCTACATTAGGTTTTAAAGGGATTAATATTAGTATGATAATACAAATTGCGATTGTTAAATAGTGTTTTTTTTTTTTAAGTGCAGTGGTAGATTTACAAAATAGTTTCTTTTTTGATTATCCGGGCGGGGGAGGAGGAGTTCCTTTTTAAATATTTCTTTATTTTCGACACGGTTTTGAGCAGAATTATCATGCTGATGATGATTTTTTCAAAAACATAACAAGCTTAATATTCCGCAACGTCAATTCATAGCTTGTCGATATTAAAAAAAAAACACAAATAAACAAAAACTAACGTAAATTGGATACAACGACGTTAAGAATATGTATTTTCAAAGCAAATTATTTCATTTTAAAATTATTTAAAACAACATAACATGAAACTGAATACAATCACTCTCAGACTAACTATCTAGAATTATTGTAATGTTCATCATAACCAAGTTTTATTGTCCTTAATAACAGTAATACCAGCTTGAGAACTATACAACAGTAGTGTCTTTCTTTGTATTGTAATGGCAACTTGGGATTTGTACTTGTAGACATTTGTAAAGTAATTTATCTGAGAACAACTAGCATCTTACAACAGAAAAGTTTTTTTAATTGTTCAGATTTTTAATTGGTTAAAAGTTTAAACTATTCTAGTAGTTAAAGAAATTGTTATTTTTCTTAAGATCTTAAAAAAAGAAAAAGTCTGGTTTAATATCCTTGAGGGACTTAGTTAGGCTATGTTAGATGCCTCTTCCGTAGGATAATATGTGGTTGGTAGATCCTACACCCGATGCTCTATTATAATATTCTAAAGCAGAGGTCGTTACCTTTAAAAAAATTTCACGATGGTGGTTCAACACCGTATATCTTTGAGCTCTAAGGAGATTGATCCTGGAACCTCAGAGGGAAAACCGTAACAGACATTCACTAAAGGTTCGATCATTTTGTAATTTACGGTTTCAAAACAAATATTCAAAATTTGGATTTATAAATATATAAATAGATTAACGAAAGCAGATATTAATGAAAATATCATGAGTATCGATCCATACGTTTTTACTTTAGTCAGGACATTCTTCCAATTTCTAACATATATTAAACATAAATGCTTGTTACTTTTTCCTTGGTCGATCCAAATCTCTCCATCCTACAGGTTAGCATTCTTTTTTTTTTTTTTTACGGTAACGTAAAATTTATTAATTTTATTAACATGATCATTCCACGTCTACCAGCTTTCCTGTATCCTGTTTAAGTTAAATACGCTTAGCTCTGTTGTAATTCCAGCATTTTAAAACCTATCTACTAGTCCTTCAAAGCTTTTAGAAATATCATCCCCGTTCCTCGAATTTGACGCTCTTGACATTTTCTCATGACCCAAGCTTTACCTTCTATATATTAGGATAGGTTGTGCTACAGTATCCTCAAGTTAGAATGAAAAGAGGGGAAAAGAGGTTGTGCTACAGTATCCTCAAGTGGAGAGGAAAAGAGGGGCCCACACACTTCGTTTGCTGCGTTTGCTTTCAGCGGTACAACCCTAATAAAAAAATATAGACCTCAAATGCTTCTGTGTAAACGCCTACCCTATTTTTTTTTATCGGTGTAAATAAGAATAAAACGTTTGCAAAATTGAACTTTTAAGAATTAATGTAGCTAAGCAGTAATTTCTGTACCTAGTTTTCTTGGAATGGGTTGTACCGTCAAGTCAGATAAGGGAAACAAGTAGAAGGGAGGAACCGCCCATTACACCAGACACACTCCTAATCTGAGGGTACTGTACAGTTTTGTCAGACCTTTAAAATAGTTATATTCCTTGTTGTGAATCGAGTTTCTACAATGTTTTTGGTCAGACAGGAAGAAATTTCATTTGTTTTCTTCAAAATTTTTAATAATCTTTACAAATTTTGAAAAAGGTGGGCATACAATTTTTTTTGAGAATTAAAAACTATCTAGCTACAGATTTACTGTCTACAGATTTTGAGCATTAAAAACTAGGATCTATAATAACCTCACTTTTTCATTTCGCGTGTTTTCACTTTTAAACGAGTCAAGATGCTATGTATTGTGTAACAAAAATATAAATATATATTGTCTGGATTTATAGAAGGTCGATGAAACAACAAACTAAAGCTAAGAGTTGGGTTGTCCAGTATTAGATTTCTTAGGTAGCCTACACAAGTCTACGAGTACAGTAGTTAACCTGACCGGTAAGATACGTAATTAGCCGGTTCTGCGCAGGTATTTGAAGACAGGAAACAGTACTGCGTCTAACAGTAATAACTTCTTGAGAAAACATTTACCGGTACTTTATTACGTTAGGACTTGTCGTGTAAACTTTATATAGTGTAGTTGAAGTAATGTTTAGTTTGGTTTAACTAGATCTACTCATGGTGGCTTCTGTTAATTAACAGAGATTTCCTGTTTTTATCGAACCATGACTCGAGAAAAACTTGATGAAGTTAAAATATCCCTTGTTTATTTTAGGTTTCAAATATATTTCTTTTGTAAGAAAAAAAAATTTGGTGGACGTTTTTCAGATTCTAACAATTAAAAGTTTAAATATTTTTCAATCTTAGTGGTTTTATTCTTATCTATGTGCTGAGCAAATCATTTTCCATTGCGATATCCAATCAAAAATCCTATGATTTTCATATTTTGGCGTCTTAGGCCCACGTACCTAGGATATAAATTGTAGGGGTGTAAACTACAATGTTTACACTTATTAAGATTAAATCAAACTTCTAGTAACGTCAATTAAAAGAAATCTATTATTGTTGAAATCAGCTGGTGTACGGTAAGTTTTCGTACATTTCACGGTAAATTGTCTGTGTAACAGTTGAAGCTAAAGAAGAACTTTCTTGTCTGTAAACAAACTGAAGCTATGAACAGAGAGTGACGAATTTGAAGTCCAATAAAGTCTTCCAATAGAACAACAACAACACAAAATTTTACAACAAGAGTAGGCCTAACAAATTATTACATTTACAGGTAGTATTTATAAACGGTACGTAAATATTGGACAAAATTTTTATTTCTCACCCCTTCTCAAAAAGCAAATAAAAACCAAGCAAACCTGTTAGATTCCAAACATGTTAGTTTTTTAGCAGTCAATCAAACAGTAAAAACAATGGATACCGTTTTAGAATCTAATGTCTTTAAAAACAAAAAAAAAAAAAATGTAAATAGAGCCTAAACTTGCTTCATTGTGTCATAAACGCGTAAATCGTATTTAAAATCAGGATTTTCTTAGCCAATTATTCCTTAACTGTAATTTTTTTACTTGCGATTTTGCACAACGGTTTGGTCAATAATCTTCAAAACTAAAATTTGAACGAAATAGGTAAAGTGAATTTAGAAAAATTACGTTTTTTACTGCAGCCCTATAGTAAATTATTTTTTTATAACTCACAAACTGGCATTTTTAGAGACATGCCGATAAATACGTTTTGATTGGGTTCTTAGAAGCTACGCTTGATCAAAATCAGTTAGAGCTAATTTTGAGAAAATAGTAATTTTGTGGTTTTGTTTTATAGTAGCTACTGAATTCTAAGTATTTAAAAAATGAAATAACGTCCCGCGATAAGGTGAGAAACCAAATTTGATTAAAATCGTTAGAATGGACTTTGAGTAAATAGTAATTATGTGGTTTTGTTTTATGGCAGATACTGAATTCTAAGTTATCTAAAATAATAATAATAATTATTATTATTAAATGAAAAACGTCCCGACACATGGCGTTAAACCAAATTTCATTTAAATCGTAGGAGCCGACTTTGAAAAAATAGTAGGCTAATTTTGTGGTTTTATTTTACAGCAGCTACTGAATTCTAAGCATTAAAAAAAGAAGAAAAAATGAAATAACGTCCCAAGATAAGGTGAAAACCAAATTTGATTAAAATCGTTAGGGTCGATTTTGCGTTAGAACCGAATATGAGTTAGAACCGATTTTGAGTTAGAACCGATTTTAAGAAAATAGTAATATTTTGGTTTTGTTATATACCAGCTACTGAATTCTAAGTTATATAATAAAAAACCTTTAGTAAATAAATGAAAAGAACGTCCCAAGACATGGCGGCAAACCAAGTTTGATTAAAATCGGTCAAAGCGTTTAGACTTAAAGAACACTATACATACGACACACGGTGACATAAACTAACAATTTATCAATCTACCGGTAGGCTACTTTGGTTATATTTCTTCAAACATGATTGAGTATATGAAGTTTAAGTTTAGTTTATCAAAGGATTAAACAAGGATGTGAATTTCATGGCGAGAGCTGTATAAAATATCATTATGAAAACAATTCTTATATTTATCTGTTCGTAAAATAAAAATGGAAAAGGAAAATTACTTGTAGAGATTTAGAAAGTTCGAAATCTTTCGAACGCCCATATCAAAGAAAGTAACGTAAAAGATTTTATCTTAAAAAGTAATAAGGTTGACAAAACTGTCTTACAGTTTGACCACCACAACAAAAAAGTTTCAGTATTAAGTAGGAAACGTGTGCCGAGGGATTTAAGTTTCTAATGTAGTGGCAGCACGGCAGTAACAGTGGCCGGGTATCATAAGGTGTAGGAGAGAAATGTAAACTAGATTACGACTCACATAATGGCGAGAGGGGCCTAACGTTGTTGCTATAGGAACAAATGAGATGGTATTCTGGAATAGGGGTGACTATCCGCACGCGTTACAGGCCGTAGCGAAATTTCCTTTTCCCTCCTGTGTGTTATTTCCAATGGAAATAAGCTATTTCGGCCTCGTGAAAATATTCACCGAGTCTAAAATATGAAAAACTTATTTCGTATATTGGAATTTCAAATTAATTGAATAATCATATTTTCGCACATTACCGGGGATTAACAACCCTGCATTCGCTAAAGATATTTCTCACTTTAAATATTAATAATATTTCAAGGGAATAGTACACGATCTTAACTGGGAATTGAATCCAGGACCTTTGGCTTTACGCGTCAATGCTCTACCAACTGAGCTATCCTTAGTCGCTTCCCAGCATAGGGCGTACACTTCTCACTTGACTTGTTTTTTTCCTGCAATTTTCGAGTTAGAATTAATTACCTCATTAGCTGGTAAAAACATAGCGTTAAAATCAATAAATTATAAATTTTAATTTTAAACTTGATTAGATTTTTAAACAACTTCCTATTTTTTTTTTTTTAATGAAAATTATTGTGTTTTAATGATATGAAATCAATACCATAACAAAAGAAGCAAGAACCAACCATATGCAAACTTCAGACGACGAAAAATGTGTTAATACAAATAAATAGTCCTGTAGCGCAACAGTCCTCAATAATAAAGGAAGTAAGCCTACTAGACCAATATAGGTGATCTTAAGCGAATGTGGGAGCAGACAAGTTAGCCAAGAAGACTCCCTGATAGAGGCAAATCTCTGACCTTGGTCTGCGGCTACAATATAGCACTAAGGACACTTGTCAAGCAAAACAGTAGTAGATGATTTCCATGATGATTCACCGGTCATGGACTCCGGAATTATATGCATAAGATGGGTCTTTATTAGACGCACCATTATTTAGACAGTTTGGAAGACAATGAAACTCCTGGACATCTTCTAAACGAGGCACTTGATCAAAGAAGAAGGAGGAAGATCTTTTGAGCCCAGAGACATGGAGAAGTTTATGACCTAGATAAGATTTTGGAGCTAATTGAAAGCACTGGAATCGGTTTAAGTAATTTCTCAAGATCTTTCTTTCCCAACTCTCTGTCTGGTCTTGTGTTATTTTCAACTGCTCCGCTCCACAAGTCATCACTGTTCTAATTACAGTTTTATAAATAGTTAACTTTGTTATTTTAGAAACTTGACCGATTTTAGTAGATTTAGAAATGAAAACTAACAACTGTTGGCTCCTGGTAATTTTGTTCTTATTTCTATCCCAATGGAGACGGCAAGTTTTCACTTTTTCGCGGCTAATTCGAAACGGGATTTCGGTAGACATGACATCCAATATTGTTTAGGTCCGTAAAGGTTAATGTTAACAGAATAATATATCTTCCCATCGTTAGAGCCAATTTTGTGAAAATCGCTCGAACCCGTTTTGAGAAAATCCTTCAAGGCAAATTTAAAAAAAAGAGTTTTCTTCTTTTGGGAAATACTCTGAGATATTAATATATTGAAAATAACTTGTTTGTAAAATAGTCACTGTATCTGTACGCCCAAATTTATTTTTGTTTCTTGTTGTATAAAAGGGAAAACCTCTCGACTATAACTGCCTTATAAAAAAGAAGAAGTGAAAAACATAAAAGAATGACTCGTATGTCTAAATATTTTAATAGGGTAAGAGTCGGGAAAGAACAAGAGTTGGACAAGAGAGACCAGATAGGAGAGATTAAAGAGGGTGATATAAGCCAAGATTAGCTAAAAAATGTGTAAACCCAGCTAGGGTCCATCGGGATTGTTACTATAGTTGAGTGACCCAAATCTAAAGTTGCTAAAAATGCGTTCACTCTTTTGTGTAGGATACTGCACACACCAAAACAGAAACAATTTCAAAACCATTTTTTAAAATTCAGAACGCTTAAACCGAATTTCCTGACCCACCACATTACCAACGTATAAATGGGGAAAGTAACAAGCCTAGAAATCAATTTAATTTACGCGTCCCTCTACGTCCAATACCTTTAGCAGAGAACCGTTCCCCTCACGAGAATTGTTTACCGGACCAGACAAATAAATTTGATTTTGTCGTCCACCGTGCAGGAACAGGAACCTCTCCTGTCGACATCAAAGTAAGAATAATCCTTTAGGGGGGATGGAAACATATAATGCAGTTGTAAAAGCTAGGAAGATAATTTTATTATTTCAAAAACAGAGAAGTTTTTGTTAATAAAATTGTCCTGGTTACACGTTTACAGAGTTTCAATTGCTTAAGGACTGTTAAATAAATTAATGCCATTAAAGTAAAATACAACCAATTATAATGTATTAATAATTATATATTTTTTAAATTCATTATTCGCGTGCTATAAAAAATAAACGGTACAGAAATATTAAACAACCACAAAACAAATTACTAACGAACAAAAGAAGAAAAATTTAGAGCCTTTTTTTCTTAAAAAATGTTAGTTAACACGAAGTTCCAACGGAGTCGTATACAATATTGTGAACTATATAATTATATATGGAAAAAACGATTTTTTTTCTCGAATCGACTATTGGGGGGGGGGGGCAACCAATATATTTATTTTAATTTTAAAAGCTACGTTTTATAAAAAAGTTTGATCAGAATCTTGACAATTTTGATGGGGGGTGTTATTTTAACCCCAATTTAAAATTATCGAAAAATGGGAGGGAAAAGGTACTTTGAGAGTATTTCAAAGTTTAAATCTAGAAACAAAAACAGTTTTATTCTTTATGAGAAATAGATTTTGAAAATTTACATTTTTGAGAAAAAAGAATTGAACTTCACGAGAACTCAAAATCAAAAGCTGAAAAATGATTATTTCTATACAATAATTTCAAGGGGAAAAGAGAAATGTTCTTGAGATCTTTTATCTAATTTTATAAAGTGATGGGATATTTTTAAAATCACACAGGATAGATTTCCATAAAAATATCTGAATGACGTTAAATGTCATGTAAATATTGATGTTTTTTGTAGTATTATATAAATAGGAAAAATTTAATTATTGACATGTATGTGGTCACAAATGTATTATAACAAATCTAACTACACAAAATGGAAATTACTTTAAAACGAAAGGGTAATATTAAATGTATTGAAAAGTGAAAACCGCCCACAAGAAACTAGAAAGGAATTAATCACAAAATTGGCTGGAACGAGAAAATATATATTAGGAAACTATTTTAACTAGTACAAATATTACAAAGCAAATGTTAAACGATAAAATGAAAGGATGATGTAATCAAGGAGTTCTGGCGTCCCTTTTATCCCGGCAATCGATGACGTACGCTGATGATAATGATGATGGTTCGACTATCAATAGAATAGTCAGAGAGACATCGGGAAGCCATTATTATATTGGACACAACATGTCACTTAGATGAGGAAGGTTCGGGATTTGAGAGGGTAGATATGAACGGAAGATGATGATTTGTCAACGAAAGCGGAAATGATTGAGAAATTGTGTGTTTTTTTTTTATATTGGCAAGAGTTGGTCTTTTTATTTGGAGTTTTGTGTTTTGCTCGGTTGTCTAAAGAAGGGAAGAGAAGAGGGGTTCGTTTATACGTTAGGAAATTCGTTTTAGAGGTGTTTATTATAGGAAGTGTGGGATGTAATTTCGGATAATACGGTAGGTAATTGTTGTTACAATTTTATAATGATTTCACATGCGGTGGCACACAGGCATACAATGTTTATAATAATGATGATTTTTTGTAATCCTGCTATTTTAACCTTTTAATTATACAGATCGCTAGTTATAAAGGAAAAAAATTAAAGGACGTAAATTGAGCTGAAAAAAAAACATTTCAAATAAAAACTATTTTGAAATTATACGATCATTTTTAATTCATATAAGTTACAACAATATTTAAAACCTATTGTTGCTTATATACCGTACTACATTTTTAAGAATTTTGCTTTCGATAGTTAACATGGGGTGCATATTTCAAACCTGCACAAAATAAACTATTGCATAACGTCGTACGTTCATTATAATCATTATTATTGTAGAACAATTTATTCCTTATTTTTTTTTTTTAATTTGAAAATCGGTTCCAATATACCGACTGATTTTTCGTCCATTGGTTTTCAAAACCGAACATTATTGTAATGAGTAGAACAGTTCATGGTCTCGGTAGCTTAGAAACAGCTTTGTCAAGTTAAGGGTCGTGTGAATATTATTCTGAGAGAATTAATGAATGTCTGTCCTTTTTTGGGGCGAAGTTAGGGCTGTTGAGTCTTTTATGTCATCTAACAGCAAGACAGAGTGGAATGAGTGACTTTATTTTTTGGGCGAAGTTAAGGGGCTCTCTATTACTTAACTACAAGGTATATATACAAGATAGATATAAAGAGGGAGAGGGAGGGAGAGGGAGAGAGAGAGAGAGAGAGAGAGAGAGAGAGAGAGAGAGAGAGAGAGAGAGAGAGAGAGAGAGAGAGAGAGAGAGAGAGAGAGAGAGAGAGAGGAGGGGAGAAAGAGAGAGGGAGAGAGAGAGAGAAAGAGAGGAATGTCTATTTTTTGGGGGGTGAGGTAAGAATTCTCTCTGCCACCTAATTGTAAAGGAGAGAGAAACCGTGTGTAGGATGTTGTATAGGTAAAATTACTGTTTATGGTATATATTTACTTTTTGCTGCAACAGTCTTGTATATAATCTGTTTACATTTGATTAATTTTCAAGATACAAATAACAACTCTGTATATAAGTGTAATCCTAAAGAATTATTTTCAAACCATCATCTTATATTATATGGAAAGGAATATGTATACGAGTATAATTACCTCTTTATATTGACATTCATGCAAGGTACGTTACTAGTAACTAGATGTAATTCAATTACACCTTGTACGAGATTTAAACCTGATTAAAAAGAACCAGGAGCTTAAAAAAAATAAATTAACGAACGCTGCTTTTATTTCAACTGTGTGCTTTCTATCGCATTTCCTGTATTGTAAAACATTTTGTAAAGGATTTATCCATTCACAGGCGTTCACCCTCCCGCCGGGGAGGGTCAATTCAACCCCTAATTGACGTGTCAACCAAGTCCAACTCTAAACTCTAGTTCCATTATGTTCGAGGTCTATAACAAAATTACTTGCTAAACATTTTGACAGAGGACATGTTTGCAAATATAGACAATGTTCGAGGATATTGAGGAGAATTAACAGTTGTTTTTGGGTTCAAAATAATGATAATTCACATAATTTAACATATAAAGGAAAATTTTAGAAAGAGTTACTGGACAAAATTATACGATTCTTGATCGTCCACTAAGGGCGTCCAAAACATATTTAATACATAAAAAAAAATAATAATAATAATACTATACGGCTTTTTTAATAGAATAATGTAAGGTCACACAGTACTTCTAGCCTTCGTAAAACAAATTCTTTACCAACCCCACGATTTTGCGTCAACACCATAACTTTGTCGAGCCACCTCACAAAGGATGCTTTACACTTTACAGTGTATATTTTAGTTTGTGTTGTGAAGGGTTTTAGATGAATTGCAACAGTTTATTATCCACCCTATGAAAATTAGCAAAATGCAGATTTTATATATTATTTGTACGGTAAAAAAAAGTTTTGAAATTCCAAAAACACTACCTTTTCTCAGAATGACAACAGCATTCATCTAAAAAGACTAAACTATTGGTTGTGCTAGTGGCTACAGCTTTTGATTGATGTGGGAAATGGGTCTGTAATTAATAAATGTAGTCACAAAGTAAAAGTGTTAACCAGACATCGTGGGTTTGTAAAACAACAATTTGTTTTACTAAATTTCCTAAATGTAAAATTAATAATACAAAACGACTTTTTAAAAGAATAACGTAAGGTGAGCATAGTAATTCTAGTCTTCGTAAAACAAATTCTATAATAACCGTAGTTTCAACTTACGCTCACGTTGTTGAGCCAACACCGTAACTTTGTTGGGCCACAGCAAGGATGTATGCCTTGCTATATAATGTATACTTCAGTTTGTGTTGTGAAGGCAACAGTTTGTTTTCCATCCTATGAAAATTAGCAAAAATGCAGATTATATATATATAGCCTAATATTGTTACGGCAAAAAAAAGTTTTGAAGTTCCAGAAACGTTACTCTTTCTAAGAACGATAATAGTATTAATTTAAAACGACTAAACTATAGGTTGGGCTAGTGGCTAGCGGTTTTACTTGATGTGAAAAATGGCTCGCAATCAATAAGTGTAGCCAACAAAAAGTTACGGTGTTAACCCGGCATCGTGGGTGCTTGTAAAGACTAGAATTACGGCGATGGGAACTTGACAGCCGGCCTAGACCCACAACGGATTGTTGCATCATGGTAATTTATTTTATTTTGCATACTTACGTACACTTATAGTTTTTTTTTTAAAGTTTCTACATTCTTGAAAGAAAATTCTTACCTGTAACAAAAAGAAAAAAGACAACCATTAATACCAACTTAGATACAGACACAACAGAAAAAGAACATTATGTCGACTTAATGTAGGCCTAATCTTATTTTAATTTTCTTCATTGTAAGTATTTAGAAAACTAACTTTGTATTACAACAATAATATGTTGTAAAATTTTTAGATTTTTTACTACAGTAGGGATACATATAAATAACGAAGAACATTAAGTGAGTACAGATATGGCAATCCCGATGTATATTAGCTGGATCTACTCCTTTCTTCATGTAGTCTTAGGTTAGATCCCTGTCTTAAATCTTTCATGTCAGTTCTTTCTTGACCAAATTGTATTATCTCCATGACGCTATTGGAGTGTTCAATGTATTTTATGCTAATTTTATATATTTTTAAAGGTGATAAGATTTTTGCTTTTAACCCCCCCCCATTTAAAATTTATTTGTATCTTCACCAATTTAAAAACAGGTAGAAGTATTCAAAATTTGATACTAGATTTAGGAAGGTCGTAGCTTCTCTGGAGGCGTTTTTGAAATGTAAATTCCGTTAATTCATTATTTTAACGCTCAATATTTAACATTTCCCTTCTCCCTGTATTTATATAATTGTTAAAATCTACAAGACTGAGCAGCTTTATAATACGTCCCTCGGTAGTTGTCCAGAAAGCCGGCTTTGGTTTTATTATCAACTTCCTGTGGATGAAAATCTCGCTAAGATTATGGCTTAGTCTTGCTGCGTCCCAGTTGGGACGAGACCGCACGTTGCCCTGAGCTTTTCCCCCTAGATTATATTTTAGTTTTATCCCTGGGACACGAAGAAGAAAAAAAGTGCTCTGTTTCGTTCGGAAAATATATTAACTGGCGTGATTTATTAAACGTTTTGTGGACATTATACTTCTTGTTGAATACATTTTAGAGGTAAGATTAATCATATTTTAAACGATATCCTTTCCATTCGTAATATTGATTGCAAACAAACTTTCTTTCAAAAGCAAATAAAAACTAACAAAAATTTCGCAAAAATTTTAACGAAATCAGTTCACCCAATTTTGAGAAAATACGTATAGCTTTTTTATACAGCTCATTACTTCCTTTATATTACGTATATGAGCAAAATGTGTATGAACAATGTCAAAGGACATATTGTTAAGTTAAAGTCGACGTTGCCATATCTCCCATATCTAATCCACCTCCAATACATGTTCGCCACGAGCGTCAAACAACAGTTATCACTTAATTCGTGTACGAAAATAACGGTCGTATTAGCATATAAACCAGACAAGAGCTTCAATATCCGATAGACACAGAAGATAAGATAAAAGTTGGGCGAGAATTTAAATAATTGCGTGAAAAGGTCGCGAGGTACAAATATTTGAATATAGTCTCCTATGAGAAGAATTATGGGGGGGGGCGGGTTGTCAAACATTGTCCACGTCATTGCGTGGGTAGTGGTTCACCGCGATCAGATTCTTCAAGGTTTCGAAATTAATCAACAATGCTTAAGTCGGATAGATAATTTTCTTGAAAAGGTTTCGGATTTCAGTTCTTTACTATCGGGAATGACATCGATGGTGGAAAATTTAATTTCTAAATGTTGTTCTGAAACACGGTGGTGGGAGTAATATTTAGGTCGTGTTAAATCATTGCCTGCGGTCATGCGCCGTTGTAGGAGAAAATTGGACTGTGGCCGCGGTAAACGGTCCTGATTCATCAATTTGGCCTCTGGAGAAGTCTAATATAATGGGTATTGTTTTAGAAATATTCAAAGAACATACTTAAAACATTAATTATAAACGAAGCGTACGATCGTGAATTCACGTAAAAGACGAGCAAGTATTGATTTTTTTAATAAAACGTGCACACAGCTGATTTAGACTTTACTGATTATCCATTTCATTAATTTGTCACAGTTTTTCTCTCACTGCATTCAGTTTTTTTTAAGTTTTACACGCAAAATTATTCATATTACAGATTTAGTTACAATCATTTGTGAACGTCAAAACGTTTCGAGAGTATAAATAAACTCCCGTTGTCAAGTGGTAAACCTAGAATATGAGAAAAGTGAAGAAATGAAACAAAAAAGCATTAAACCAAGACAAAATACAAGAAATCAGTAAACTATCACTACAAAAGGAATTTAAAACACCATACGACAGGCGATCCAACACTGATCAACTAACTAAAAAGGTGTGTATACTAACGAAGTGGTAACCTAACGGTTTATTGGGGGGGGGGGGGGTGAACAATATTGGTCTCTTCTTTCAAAAGTTTAGTGCGAGACCTTATGATCGCTTTTTGTGGAGAATAATCACTGTATATTAGATTTGCTTCACAACAAAATTCAAAATGGTGGATGTTTGAAAATTTGCAGATTTTAATGTTAGCGTTTTTTTTATTATTAAAGACTATTGCAGCTTGTTAAAAATAAATAGAAAATGAGTTTGTATTTCGCGAGACGATATTATACTTCGTTATTCTAAATAACATTAAATTTTCACTATTTATTTTCTTAAACTTGTTTCATAAATAACGTCATCATTAGTGATATCAACTACCAATTTATAACCAACCCGATTTTAATTGTTAATAAATTACAATCCAGAAAACAGATAAAATCATACATTTTATTTTCGTCGCAAATATTTACGCGAATAACTCCTTATCTGAACAGAAACTCTCGTACTCAAAACTGCGTAAATAACCTAACCTATAAATATTTGATTACTCGATGTACTTAAATTTCGACATCAATTTAAATATCGAGTGACAAGAATTTCTATTACCAATGAGAAGCAAATAAAACATTTACTCGTGAACTTTATTAGACTGTCTGATATAAAGATTATTGTTTTATATTATTTGAATTCCATTCGTATGATCACAACGTGAGTAAACATAAAATCTACATAATTTATCGCATGTTGACATTTAAAAGACGGTAGCCCCGTTGGAAAAAAAAACTATAAAATTTATTTTAATAAATGAAGGTCGATATCTATGAATTGTAATTCGATACTGACTTGAAGGAAAGTTGGCGTCGAGCCGAATGTTACATTAAAGAGTTATGGCTTAATCAACGTGTGGGTGTTAAGTCTTAACACTGCCCTATCAATTGCTTGTCTTTTTGTTTTATGTTTAATTCAAGCAATAAAATAGAACGATCATTACATCATGGGTTTCATTAATGTTACATCTTCTATTACTTATTGTTGTTATCTTTATGTATAGTTCTATCTGTTGTTTATGTTACATTCTTGTTAAAGTATGGATTTTTTGTCAAGATGTTAACAGTAACATATCAATTGAGATTGTCATTAGCTTTTTTAATGTTTAATACACGTAATAAAATAAAATACAACTGATGAGGTATTGCAGGTTTCGTTTTATGTTTTCTTTTTACTTACTGTGTCTACTTTTATCTTTGTACTATAGTTCATATTATCATTCTTTTGATTCAAATGTATTATGCTTTTTAGTAGTTAGGTAACATTTTCTTGTTTCTTTAGTTCTTCCAGTGGGAACCTAAATGGATCTAATGTGGAACTAAACGGGAATTCCTCTCAGATCCTCTCTTGACAGACTTATGAGGACCTTGATATCACCACCTCTAGAGACTTCAGAACATTCAAAATCCTCTACATGGACACTGAATTTCCAAAGTTTGCGCTCCGTAGGAGCAAAATATGTTTTTCTACCAACCCTATAAATTTTAGGTTATATGCAACTGGGCAGTGTCTGGTTAGCAGATTATATTACCTGTCAATAGTTCTGTATGCTCAGAGAAAGATATTTTATTATTTTAAATGAAACAATTCCAAACTTTAAACTGATACGACATCTCATCACTTTGATTTTCTCTATTGATGAACGGTCAACAAATGGTAATTTCAGTTATCACTTCTTTTTGAACTCTTCTAATGATCCTCAATTTATTGGTTCTAATTTTCGACATAGACCCTTTCATCGGCGTTACTCTCTCAGTTATGGAAATAGACAAAGGGATGTTTTCTCCCACGAGGTTGACATCATTCTCCCTTATTCAACGAATTATCCGGAGGGGGGGACCCATAACCTCTTCAGTACATGATATTGAACCTCAGAGTTTACCGTATAGGCAAAATCAAAACATTATTTAGGTGGTATCTCTGAAGGCAGTGTTCAATTAGTAGACCTGTTATCCACCATAAATCCTGCTTCCTTAATTTCCCAAAGTGGAAAACTTTCGATTTTAAAGCTGATGGTGTTACTTCAGCTATCGCCCTTAGTTCGACTCTTTGGATGATCATCCACTCTTTCAGATTTTAGACCTTTACGAGTTCACGGATTCTTTATTTGAGTTGCGCCTCAGTTAGGGAAATTCCCACCCCCGGTATATCTTCCATAACTCTCAATTTGACTTCCTTCATTCTCAGCGTGTCAACAAATTACTCGGGGACAAGATCATTGAGGAGTATTATCATCAGTACAGGTCAGGACATATAACCCTGAAGAGGCAGGTTAACGTCGTACTCAGGGAGGATTCTGATGAATTAATTTGATTTTACAAATCGTTACTTTTGTTATTGTATTTGATTTAACAAATATCGCTGCGATGTGATCTAAAAGTAGTTAACTAATAAATTAAATTTCGTAATCGTAAGATAACAATCAAAAAGTTTGAATAATCATATTCTCTAGGTATAAAATCATACGTTTTGAATTGGAAGTTTAATTTAACGTAAAGTGTATATAAAAAGGTTAAATCAAACCACGCAATTAAAAATATTAGTGGCTCGAAAATTAAGATAAACATAAGAATATGAAATCTCTATACTGAAACTGAAAATTCTCTTTAAAGTGCAATGACAATATAAAATACATTTCTAAACCACATAAAATATGCACAGTAAATGTGATTTCTCTTGTTCTATTGCATTGTTTAAAATTTTCCCGAATAGTCCACCTTACTTTCGGTGTTTCGATAATTCCCTCCCACGACTTTTCCCTCTGTACGACAATGAAGGCAGGCAGTTGACCATATCCAGGTCCGTGACAAAGCTAAATCTAGACCGTAATAACCGTTTCATCTCAGAACTAACTGTATTGCTATTGGAGGAAGAAACAATGGCGCCGTTAACCAATGTCCCTCGACAATAGGGCTCCGCAGATCTTGATCGCTGTTTATTTTCACGGCTGTTAATCTTGCTATAGAGAGGACAATATGACTTGGAATAGCTCGCACGGCAACGTCCAGTTACCGTGACTATGGTAGTTACACAGAGTGTGCGTTATCTGCCGAATAACTGCTTCAATGCAACCACTTAGATAAGTAGAAGTAGAATAGAAACCTTTGACCTTTTTGGAGTAGTTCGTCTCATAACCGGTGGAAGCGTAATTGTCGCTTCAGGTATAGAGTTACACTAACTAACGTTAAAAACAGTAAAGTTCAAAATTACAGCCCACTTTGGAAAAAACTATTAAAATGTTAAGAAATTTTACCTCTACAGTCTCATTTTATAATACTATTGAACTGAATTCATATTTGATATCTAAAATTTAAAAAAAGCCTACTATAATTCTCTCTGGAATCTAATAATTAGGTAAACAATCTTGAAGACTATGTCCACCAAATTCAGAATTTGGAAGTAAATAATACAAATATGGAATAACCCAAAGCTCCCAGTTGGATTTGTGGTTATTGG
Source organism: Aphrophora alni (assembly GCA_963513935.1). NCBI lineage: Eukaryota > Metazoa > Arthropoda > Insecta > Hemiptera > Aphrophoridae > Aphrophora > Aphrophora alni. Next base: position 138,001,677 of record OY740767.1, on the reverse strand, counting down.
TTATCGGGTTTTATCCGTATGTGCTCAAAAAGTTACGGTTAGGTTAGGTTAGGTTGCGGTTAGGTTAGTTACAATACTGACACAACATAGTAAGGAAAAGTGGCGAATTACGAAGCACTGCCAGTGAAGGCTAGAATTACAGTGAAAAGAAAGCATCTTGCCTTTTGTAATTCAGTAATCATTGGAAGAACTGAAGATGATGAACGCCATCTTGTTTGTACATAAAGTGGTGTTTCTTGTTGAGAGTTGTAGGTTTGCTTTTATTTGACGATTTAATTTTCCACAACTGTTGATAATTTTAAGTTGAACGAGTTTGTTCTTACTTGAGACTGTGAAGTCAGAAAATCCAGTAAGAATTGCTTTAAAGACGAAAATCATCACTAGATCAACTGCACACGTTTCGACCTCGAAGTCAGATATAATGACTGAAATAAATACAAAACCAAACAAGGAAATATAAAACAGCGAGCGTAGCAAAGTTCAAGGTCACAGATGACTAATTAGCCAGAGCTTGGGTGGCGAGGTGAGTCCGTCCGTACATGAAACTTAATTAATTTTAGCTTGTTGTGTGCGTGGGCCGCGCCGCGTACATCCGTCCAATTGTTTATGTAAATAAGTAATAAATTGAACAAGTGAAATTATACAATGAATACATTTAAACCTTGTTTATCCAGACATGGATAATCCTCTTTTAATTGTAACCGGCTAAAATGGTGGGACGGTTTAATTTATCGATATTTTAGCCATCCAACATTCCAAGACTTGTTGGTTTTAATCGATTATTGAAATTCTAACATAACTACGTCCTAGTATGATTTATGTGGCATTCTAGATCTGTTTGGTACTTCTTAATGAGTTTTGTGTCGAGATTTCAATAATCGTACTTTGGTATCGATTTGGTAGATACATCATCTGGATAAATAAAAGCGGTTTTCATTTTATAACTAAGTGCTCCATAAATTATTTAGGCGCCAGAGGTTTGCCGTTTGACCACACATTGTGGATTCTTTGTAAATATTTCTTGATCTTGTGATACAAAGGAATGACACGGTATTGAAATTCTGTTGCGATTTAAATGGAATTCTCATGGTTTATAGTTGTCATTTTAAGATCTATTTTAATCTAGTTTATTCATCACAAAACTTTGGATCAAAGATGGCATCGTAAATTAGGGACTTTCTAGCTATTGAAAAATCTCACGTGGAAATCATTGGCAACAGAAAAGATGAAATCTCCACGGATGAAGTATTGCCATCATCTCTGACCTTAGTATGGTTAGATACAAATATAACGCGAAACGGTCTAAAGGGAATAGTTTTTCTTACAACATACTAAAATAAGACGCAAAACCGCGATGCTGTAACCTATTCTGCATTACCGTTACTACCCTCTATACATTTCCCCTAACCGTTCTACCTTCCATTTCATTGCCATGCAGATTTCCTTAACATAAATGTACGTGATAAAAAGCATCCATAAAACAAAGAATACAACGACCTTTCCGTTGGCTGTATTGCAGTACTGGGATCTACTCAAGGGAAGAAGAGGGTTTGAGGGCAATTTAAAGTTACGGGGATGCGCTAACGTTTTCGCACTGGATACTATCCCCTTTTGTACCTATAAATTATAGCGGGGAGATGAAAAGAAATTGACCCTACGGCGTTTCTTTCCCCTTCTCGACGACGCGTCTCTCCAACTTCCCGCTTAACTCTGTGGTCCTGTAATTGGTACACATTCCTCCTTTTTGTCGCTGGGGAACAGTATTTACTTTGTTGGTCGGGTCAGTCATCGCGTTGATTAAAGTAACGTATGTCAAAGCGAATAACTGTCGGTGAACTACAAACAGATATATTTCGCCCGGGGTATAACTTGTTTTAGTTGCCATTTTCCTTTGTTCGTTTGACTAATCGATACGCAAGACGTATACGTTCTATGTATTCAATTTATTTATGAGTTTCCAATAAACGTTCAAGTATTTGGTGAGGGCTGGTGGTAGAATATGGAAAATTACATTTAGGGGAAGACGCCAATATATTTGGATTGTAGTACGTTTAGAATTTACCTCATACAAATTAACTGGAGTTATTTAAGAGCCTCGACTTTTTGACACGATTAAACCAATTCGGAATAACTTCATCTTAAAAAACAAACTTTTAAATACTCTATTTTGAATCTAGAAATAAAATAAATAAAAAATATACCAATCTTACTTTTAGAGGTGTACTTACAATACAGACTGTAATGGATCAATTAATTATTGTACATCTATTAATTGCCCGACGTCTGCTAGAAGATTTAAGTCGGTTAAAGTGTGGTCAGCATATCGAGTTGCCGTCACTGTAATTCTACATTTGGTAACCTCAACTCGCTACAAATCACGGATCCGTATATGTTCTTTAAAACCATAACATCTGAGGAATATCGGGATTGAACCCGAGACCATTCAGCAGCTCTAAATCGTATAAAAGTTGAAATCATTTTTGTCAATCCATTAGTAAGTGTTGTCTTGTGGATGGATATCACTACGTTCCATATAAAGTCATTCAACTGAAGACGAAATCTATTTATTAAAAAGTCAAATTATATTTTTTTTGTTATCGTTCATAAATATCAACTCTTACGGATATACAAATTCGACATTTCGGTTAACAGTTAAACATGGTTTATGAGAGCGCTCGGAATTCAATGAAAAAGCTAAAAGTTACGGTGTTGACCTTAACTCATGGGTGCGTGGTGAAACTAGTGGTGAGTTCTGGTTGAAAGGCTAGAATTACGGCGATGGGAACTAATATACTCACTACACATTACCCGATTGAAAATCCATTTATAAAAGTCTTCACTGTATAAAAAGTTGTTTATATATATATATATATATATATATATATATATATATTCAAGAATATGGGAATATAATACAACTAATAATTTTTGAGAAATTGAAGTAAACATTTATTGATATTTAAACATTGTTGAGTAGTATCCAAATCACAATTATTATAGAATAATATTACCTTATTTTTCCGTCACGTGATTTCGTAAATGACGTGTTTCGGAACTATACTCCATCATCAGATATCTTCTCGCTCACCTGAAACGCGTCATTTATAACACGACTTCTTATTTATCGATAGTCGAAGTAAAACGAATTCAACGAATCATTTTATATTTTTAATCATTTAAAGCAATAAAACTTAACACAGAAGTTATATAAAAATCAAATTCTTCAATAAATAATTATTATTCTATAAAATCAAAAATAGCTTCACACAATAAACGTTCAAGTATTTTCAATCTGCGCTAAAACTTACTTTTAATAAACAATAAATAAAGAAACAATCTAAATACAATTCATAATGGTGTTGAAGAAAACACAATACTATAAAAACGATTGATTAGTTAAATTTGCAATTTAAGAGCGGACAGTAAATTATAATTCTCAACAGTAAAACAAGACATACCTGGCAAAGATTTATTACTGCGAAATGCAAATTTTAAAAAAATACAGTACAAAGTTTTTGCATTTACGTTAGAAAGTTGTATAACCTGCATTGCGCAAGACGGGTGCGTGCAGGCCACCTCAGATGCACTTATCATTGAAATGCAATTAAGTGCAGAATGCACACGCGACATGCACTTTGTGGATTCGATCCTCTCTCTGATAGGCGACCAACGTTTCAGTTCTTTATTATCTTTTCTAATTCAACTTTCTAATTCCAACGTTCAATATATTCTTCAGCTTGGCTAATTGTTTCTGCAACTATGTTAATTTACTACGGCACTCTTTCTTCCTTGTTACTTGAGACAGGTAGAAACTCTATGGGGGAAAGTTCAATTGATTCCGAAGTTATTAGTTTGTTAGTGGAACTAGCGTTGGCTTTCCCACGCGCTCAGAGGAATTCAAAGTACATGAACATCGACAAAAACACGGAACTCGTATAGCTTACGTTTAAGTTATCATCATTTCTAGGAAAGGAGAAGTAAATAAACACTCCGTTTCCTTTTTCACTTCCATCTTTTGTAGGTAAAAGTAGGAGAGTTTGAAAAGTTTAAATAGTAGACGTATATAAATAGTTATTTTTTCATTTATTTATTTTTAAAGATGATATAAGTGTAAAATATTAGGTTAGTTTCTTGTTGTTTAAAGGCGAAAAACAGAATGGTCATCATCGTCTTTAAAAAAAAAAAAAAAAAAAAAAAAAGGCGAAAAGAACATAAAACAACAAGAGTTCATCAAGCAAGACTTGATAGGAATGATTAAGTAAAGGGATCTAACCAAAAACAACGTAAAACAGCTGTAGAAAGTTAGGTTGGGAATGGTTAAGGAAGTGATGAGGTAATGTGTCCAACATCATGATCAAGAATAGAAAGGAATAAATTGATCTATGCCAGTAATAATATAATTTGTGTACCTAGATTTTACTAAAAATGATTTGTTGGTTTTCGGGATAGGAAGATCAAGTGCCTTTACTTTATCTGGTGTTACCTTATTTTAGGTTGACGTTAGGTCTCTTTCCATAGATACCTGTCATGACAGTTTCCACTCAATTATTACCTCATCTTCTTTCTGCTCTTCTTCTGTATATTCTACAGGGCACCAGTCACGAAGGTCGAGAGACTTTGACGAAAACGTCAAAACCAAGTTAATTTAATTTTCATAGTCCTTTGCAATTGTATTTCGTCGATTATATCATTATTCTTTACCATGTACTTTCTCACACCAAATATCCTCTGGATGATTTTACATGTTTTCACGTCCGTTTTTCTATGGTTCCACTGGGTGGGGGGGAGGACTCACTAATTAAGGCCATCTGCCGAGAACAATCCGACGAAGATGTCGATAGCAAATTAATTTTCTTTTTATAACCCTTTGTGATGTATTTCTCTTTAACTTTCAGTTTTTGTATGATTCCTTATATTTTTCTTCATTGTCTTTTTTACATATATTCGCCGGTAGTTCATCTCATTTACTTTTGGTAATATCGTCTGGATAGTTTTCTACATTTCTGCCCTGTACGCCAGGATTTCTTCTATAAAAAAGTAGACAACTCTTCTTTTTTTCTTAGATTTTTGTACACTACGTGAAGCATCCTTCCTCCCGTCCATGTTCTTTATTCTTTACAACTCACAGTTCTTACAAAACTGACCTTAAATGCCTGAATGAACAACCATCTTGTACATCTCATCATATACATTCAAATACTCCTCTCCGACGCTCCCCAATATTTAGGATGTTTTTTAAAAAAAGGGGAGAAACAAAACTGACCTTTTTCTTTTGGAAATTAATCAAAATAATTCTGTCGCGTGCTTTCCCTTCTACTGTTTACACTGCATTCATTATAAAGTAAAGTGACGCCCTCCCTATAGTTCACTTGCAATTAATGTGTCACATTAAAGTCCCGTCCTGCATAAATGACATGCACTTGTCGACTAATCTCTTCCACTCCCACCCCTGCCCATCGAAGGGGGTGTTGGATAGAAAATAATTATATTGAGTGTCATTAAAAAGAGATCAAACCTGATCCCAACCCGATCCTTGCCTTGAAAGGATTAAATTATATTGATTCGAAGGATAGAGGGTGGTAGGAAGGAGAGGGTTGATTTTACATATAGTATGTCATTAAATATTTGTCAACAGCTAAAATAAATAAGGAAACTTACAAAAAAAACAACGCTCCTTAAAAAATCTATGAAATTAGTTGTAAATGAGCACACGTACCCAACAAAAGCAACCCCTTTGCCAAAAACAAAAATCATCCGCTCTGTTTAACCCTCCCCTGTTGGAAAGGATTAAACGTATTGATTGTGGAAAGGGGTGGATTGGGATTGAGGGGTAGGCGCACATTGAATCGTTTTAAAGCATAATCGAAGTAGGACAGAGAACATGTCAAAACAAGACGCATTCAATACGACGAAATAGTAATGTCAACGTACGAACATAAACTTGATAAAAGAAGAGAGAATTGGCCAAAGAAATATTTTATTCTTTAGTCAGACTTTATTTGTGAAAATGTGTCTTTTTAACTCCGTCAAAATTAATAACCTATCAAGAAAGTTAATTAAATAAATTTGAAGGAGATATAACATATAATTATCTGTAGACGTCACACCACGCAAGTATGCACTATTAGTAAAAGTAATTTCGGCCAGTTTTTACTTTGAACCATCCATCCATCCATCCATATTGACCCGCCGTTATGGAACACCTTATGACCGAAACGAACCTTGTTTATGTCTTCTATATAATCCCGAAACCTTAAAAGATGTTCTATTATGTAGCACTCGTAAATATAAACATAAAATGTAAAGGGTGAGACAACCTATGAACACGTGCGGACCTTCATCAAAGTATGTCTTCTTGTTCTATATTGCATTTCCTTATTTGATTGATTGGAGTTTCTAAAATACGTGATACTTGGAATATTCACAAGCCAAACACAAATAACTATATGCATATAGAAGAAGAAAAAACGGGAAAACGTGGAAGAAAAAAAATATATGAAAGGAAATAAAGACGCCTAGAGGAAAAAGAATTAAAGTAAAATAATTCATTTTAAATATTCAATAAATCAAATCGATGCTTCTTTGTACGCCAAGTCAGACTTTTGCCAAGTTGTACAAATCCGATGAAAAGATTTCTAATGTAAAGTCCGATGAAAAGAATCGAAACTTTCATCGATAGTTAAAAAAGTAGGATCTGAAGTTGCGTTTGAATTATAGCCTAGGGTCCATGAAACCACAGAGATTCTTGGCTTCGGTTCAAAGTCTGATTCACATAAGTGCCTCCTCTAGTCAAAGTGTTATTGATTTCCGGAATCTGTGTTAACCTCTTGTGAATCTACCTTGATTGTAGACTTATCTTTCTAGGTTAGAGAATTACATTTATTTATGAATATTTACAGAAAATTATGAATAACATAATTGTAAAATTGTTATTATTGAAATATATGAATGACTTGTGTTATTACGCTGATATGATTGAACATGAATTGTTTGCTTGTTGTATATCACAGCTTCCAAGATATTGGCGTCGTACAGGAAAACTACACAACTGTTTTAGCCGCCATTTTGTCAATCAACGATTCGTATCTGTAGTTAACGCTCTAAATTTGACAAAAATTAAACTAAACTTAATTTACAATTTTCAAACTACTAGCCTATTGATGATTTTTTTTTTTTTTTTTTTTTTGAATTTTTTTTTTTAAATCTTTGAGGTTATGTTTTTATTCATTTTGTTTTTTACTAATACATCTTTTATTTTTGGCGTAGAGAACACTTTTGGATGAAATTGGATGTAGATTTTTAAAACTGGACATAATGAGCGTTGTAAGAACAACAAAATTTGGAAAATTTTCACAAACTATTAATTGGAAGCCATACGTTGATTGTGCTATTAGTAGTTACACTCTCCCGAGTCACTTTCTATGGCGGCTTCCAATTTTAAACTACTTGCAATTTTGAAACTATTAGATTCGTAAATCTAGTTAATGTACTAAATTTGATTAAAAATTAAATTAAAATTCCGATTAATTGAGCAGTTTTGGTGTATTTATTTCTTTTTTTAAATAACTCTCTTATTTTTCGGTGTAGAGTACCAGTTTGCATATCATTGGATGCAGATTTTAAAGCTACAAAAATAAGCTGTTGTTGGAACAATGAAAGTTGTGAAATATTCTTACGGAATTAGAAATCCTGCGTTAATCGTACTATTTATGTTACACTCACCCTAGTCGCTTCTCACGTCGGTTTCATTCTAAAACCAATCATAATTTTGAAACCACTAGATTAGTAAATATAGTCCACGTGCTATATTTGACTAAACATTAAATTATTATAGCTATTATTTATGATTTAAAAAAATATTTCGAGGTTATTTTTAATAATTTTGTTTTTAATAACAATAACTTTTTTATTTTGCTGCGTAGAAATCACGTTTGGATATCATGGGTTGGAGATTTGAGAGCTGTACAAAATGAGGTGTTGTTAGAACAATGCAAGTTGAGAAATTTCATAGACAACTGCAAATCCTGCTTCGATTATTATATTATTACACTTTCTTGAATCGTATTCCAGAGCGGCTCTATTTTAAAACTACTCATTTTTTTGAAATCACTGAAACAATTATAACAATTCTATCAACATCTTTAAATAATTAAAACAATTCTTTCAAAATCTTTAAATAATTAAAACAATTCTTTCAAAATCTTTAAATAATTAAAACAACTGTTTCAAAATCTTTAAATAATTAAAACAATTCTTTCAAAATCTTTAAATAGGCCTAATTAAAACAACTGTTTCAAAATCTTTAAATAATTAAAACAATTCTTTTCAAAATCTAAACAACGTTTTAATTATATTTTATCTTTTATTGATAAAAAGTATGTTGTTTCTGAAATCTCAGGAATATACTGCAGATAGTAAATTACCTCTTAATTGATAACAAAATAGCCTAATTGTTAAAATTCGAGAACTGCAGCACAAATTTCAAAAAATTTATCAGTTCCAAAATAGCTTTTAAATCACATATTAACTTTGTCACTGATAAAAAATTCAGAAAATCTGAATTTCCTACTTTTCAACAGCAAAAACAAAGTTACAAATCGGGAACTACTGCGACGATAGATGTTTGATTCCAATTAGCTATCAAATTACATACCAACTTTGTAACTGATAAAATGTGTTGTAGTTGAAATATTTATCAAAATCTTTCAAAATTTAAACGATAGAACAAAAACAATAAAACGAGCTTTTGAGAACCTTTAAAAAGGACAAAGAAGCTAAATTTGTGACTCGAAGTTTCGAAGGGGACATATAAAAACAAAATTTATGTTTTCACCACAAGCCAATAAAAATGTAATGTATTAATTAATATCGTTTAACAATCTCACATTTAGAGTATCCGAGATTTTTAGTTTTTATCAATAACTGACAGATATCAATCCTAGCAGATGTGTTATCCTCCATAATTGATTAGCTGTTGGGGTGGATTCATCCCCCGAGACTCGTATGCTTTGACTTACAAACGATTTGCTCTATACGCATAGAACAATGCTTGTTTATTAGGGATGCGTAAGTCGCAACTTATCCGCTTCATTAATTTCAAAGTTAACATGAAAAATTGTTCGACGTTTACTTCTGAACTAGTTATCTAAGTTTGCTGTACATAATGACGTCCTAATAAAAGTTTAACAACTTTCCAGCAAGAAAATTTAAATAAGCACATTCTAAATATGTAAAGTAAACTTAATGTAGTCACTAGAAACGAGTTATGGGAAATTAAAAAGATATTATTTTGTATTATATTTTTCTCTCATCCTCTGTGGTTTGCATTTATTTTTAAACAAAACCTTTCTCATTTCACGAAAGATATGTTAAAATCCGTACAGCTGTAATTGTTATCACGGAATGTATAGTATACAATTCTAGTACTGCGATCCACGTTTACATCCATGAAATATCCACATATTCATGGACAACATACGTATTAATAAACGATCTAGTTGTCTATTTTTTAATTTCGTATGTAGGCTTGTATAAATTCGTTCGACAGAAACATGTGTAAGATATTAAAACAAACGGCTGAAAAACATTGCACAAACTTTCTCACAAAAACTCACTCATCCATCTCCAAAATAAAAACAAACAAAAATTAATTAAAACTATTCGGCACTCAAAATATAAAATAGAAGCAGACTTTTTGAATATATTTAAATTATGTCTAAAATTGTTCAGCTTGTGTCAAACGCTCAGCTTAAATCGAGATTTTAATGACGGCGGTATAGGTCAATTTTTGCTGAAATTTTTTTCAAAAACTGTATAAAAACCTTAAAAAGTGTTTTTATTTATATCTGAATAATGTTGTTAAAATTAAAATAGTAACCGTGGTAAGGATAAACTAAATTTATATTACATAAGAAAACTGGAATTAAACAAAATTCGCGCCGACTTAACGCAGCACGTTAGTGACAAAATATAAGTTAGACAAAAACAATCTGAAGTGAACTGGAAGAATTCAAAACGAATCGACTTAAAATCACGTTTACTTTAATTCAAAATATAAGTAAACATGAAAAAGTGTCATAGATAAAGGCACAGATAGAGGGGTTATCAGAAGGAAAGACAGCGACCCCCTCAAGCGATGGCCTCCCCTAATGTAATCCCCTTGTCCGGGAAGTCTCCATGTCACCCTGGGGAATCCTTCAGTGCTTTTACATCGTTGCCAAGTTTCAACAACTCACAACGTCTTAACCGCCTACTCCTTGAATTGACAAATGCAAACAAGGTTGTCATCAGAATTTTACCCCTCGTTTTATTCATCCCCCCACCATTCCTCCGGGCTATGTACTCGACTAAAACCCATTGTGCGGTTTTGAAATAACTTTTCCAATCATCAATGTACAAGCTTTTCAGTATCAACAAGATACAGACGAGAAGACATCTTATTCAAATATACTTTCATAGTAACATCTGCGTATCCCCATGAGAGTCTTGGAACTGCAGTGGTTCTGAGTGAGGGGAAATTGAAACTGTGTGCACGATCAGCAAAAATGTTCTGAATTTAATTTGTAAAATGGAAACTATTTACAAAAACTACCTAATATGTGAAAGAGTTCTGGTGAAGGTTTTAAATTTAAGCGGACTTTAGAACAATATCAGTTATTGCTGAAATTGCTTGAATCCTACAATTATTCATGGATAACATTTTCGTGTGAAACTCGGGGATTTTTTTGGTAACAGTCTGTTTTTATTACTCTATATATAGTTTTTGTCTTCAACATTACAACAAATTTACTTTCATTCCGTTTAACATTTATGAACATTGGCAGTTGATAAGAGTGCTGATAATGAAACAAAATAGAAGCTTCAGAAATACTAATCCAACATGATAGTAATGCCACCATAATTTTATGTTCCTCTTTAACGGAGAAGAACAGAAAAGTATATTAATTTATTTTGTTATGTTCTTATTTCTTTAAAAACATATATACATTTACATGTTTTGTACACTTGCAGCATTTATTTAGACGATAATTTAGCACAAATAATATAAATGCTTAATACCATTGTTCTCATTTTAATGATTTCAACCATCAGAGGTTCCCATATAGAGAGTACAAGTATGAAAATCCTAAAGTACACTAACTGAAACTTTCTTCACCTAGCCTTGCATTAGATGTGTCTCTCTTTCATCTTCTAGCTTTTGATTAACTCTTGATCTCTTCAGAAACTGACGGTAGTAGAGCAGTCTTCGAGACGATGATGATCAGAAGTTTTTCGTCTTTAAATAAAAAAAGTATTAAATACACTGTAGCGCGGAGAATAACGCTTTCGGTTCAAGCTAGATTAGAAATATTGACCTCCCGGTTGATCTAGTGGATCTAGATTTAAATACCTTTTAATTTAATTCTTTGTTCAACTGCTTTACGTACAGAAAATGGATCTCAGAAAACGCCTAAAATCTTGTTTTTCACTAATTTGAACCTCTGTAGTTCCGAAATAGTTGAATGTATAAAAAAATCACGAGAATAAATTTTAAAGTTGGCTGCCATAATGGAAAAATGGCTGATGGTATCGAAATTTTAAAGCCCCCCCCCCCCAATAAGATAAAATTAATGGAGTTGCCATATGACTTTTTTAGTAAATAAAATATATTCCAAAAAACAGTTGGGACAGCAACCACCCTGTATAGTTTAGACAGTTTAAAATAATATAAGAAATCTAAAAAACCTACATGATTTATTTTCACTTTTCTAAAAAATCTAAAAAAGTCTCTATACTTTATTTTCACTTTTCTAAAATAGCCTCCATACCTTATTTTCACTTTTTTAATTACAACTACGGTAGGTACTGTTATTTAGTGGATTAATAGTTGTTTGTTTAGTATTTCGATTATGAATGGGTGCGTGAGAAAGTTTGTGCTTGCCATTTATTTTGATGACGACAAAGTAGTAACTTTGGGAAACATGTAGACAGAAGACATCTCGACAGAAACCGTGGCAATAGACAATTCTGAACACAAAAGATTTCAAACAAATCTTTTACAATGATACTGTCATCAACTTATTCAGTACTGAAGAGAAATGTGTAAGAACATACTGTTTACGTTAGAAAAAACCTTCCATTACACACATCCGTACGCACAAATCGAAAGGACATCGATACAATCAAACAACAAGTAAGTCTACACCATTCCTGCCCACACGAATCTTTCAACATAAAAGCCTGGTTACAGGATCTAGATAAATAGCAAACATTTCGCGCAAAACTAAATAAATCTCTATGCTAATTGTAATAAATTAGAATTACAAACGAGAGAATCGCTTTTCCGTTGTTCGCAAATCCCCGTAACTCTAATCATCTAAAGTTTACACGGTGTTTGCGAGGATCTTTACCGATTTTATTAATCAAGGCTTTTCCGTTTAAACTTGTTTTTATTGCGTACATAAAACTGTTATTGAGCCTTGGATTTTATTTCGTAATCAGTCTTTATTATTGCTCTTGAGTTTTGATCTTTTTTAGTATTAGATCAGACTTTCTGGATCCTAAAATAAAATTCAGATTTGTATCTTCAATATGTCTAACCTTACTTCGTTGTTACGTCACATGGATTAAATTTAAATGTTGTTTTTTGTTTTCTATTTTTCACACAATTTTTTTTCCTCGTCGTTTAAACGTCTTCGTCATCATCACATTATAAAAACGAAGAAAAAAATATAAAGAAACCTAAATATCCAATACTATAATGGTGGCAGAGTCGGAAAAGAACAAGAGATGGTGAAAAGATAGGAAAGATATTTTATCGGTTTCTTTTCTATTTCTATATTGATATTTTTTACCTTTAAAATCTCCATAATTATTCATTTTTTATTAATATTGTTTAAGCGTACATTTTCTATTATTTATGTATATTAAAACTTCTACGAGACGTTTCGAAAATATAAATCAACTACCTTTATCAAGTGATAAACATTGAACATGGAAAAAAAAGTCAAAATTGTAATATAGTAAGCTATAGGTTTATCACTTGAAAACTGAGGTTGATTTATACTGTCAAAACGTCTTATATTAATTTTTATATACACAAATGATGGCTAATGTCAGCTTAAATCATTACAATAATGTGAAGCTTTCATATTTATCACATAAATTTAAAACTAGATTTATTAAATAACTTTAAAACACTAATTTCTCTCGTCATTTAAAATGAACAGTTGGATCTCAATTAATACAGAAATCTACTATCTTTGATGTTCTTCTATTTTTCGTTCCATTTTCTTTTATTCGGCTTCACTTACTTATCCAATAATTTTTATATTTTTCATTTCACTTTACCTTTCGTTTTGAATTCACGAATCGTATTTTTGAATTTATCTAACTGTGTATGACTAAATATTTATGATCCAGTAATCATTAGATCATGAGGAATATTGTTTTTATTTTTGGGGGGAGAGTGGTTGAAAGGCGAAAACCAAAAATAGAAAAACAGAGCATAAAATACTCTCCTAGCCTTTCGAATAGTCTAATAGCGCCAGAGTCGAAAGAGAACAATCGGTGATGGGAGAGATGAAAGAGAGAGATCTAACCCGAGACTACGTTAAGGAAGGTGTAGAATCCAGCTATGGAACCTCTTGAGTGTTACATATGTACTTTATAAGTAAACTCCTAAGTGGTTCATGAATTTAATTAAGTAACCCCCCCCCCCCTCCTCCTCTTCCCAACTGAACTAATGTTCTGGTTTTGTATGTTGGAGATACATCTACCATCGTGAAGAATTTTGTTAGCGAATCAAGTTCGGAAGTTCTAGCTTCCCTATTAGAATCTTAACGACGATATGTCGTTGAGCCTCCAATAGGATTAAACTTAGAATCTCTCATACACTTCGAACTCTGGGTTACTAGCACTGGGGGCTCAAAAAGTTATGATGTTGATCCATCATCGTGAGAAAAGTGAACGATTGGTAGCGAATTCTGGTTGAGAATGGTAGAACTACAGCGACAGGATCTGGAAGCCGTTTAGTAAGTCCAAGTCCTTCACTGGATGTTGTACCAGAGGCATTCAATCAAGCATGTTCTAAGTGAAAGACGAATTGATACGTGTACTATTATTACGAATAATATAATTTAAGAAATACACCCACACATTTATTTATGACCACTTTTTGTTGTTGTTCTTCTGCCTCGTTCACTATCCATGCTACTTATATACATTTTGTTATAAACGTTTTATTCTTTTATCTGTTATTCCCTCTTTAAAGCTACATCTGTTCATTTACTCCTTAACATTTTATTTCATTCAACCACATTTGTCTTCCTACCCTTAAATTTCGTTATCTTTTCCTATATTGCAACCCCTTAATTTTTACAGTTGTAAATTAGATAACCTTCATTAAATCATTAAAGTTTTCAGCACAATATTTACTTTCTACAATTGCTTTTTTTTTTATTCCCGATCGAACACTCTAAGCTCCAAATGTTGATATTGAACACAGTAGTGGAGCTGATACGGGTGTGAACTAAGTGTGTGATTAGTGCGTCATGTGTGTTGGACTATAACATCTCCCCAAGATGCTTCGATATTAGCCAAGCTCAGTATAATGCGTCCTGCAAAGCCTTGTTTCTAAACAATTGTCACAGAGGATTAGGAAGGGCTGTGATTCCGATTGAATGTCCTTCCTAACAGAACTGCAATACGCATCTACTTAGCTCAATGTAAGGGAGGGAATTGTATTGATAACAAATCAGCTGTTCATCTCATGAATGGTATAATAAGTCGACCGGAATTTCTAGAATCGTTGTCATTTTTATTTAAAAAGATCAAATGTGTGGAGAATGAAACTCAAAATTTCACAATAAGATAAGTTAAGGTGAATAAATACTTTTTGATGAGATGAAGTTTCAACGGCTACGTCATTATGTCCAGTTGTTTAAAGTTGAGCTTTGTGGAACTGACGGGTAGGTTACTTTGGTCTGTTCAAGAAGAGGACTGCCACTAATACACCGGCACCCAAAAGGCAACCTAACCTAACCTAACCTAACCAACTTCATACATAACATATGAATACACACTTTATTGAGTTGGAACCCAATATAAATTGATGTCGTTCCAGATGGTGTCACATGAATTCACATAAGTAGAAATCTAACAAATCTGTACCGGTTAGATATACATTCTGTTCCTGGTAAAATACCGTCCTTAATTTGTAATTAATACTGTCAACAACGGTTCAGCTATTCTTTCAGAACCTGTTCTGTTTGTTCTATTTATCTTAATAGAATCACGTATTTATGTTACGAATGGAGGTCCTCTTCTTGAACAAACTTCTTAGATTAGACTTTTAATATCTCGCAGATACGTATACAAGTTAGAAAATTTTACGTAATGAGTAAAAAAATTGAAGCTCTATTTTTGAGGATATCTCAGTTTTTATGTCTTGTAAGTTCAATAATAGTATAATTCATCACCAAAAGTGAAGCTTTTCGATACAAGCTCAAATTTAACGGCTGAGGCGGAGCCGAGGCCGGAAAATGAGCGAGGATCAAAAAGTTTCTTTTGGTCCAAGTGATGAACTATATTTTTCGTTATACTGCAAATAATACAAAAAAAAATTAAACCAAAATGTTAAAACCTATTTTAAATCGATGGTAACAGTTGTTTTATCGGTTATTTACAATCGAGAGTATTGCTTGTTTTTATAGATGCTTTACAATCGTTAATTTATTCGTATAAATGAATTATACGAATTCAGCTGGTGCTTTTAGGTTCTAGGACTAAAAAGTACAACTATAGCATCTCAATGCATGTATTGAAAACAGCTCTTTTTGAAGCAGTATGACGAAAAGTGTTTTTGAAATGATCTACACAGCCTAAACATGTGGACGATGTTAATGAAATTTGTCATGTGGACATATTTTGTGTATATCTCTCAACTTTATTCTCATGTTTTCAAAATTTGAGTGTAGATGCCATAAAAAGTATAGTCACAAAAAACAAAAATTGGAAAGTTTTTTGAAACAATCACTCCCTTATGAGAAAAATTAATGGAATTGGAAAAATTCCCTTTTCATCTATTTGAATTTGTTTTGTTTGACTGAAATCGGTGAATTATGTTAAGAGTTATCGGCCATTTTGAGACAGCCGAAATTCATCGTTTTTCACAAAGTGTTTGAATAGCCATAATCTCTTTAATTATCATTGTACGATATTGAAAATATAGTATTCTATTCAAAACATTATGGAGAAAAAGACCTTCATAGGATATTTTATGGAAATTTGAGCCTGAAACAGTAGAAATCGTTTCGAGTTATAACCAAAGGGAATTTTGTGTGGGGGGGTGTATGTGTGTGTGTTGATTACTTATGGAGGAATAAATAAATCAACAATAATAAAACGCACACTTCTTACTAACACCACCAGTCATAAATTGCTCACCGTAACTAAGTCTACTGGACAGAACACCCAAATATAAAGTTTACCGCAGCTAGCACAGAAGTTTTATGTTTAATCCAGAGATACAGTTGCCACCGCTATTCAATAATAAATCCTTCATGTATGTAAATAACAGTTTATTTACGACTATGTACAGTGGCGTTGTAAATAAACTAAAGGGTGTTATTCATGCGACGTCCTGTCTGTCTAACCGCAAGGTTTGGTTTTCGATTGTGAAACAGAGGGCGGTTGTAAAGTTGAATGTAAAATTATACATTTGTGGGTGTATTTATAATTGTGTTTTACACGAGAGGTGTGTGGTTTAGGTTATTGTGGCAGGATATTTGGAATAATATAAAGGTATGTAAATTGTCAGGATTAATTAACTGTATTTGTACAAAATTAAAAGAAGATGATTAGAAACATAATACATTTTAAATTAATGGTTAAAACGAAACTTTTTTTAATTCGTTTGTAACATCGCCATTAAAATGGTATTATTTTAGATCAGAACAAAAACTGATTTTGATCGCCATTTTGCTTTTTGTTTAAAGACGAAAAACCTCTGTCGTCAAAAAAGAACAAAGACCTTTAAAAATAATAATAAAAAAATAACAATCAAACAATAAAATTAAAAAAATAAATAAAAACCCATAAAAGAGAGATAGGAAATATGAAAGAGACCTCCTGAGGATGGTAAAAACTTTAATAAAAAATGCAAAATTCTCTCACGTGCTAATAAGTCAGAAATATAAGGAGGGTAGCTGCTAAGATCTCAAATCAAAATTACCGCCAAAGAATATGTTAAAATATAGGACTACAAAGAGTCATACAAAATCGAAATGTAAGGCGATTCAGAAGTTAAAAGGAGGGAATAAACCGGATCGTAAATGTTGGATTATTTTAAAAACAACTTGAATGATTTCGATCAGATTGATTAAATATCTGAACATTTAAAGCTCGAATGTGCAAAACCAGAAATATAGAAAAATTACGGTTTTTGATTAATTTGGATTCAAACGAACTAGACTTCGATTATAATTGATTTTCGTATTAAAAGCACTCACTCAAGTAAATAATTCTGTTTCACTTGCAGTTTGGCAAATTATATTATTGTTTGGCATTTTATGGAAACAGCGACAAGTATGTTTTGCCAAAATTTTATTAATATAATTGTAATCTATTTTAAGACAATCGAAATATTGAGTTTTGATCTTATTATAGCTACCCCCACAAAACAAAACAAAACTCAAAGTATGTTTACATAGACCAATTTTGATCAAAATCAGTCCGATGGTTTAGGTGTTTGACAAACGTTTTACCCACCACACAATATCCTCCATACTGCGTATATACAAGAAAGTAAAACTTTTCGAGGTTAGCATAAATATATTTATCAGATTAAATATATCAGAGAAAAATAAGAATTGATATTCCATTATCGGCTAATAATTAAAACAAGAGGCGAATATTTAAAGAAGTTTGGAATTTTAAACTCGATTTCTAACTGAAACTAGCCCATTTCATTTTACTTTCCGCGAAGCTTATCCACGAACGAGCTTTGCCAAAACATCCCTTAATCCATCTCATTACGTAGAGTAATTTAAGGGAAGCAATCTACCGTTAGGAGAGCCTAACTACCTTCAACGTCGTAACTTTAAGCAATTTATTGAGCAATTAAACAATAAAACACAAGATTATAGGAAAACCACAGGAGTCATCATCAGTAACTGTTCGGCTGTACAACCCAACTGGTTAATAATAGAAGTCACGCAGGCCCTCATCCAACCCTGATATTACAATCGTTAAGATCAGGATAATTTTATCTGGATTTTAAATCATATCTTCTTTTTCAGCTATGTTTAGCACATGATTAATTTTTTGTAGTCCGGGTTTACTCCTTAGAGATCATCAACTCAATTCCAGACCTATACAAAGTTTTCTTATCAATTTTCGTTTTATTCAATATTTTTATATTTTATTTTATTTCCATTCATCTTTAATTTCTTCTCAATTTTCTGTTTCACCCAACTCCTTTCTTATTATCATTCCCGTCTATTACTTTTTTTCTGCATCATCTTGATTTGTCACAAAACCTTTTACATCTTTCAAGTTCCTTTTTTTTACCAATATTTCAAGCTGGACTTAACAATACTTTAAAAGTTATCATTTAATGCAATTTCCTATTTCTTACACCCCATTCCCAATTCTTCCATTTCTGATTCAGCCCACTCCATTCTTTTTCATTCATAGGAGAGGAAATCAAAATATGTTCAAAATTTCTTCTTCCTGGCATTCCAAACAGGACTGCTCTAATGCATAAATGAATTTTTTTACCAATGTTTCTAGCTGTACTTTAGAATTTTACAGTTTCTTCTTATTTCCTTCTTCCATGCCCAATTCCTCCATTTTTTAAATTTAAACTCGCTCATTTCTTCTTAAATTGGACAGTACACCAAACAAGTCAAATGTTTCTATACCGACACTCCGATCTCGACTGATCTCCTACCAAACTGAATTTCTCTTTACTAATTTATATAGTTGTATTTTCGAACTTTAAAATATTGATATTTATTATAATTTGTTCTACCACAATCACAATTCTTTCGTGTTCTGTTTCAACCTACACTTCTCTTCTTACATAGAATAGTACATCAAAACATCTTCAAATGTTTCTATCTCTTGAGATTACGATCACAACGGATCTTTTGCCAAACTGAATCCAAATAACTTCCCTCTAAAGTCCCAATGTCCATTCGATGATTGTATCATTCTAGTCTATACTTCTAACTATCTTGCCATTTCCCTATTGTCTGCGTTCTTTTATTTTTACTTCATACTCTGTTTTTCTTGTGCTCTATTTTATTACCCTTTTATACTTTCCTCAATCATATCATCAATCATATGTATAATTCTCGCTAATACCATTATTTCATCCTTAAATGTACGATTTGTGACCGCAATTTCTTTAATCTAATTTCCATGTATACCCTAAGATTAGCCGTTTATTTTGTACCCACTAATGTACCGCCGCCCTTCAATATATTGCTCAATTCCAGTAATAGTATTAAGTTAATACAAATTGGATAGCGAGGGTTGAGGGTTAGGATGACTCACCTTGTGCAGATGTAGGCCTAGGCATCTGTGACTCAAGCAACGTGTTGGATCTGTGATTAAAGTTGACTAGGTTTATTAGTTTCCTTGACACCCTCGCGTGGCGCACACGTGCCTACGCATCTGATATTTGTCTTATTCTAGGCTAATATTTCACACGAATGTAATCTATCTCCCCCCCCCCACCCCACCCCAGGCACCACTTCTGACTGGATCCACTATATTAAACCAATGTACAATATACAGTAAAATAAACTAGTTTGAGAATGAAAACGTTTTTAATTGAAATACAGTGTTATCATTAAAACGTATAATGTCTAACAAGCTTATTTGTTATAAAGAAAGTTTATGCGATCTCTCTCATGAAGTTTCCGACACTTGAGGCCATGAAATGTTCACCAATCCTATGCAATAGATTAATTTGAAAAAAAATTTCTCTCACGTTTCGTGAATAGTTGTAATTATAGTTAAATTTGAGAAACAGGCTCGGTTTTAAAAATCATTGAACAAGTTCGTTAACTAGAAAAAAGTTGGTAAATTTAAAAATGATTGCCGATTTTACAGTAAAAGTTTCATTCCCAATATCATTTTGTGCAGGTTTTGTTTACGGAACGTGTAGAAATAGTTTGTAAAATAGTCGGAATAATTTTTATTGGATCTGTATCTAATTATGTTGACATTAATGTGTTTAAAAAATATATAATGGTGTCATCTTCAGTTTTTTCCTATGTTGTAGAAATTTGGGAAAGTGTATCATACGAACATATCAATAGAATTCTGGTGCTAAAGAAGAAGAATTACATTTACTTGTGGTTCCATTGACAGTTGTAGACCATTATTTAGAAAACACGTATTTGCCCTTTTATAGCTGCATGTTTATAAATTTTGCTTCTGTTAATACTTTTTAAGTTGTTAAATTTTCGGCTAAAGTACAAGAGTATGATTTCCACAGGACAAAGTGAACCTGAAAGAGGTGCAATATTGTATGAAAGGCTTTCTGCAGAATTATAGTCAAAGATGTCTGCACACCATGAGTGAATTTTAATTATTTTTTCTAATGACATAATTAATTTTAATTTAATTATCTCTTTAACTTAACTTTGTTTTGTTATGTGTTACATTATTTAAAAAACTTTTATTGTTATAACCAATGTAACGTAACCATTATGTTTATACATTGACGTTTTTATATAATTTTAATTTGTCTAGCATAAATTTAAAAAATTCATTGATAAAACACCTCATGAAGTGCGATGAATTCAGAATTTCTTAAAATTAGCAATTTTTAATGATATTTTCCCCACTTTTCCAAATGTGATAAATGTTACCTAATTGACCGATTTCAGTGAAACAAAACAAATTCGATGTAAATATTTCAAATAAATTGAGGGAAATGTTCAGTTCCATACTAGCTTTTGACCGTTACAATAGATTGATTTTTTAAATCAGCCGTTTTTTTGGGTTTATTTTCCTTGTTGTTTAAGGGGAAAACATCTCAGTCATCATCATCACCATTTAAAAAAGGGAGAAAAAAAACAAAGACCTCTAATAATCGAATACTTTAATAGCGGCGTTAGGTTCGGAAGAAACCAAGAGTTGCTCAACAGAGACCCGACATGAAAGATGAGAGGGGTCTAACCCAAGATTAAATGAAAAAGGTGTAGATGCAGCTGAGTATCTCGGAATTTTCAAGCCCTTACTCGCTATAATTGAACCTCTGAAGGATTTAATTTTTGTGTGTGTGTGTGTGCGCGCGCGCACGTGTGTGTGCGTGCGCGTGCGTGCGTTCGGGTGAATGACACGTAATAATATTTTAATTACAAAATCAAAGGCCTTATCTCACAAGTTTATATTGAATTTAATATAATTTAATATCGTTCCAATTGATACATAAATTCGACCACGACTAATAAAATAATCAGTGCAAAAATTTTGCACAATATTTTTTACACGCTAATCTACAAAACAATTCATCGCCAAAAATATCAAAACCAATTATCAAAACAAATATTTATGTATTTAAATAAATCCTAAACATATGTTCATAAACTTGCCCTGTTTGTAAACCCTACAGATGATATCAAACAGCTCAAGACTTGTTTTCGTTTTGAGAAATTATTTCACAATAAAAATTTCTTTTTATTCCAATTTTTATACACCAATATTTAGCTTCTACCGAAATTTGATTTTCATTTTTCCAATGAAATATTTACTATTTACTATAAATTTTATTGCAATGTCATACTAAATTATATTGCATTATTTTATTACACTATATTGTAAACATTATAGTATAACAATAAATGATAAAATCAACAATCCGTCCTTTTCATAAAACTAAATTGAATACTATTAGAATCTAACAGAATTGAACCTCTTTTAAAACCATTTCTGAAGATGTCCAGCGTAAAACTAACATACGTCGTCATAATGGCCAAGGGACTCTATTAAACTGCAAGTTTTTTATTGGCATTCCTCCGGGAGCAGTAAGTTCTTTTTGCAATAAAATAACTTTCTTGAGACAAAGAGAAGAGATCATTTAATGCAATCCCCGTTGACCCGCGGGAACATGAAACTTTCCTGGTTAGCAAATGAACTGTCTCGGACTTTAAGAGGAACTTTAACCTGGAACTTTATACTTTAAAACATCATGTCCTCGGGAGACTATTATATATGTAAATTACATTAAGTTATTGCGATGTCTATTAATGTAAATAGTCGTTTCTTTCAGTTATTTCTTTCCAATTACACGGGTAAGTATTGTGGTGATGGGAAAACGTAGATATTGCACTTTTTATGGTTCTGGACATTTTTTAGAAAAGTAAAAACGCGTTTAGACAATTTTTTTTAAATATTGTGGTTTGTTATCTAAGCGTTTATTTAAATTTTGAGCCGTAATAGATGTTTCGCAAGATTTTTAAAAATCGCGTAAAGATTGGACATAATTATTATAATAGATTGAATCAATCAAATTATCATTATTTCAAAATACATAAACTATAATAAAGGTATAAAGTGACTTAAGTATTCTAAAAAAATATAAAAAAGTTAATGTAAAGACGAAAAGAGAATACAAACATTTTATACAATAAATTAACAAAGGAATTAAAATCAAAAGCAGAAACAAACAAATTGACGAAACCATAGGAAATAAAAGGAATTATGAATATGTGTTGTGTTCTTGACCAGTAGAGATGCATACCACAATAACAACAACAACAAAATTATCGCCTTAAAAAAAAGGGAAAAAACAACATAAAATAGAAACCCCCAGCTGTCGAACATTCTAATAGCGGTAGTGTCGGAAGATAACAAAAGTTGACCAAGAGACTTTGTTGTTGGTAAAAATGAATGAGAGGTATCTAACCCAACACTACATGAAATAGGGTTTAGGTCCAGCTACGTTGAATGTCAGAACAAACTGACAAGGAAAACCAATAGAAAAACAGCAATAGAATACGCCACGCATAGCATAATCAATTTGAACTATTCTCTCCAATTTGTAATGGTAAAATGATTTTGTTGTTGTTTTTAAGTATAATAGATTCCGAGTTCGAACCACGTGGAGGATAAAAAGTTACGGGGTTGACCCATCATCGTGAGTAAAGTTGACAGTTACGATTAGTGGCGAATTCTGGTTGCGATTGCTAAAACTACGGTGACGGGATCTCGATGTATTGACTAGACATTTCCCGATTCAAAACACTTTCACACGACAAAGGCTTTCAGGGTCTGTTCACAACTGGACTGCTATTATATCAGAAAAGTAAACAATTATTAGAGAGAATTATTTCAAAAACGGTTAGGCCGATAGACAAAAAATTTTATGGTTTGATTCGTGGAATGTATCCCGTGGAATAATTTGTACATTTTTTAAATGCAACTCATAAATGTATATATTTTTTTTTTGAGCCCTGAATTCAATTTTGTATGTATGCGAATCTCAGATAAATAAGTAAATAAATCCTAAGCTTATTTTTTATTGGGTGATATGTGTCCTACACACGAGTTTCCGTCGCCGTAATTTTAGCTTCCCTAACCTGGATTGGTTAGTTGTACGCTCTCCTCACGATGATGGGTTAACACCAGTATTTTTTTTGTTAAACCCTCACGAGAATTAAATCAAGAATCACTTAGATTCAAGGCGAACGAACCTTAAATCCCGCCTTTAATTCAAAATAAACCCTAAAATTATAATAATTCAATCATACACTAGTTGTAGTAGATAGGAATTACTAGTTTAGAATTTAAATGTGTTTAAATTTAGTTGAAATCTTTGAGAATTTAAACGACTCCGCATCTGTTGGATACATAAGATCATCTTTGGCAGTATCTTACATCATTTTTAGCTTCTTGTCTGTGCGTGTGGGAGAGAGAGTACATTTATACAATTCTCATCTTCTGCACAACTACCCATTTTAAGAAGGAAATTGTTGTAAATAGCAATAAACGTAGGGACAGCCTTAAAGTTTCCACTTTAATAGACATGTTGCGTGTTCAGCTTCTCTTCCACTAAATGTTTGTTTGTTTAATTTATTATTATTATAAGTGTATAGGTTTAGTCGTGCAAAAGTAACAGTGGTGAATGAATATGGCGAACAGATGGTATGGGATTGTTGGGTTATGGGCTCCCGCAGATCGACGAGAAGAACGGAGAAAATTGTATACAGTATAAAAAATCTGTTTTGAAGTATTCAGATTTAACAGTGATCACTTGATAACGGATGTTGATTTAGACTCTTGAAACGTCATGTGTTATTTTATATACAGATCGATTGAAACAGTTGTGATAGCTGTGTTATACAAGGTTAAGTACAAAGGTTACAAAATAACTTTAAAAATTAACCCCCCAGGATTGTTTGAGCTAAAATTAGAGGTAAATAACATTTATCATACCACCTGCTTTTTTTTCAATATAGTGGTCAGCTTAAATTATCTTATAGGAACCTAAATTATCTTATAAAAATCCTTATAATAAAAGCAGTTTTAATAATTTTTCTCGGTTTTAAATTTAAGCACGTTATGGTGATTTGGCAACTAAAATGAATTTTTATCTTCTAACAAGGCCTTACATAATTAAATTATTGATTAAGAACGTTTAAAAACCTGTCGAATTTTTGTTAGAAGTCCCTGAGAAAATTATCATTAAATCAGATTTAACTTTTCGGCAAGTGGAATCTCACAACGATAATTTTTGGTACGTATTTTCTAGTAGCTTAATTAAAAACATGGTATTTTCGCTGTAGTTTTCTGTTGGTGTGCGAAAGGTCTCGAATTATATAACAGGATGCTCAAAAAGTTGCGGTGTTTGTTCGGAATGTTTAAAATAAGCGGGGCAATAATATGGGTAACGAATTACTGGTTGTGATTTGCGGTAATGGGAACTCAATATGTTGACCATAAATAATGTTCGTTCACGACTGTTGCGTTAACTGGTTATTATAAACTAATACCTTCAATATTACTTTGCATTCGATGGATCCATCGTAGAACCTTCAAAATCACTTCAACTTGTTACTTTCAATTGGCAAACTTATCACAAGTAAATCGTTTTTAAACACAGTAATTTCACATGACAACGTCTAACAACGCTCAAAGACGATAAATCTTTAAATCCGACAAGAACCCGGTTTTAATTGTGAATAAAACAACATCTCTTGTAAAGGGGTTTGAGGAAGGAGAAGGGGTTGAACGCATAAAGTTCATTACAAAACAAGTTAGCGACAAGGGGTTCGTACATCCCTTTGAGATATAAAACAATTTCCCCAAGACAGTGCCTCCCCCTTCGCCGAAAACTTTGAACTCATAGCTCAATAAAACTGTTTACCAAGTAGAGGGCTAATTAAAGTTTTCAACACGAAAATCAAAGTGTCAAATATTACTTTCTACAAAAGATCGATTAGTAGTCAAACCATGTTCGATCCTGTGGATGTGGTTTTAATAGTGACTGAATATATACAATCAGATGGAAATTACATCTATTATGGTCTTGTTTGGAGCTTCTAGAAATTTAGATTGCAGGTCGTCAAAATATCGTCGCCTACGGAACTCGTTTTGATTTGAACTCTAGGAAGAGGAAATTGAAAAGGAAGATTTGATTGTACTTTAAGAAATTATAGATGATAATCGATCTTAAAATTTGTATCGACTACGATAGAATTTCCATTAATTTGTGGGTGAAGATTTCAAAACATTACAAAACTTTTTAACAAT
This sequence comes from Aphrophora alni, assembly GCA_963513935.1. Lineage (NCBI taxonomy): Eukaryota > Metazoa > Arthropoda > Insecta > Hemiptera > Aphrophoridae > Aphrophora > Aphrophora alni. The sequence goes on along the minus strand of OY740767.1, from coordinate 137,975,928 downwards.
AAACTTTTTTCAGTAACATGATGTTGTAGCGATTAAATATTGTACCTTTTCTAAAGGTTACAATTTTAGAGACAAAATGATACGTACAATTGACACTATGTCTGATTTATTGTCACTTGTTTCTTATAGAATTTGTCTTATTTATTACAAGTATTTATTGTTTTGAAGTCCCTTTACAATATACACTTAGTTTTATTTATTGTCACAGTTTGTCACTTCACTAATTGTATTTCAACTTTTTCTTCCTTCTTTGAAAACGAAGTTCCGATGTTGATGTCCCTTTAGTGTATCGTCGACTGTAGTCTTAAGGACAGTTTCCGTGGGGGCGTACTTCTTGACATTACAGTAGATTCGGCTTACCTTATAACGGCTTCAGATCAGACTCACCGTGTCTCTTCAATGCACTTTTTTATATCTGTGCAGATTGTAAGTTAATAGGGGTGCAAATCCCACTTCGGTACAATGGTAGGAAGGATAGTTTCAAGGTTTACAGTTTTCTAAGAGCTAAACACGCCCAGGCAGAATGAAAGGAACCCAAATTGGAACCTGCGAGTTTAACACACCCAGATAGGAAAAGAAAAACAGGATTATATAAGCTCAAAACACCCGGGCAGAATGACATGCACGGAAACGGGATCCTGCCAGCTGAACGCGCCAAGCCAAGAAAACGGGAATAGGATTCTGCGAGCTCATCACGTATAGCTAGGACAGAAATAGAAACTGGAACTCAACACGCCCAGGTAGAAAAACGGGAAGAGATTTCTTAGAGCTTAACACGAAAGGCAGAATAACATATTCATGGGGGGGGGGGGGGTTGTCAGAGATATTGTCATTTCAATGTTTCAACTACTAAGACATCACGTTCAAAGTTTTGGCCTTGTCTCTTGTAGTTCAGTGTCACTACGTCTAACAACTGGAGATGATGAAATGCATATTAAATAAAGTGTTTGTTGGGGAAAATGGTTTTTCTTTATAAAAATTTTCTTGTTTCTTGAAAACCTCTCGTTCATCATCGCCTTATAAAAAAAAACCTAAAAAAGACCTCTAGCCCTTGAATACTCTAATAGCGTTAGGTTCAGCAAAAGAGTTGGTCAAGAGAAACTTGATAGGAAAGATGAAAAAAGGATCTAACCCAAAACGACATGAAAAAAAGACGTAGATCCAGGTAGGATCCTTCAGGAATTTTTGAGTGTATGAGAAAGTTAGTGCTCTGTATTTAATCGTTTTTATAAGAATTCAACACATTACTTAAATCAATCCATAAGTTTCAACTCATTTATATTATTAATATATTTGCACGACTCCCACCGTTCATGTAAATATATGCTACATACAATAGTACTATCATTAAAACAATAATTACCCTTCGTACTAAATTGTATCCAACCGACGCGACGGACGGAGAAAGTCGGCAACCGTTTTCTTTGACATTAGCTCGCGGCGAACTAGGTTAGATTATGTGACGAATCTACCTGCACTTTCCCTCCATGTAAACTAATTGACCTAGTAACTTGTCCCATGCATAAGTTGCACAACTTTAAATACACATTAAAGTTTGCATGTCGGACTTCTTATTTCTAGATAAAGTCGGATGGAGACAGTCATGTCTGAAACGCATTATGATGAAATATCGTTTAACACTTTCACTGAGACATTATAATCAAAGTTAGATTAACCGAAGTGAAACCTCCCACGTTGGTTTTATCCTGGTTGACAAAGATAACAAACTGATGTCCACAGCGAGTGATAACAAGCGAGAGGTTCCTTTCCGGGAACTATTTTTGCAAACGAGGTTTGTGCAGTTGATTAGAACAACGGAATCGTTTGTTTGTATTTATGTATGCCGCTGTTAAATTGAAATAAGTGAGGGGGGTTAGGTTTAAAAGGATAAAGGTTATCAGAGACTTGATTTCATGTAATTAACTTTTAACGTTTTCTAAATTCCAGCCATCGAGATTATTCTTCTTCAAACTAGTGATATGTGAGTTCGAATTAAAATACTCGGTGAATACGAGTATCAAAATCCTCGGAATATTTCGAGTATTAATCCTCGGTTTCTTAAAATATTCGGACAAAATCCTCGTAACTAGGAACAAGGAGGTAATGTGCGAGTGTGAATTCGAAATAAAATCCTCGGACAACGATATTCGTTAGTGTTGTGTCAATTCGAAATAAAATGTTCGGTGTTTCTACTTTGGTTATATTAGTTTCTAAGCTGATTTTTCACTACACATTAATTAAACATTACGATTTTGAGTTAAAATGATTTAGATTCGGTAACAAGTTCAATTTAAAATAACAATAATATTCATTTATTTCCACATTAACAAAAAGTAAATTAAATTATTATTTAATTGTTATTATTTATATTTAAATACATATCATTAGGTTACCATCTTTATAAAAATATAGTAAATTAACTTATTTTAAATAACAACTAAATTATTAATGTTGGTATTAATTGTACTAACGTTAAATTACTGAATTTGTGTCGAGGCAGGATAACATTTAATTTCGTATTAGAAGTGTCAATCACATATTGTTTAAAAAAATAAATACTTGGTGGATCAGTCTAACAGATAGAACGTAAAAGCGTAGGTTTATCTAAAACGATCTGATTGGTAAAGTTGAATTCGAATCCGATGATCACCATTCTTCGCAGATACTCGATTTCGAAATAATAATACGAGTATTGAAATCATTTGAAACCGAGTAATGCGATTATACATTTCACCCGAGTATCAACATCACTACTTCAAGTGCTATTACTAATGAAATTGATCTATTAAACCCTCAGAGGATCACTACTAACTAATGGCTTGGCAATCCTGAGATTACCTAGCTGGATTTACACTTTTTTCATGTGGTCTTGGGTTTGATCTTTAATCTTTCCGATCAAGTCTTTCTTGTTCCTACCAACTCTTGTTCTCTTCCAACCCTCACGTTATTAGAGTATTTGAGGGTTAGGTTAGGTCGACCACAGTTAGGTAATGGGTATGATTTAAAATTCTAAGCACACACATTATACTTTGTAATTTACATTTGAATTCGTACTTAGTACTAAGTGTGTTTTTTGATCTTTATTTATTTATTTATTTATTTTTGTTTTTTAGAAAAGTGGGTTTCTTTCTCTTTTTTTTGTTAGTTAGGTAATGATGACCAAGCGGTTTTTTGGCTTAAAAAAATTCCTACCCATTGAAGTAATTTATTGTTACTTTTTTCACCTCACTGTATAAACTTATTCAATAATCATAAAAATTAAATGAGTAAATTTCAAAGTGGAGGTTGATTTTAAAATTTCAAAAACAATATTTTTGAGCTTAATTTTTCAAAGGAATGTCGCTCATTTTGTGCTGCGTTAAAATCTGCATACAATGAGTTTTCCATGATACAAAATAAGCGTGTTATGGTGTTATGGAGAAAACAAAGTAATTAAAAACATAATTTCAAATTAGAAAATTTCAGTTGAATTTTAATAATTTAACATGCAAATAGTTTTACTTTTCTTTAAATATGACTGAAAAATGGTTGGAAAAGTAGAATATGGCGGCCGATTTTCAAATTCCAAAGAATCATTTTTTGGGGATAATTTCTCAAGCGAATATTGTAACCCGTTCGTATATTGTGCAACTTGATTAAAACGTGTTTTCTACGATAAACAATAAAGTCGTCAAACAATAACCTGAACATTAGAATTAAAACAAATTATAAAAAGCAATGAGAGCTCTAGCAAAGCAATTATTGTCAAATTTAGAATATACCTTTCTAAACTTTAGTTCTACTTTTCGTTGAAAAAATTGCAAAATGTAATAGATACTGGTAATCGAATTTGACAAATGAAACGATATAAAAATCGATTTCTATCATGGAAATGAACCGTCTGCATACCAAATTAACTTTTACGTGATTATATTTAAAAAACCGTTAAATTATTTCTTAAACACAGAAAGGACGAAATGTGTTGAATCAAATAAATTTGACTTTTTTGTACATCCAAAGAAGCTATATTTTCCCAGTTTTAACGGGTTGCAATGCGTTTAATAGTCTACGCCATGCATATAAAATAGTGTTTAAAAAATCCAATAATTTCACAAATTATTAAAACAGGCGACTCTATTATTTAGTCTAAAGAAAATAAAATGGCTCACAGATACTGTAAACTGCAATTCGAGTAAATTTCAGACATGAAACAGCGTTATCACACTCGTCTGCAAATTGGTATACTGCCAAAGGGAAGCGACATATTTCTCTTACAATCAATATCCCGACCACCCCTCCTCTTGAAAATTGGTTTTATTTCTGAATTGTATATATATTCATTGTATACATATATTTAAATTTTACATAAATGGTGAAATTTATTTTGAAATGAAATAAATTTGAAAACATTATGTTAACCCTCAAAAATGTATTAAAAACAAATTACCAAAGGGAAATGAAACCCTTGTTTGCTTTCATCAAACACTCGATCAATAAATTTTGATGGTTAGATATAGGGAATTACATACAGTATGTAAGCGTAATTATTAGATGGTTATAAATTTGTAAAATTATCATTTTATTTGTCAAATCGGATCCATGAAAAAATTCCTTTTAAAAATTTCCTGTTTTACTAAATTAATAGTATAATTTATTTCTTTAGGTTCACGTATTGAACATTTTTAAATTTCAATTAGTTTTGAAATTCGCTTTTTCAAACGTAGGTCTATCCAAATTTCTTAATATCAAGAATAAAATCATATTACGATATGATTTAATATCCTGTAATGCAAGATGTAGTTTTACGTTTGAAAATTTTGATGTTACTCTTGATCTTTTGTGGTGGCGATAGTTCAATTCGGTGGTTTAACGAATAGGTGTAACACAAATTTCTGCTATTATTCTTACAAAAAATATCAAACCATAACACTCCAAATTATATCAAATAATCCATTATACATCCAACCAAACAAACTGTATCAGATTCTTTTATAACTTAATCAAGTATAACAACAAAGACAATAGAAGTGGGGGGGGGGGCATCGTGATTCGAAGCCAGGGTGTACAAGTGTTTTGCCTTTGGCACTTTGCAAATCAACAGAAGTTGAAGGTCGAGTAGCGCGCGCTACTACAATTTGATTTATGATCCAAGAAAAAGTGCAACGGGAAATGTCAATTATTATTTGCCTACACAATTATTTCAATACAAATTAATTGCATTAGGCACGTAGTTGGGTAACAAGCTATATATTATACAGCTAAGCTAAGATTTGAGATTATTTCTTTAAGCGAGAATTTGATCTGATCTAGCGAGAAAAGTGTTTTACACGGTTTGGTAGTTGGGTTTACTTGCTGTACAACGAGAACTATTGCTGTTTAAAATGATCTGCGGAGAGTTTAAAAAGATGGTGAAAAAATGAATACTTCATTTTTAAAATTAATGTGAGCTTCTAGGCCTTCTAGTGTCAAGTGATGTTTCCTTTTCACATATTCGTCACAGAAAAGCTACGTGAAAGATCAAAAAATCTACTTTCAGTGTTTATTTTGAGCTATTTAGAGCCTATGAAAATAGTTTTTTTTTTACGATTTCTGTCGGTCGTCTGTGTTTTGTAGACCCTAAACAAATTTAATCAAATTTGGTACGTGAGTACGTTTTTGAAATTTATATCTCCTATATTTCAGAGTTTTAAAAGATTATATATTTTTTTTAATTCAAAATTTTAGGATGGTGGTAATGAGAATGAAAATTTCGATTTTCTCATAATCGACTTAATAGATTTTGATCAAATTATGCTAAAACGTAACCTTTAAAGACAACAAAACAAGCATAATGCTGCTATTTCCTAAAATTACCGGTTTGGAAGTTATCGACGAAGAAGGAAAAATGAACCAAAAGTGAAGTTGTGAAAATCAGAATTTCTAAAAATTTGTTCAAAACATTTTGACCAATATTTTGTAGAATGGGAAGATTTATATCCCAATCCAAAGTAAAGAATATTAAGGTTTCATTAATTTATACAAAACCGAAACGAATTATCGGGTTTAATTTGTATTTCTTCCGAAAAACAAACATAAACCTATATTTTATTTACATTGTGTCACGTTGATTTGGGTTATAAGTGTTTACATTTCAACAAAATTAAGTCAAAATTTATTAGTAAAAAATAGAAATGGTCACTGGTAGACGAGGGAGTAGGTAACACGCGGGAAAATATATCATCAACTACAGTCGAATTTGCTCAAGTTTTGACGATTCAATAGTTCACACATTGAGGACGTGCCCTCAAAGTATCTGGTACTCCTATTTTTTTATTCCGTTGGAATATAACAGTTATTCCAGGTTATAACAAGAATATATCCAAACGAATTATAAACTATATTATTTATAAAATTAGATTTGATTTTTTTTTAAGTTAAATAAAAACCTGCTTTATATACAATCTATATATCGTTTACGCGAAAAAAATAACCCAGTCTTTTATACCGTATAAAATCACGCTACTGTGTCAATAATAATATACCGGCATGCTATCAATTTGTTACTTCCACCCTAAATACGATGAAAAAGAAGCAAACTCAACACCATTTGCAAAGAAGGAAATAAAAGAACTTCTGATACAGCATCCTAAATAATGTAGACTGTTACTGAGTTTACGAAGACAACAGTAGTAAAAACATCTTTCTTTTGTCTCTCATTAAATTCTCTAAAAAGCAATATAACAATAGTATCTGTTTTATTTATAAACGTCTACCTTATTATTTATTGACCGTTAATTAGTAGTATATATTATTATTACTACACATAAATGACTTCAAAATTAATTTAGTTTCAACATTACAACTCCTTATTCTTATAGTCAAAAATGAAACATAGGACTTTTGAATCATAAATAATATAATAATTCTGATACTCAACATGCTACTAAAGGTCTGCTTCTGTTATATTTTAAGTTGGGCAATGAATGGTCAGCATATCGAGTTCCCTTCGTCGTAATACTAGCTTTCGTAGAATTAAATAGCAACTGTAGCTCTCTATTTTGGTCACGATCGATTTTTGAGCCTTACGGGTCTTATCCAACAAGTGCAACCATTAATTAAAATGATATATTATTACTACACATAAATGGCTTCATAATTAGCCTATTTTGTTTCAAGATTACAACTCATATTTGAAAAGTTTTTAAGTGGTGAGAAAATCAGACCACCTGTTCTTGAGAAAATTAGTGATCAAAATGCTACAGACAGACGTATTAGAGACATCATTGAGAAAATAATTTAATCATGTTTCTAGGGACTGAAAATAATAGAATATATTATGATAACGAAAATTTAGCGCCATTACAACACTTTCTTTTCTGAATTTCTAAAAATAGGCCTAACAATTATTCTTTTTAAAACACAAAATAAGATTCAGATAAGAAACCTTTTAAAATAATGAATAAATATTTTATTGCTGTACTGTTGTTGCAATTTTTCTTTCTAAATATACACTAAACCGCTGTTTCCCCGAACAATGTAGAAACAGTTTGGTTCTTTCTTGCATGTCAAGAAGCGGAAGAATTTATAGTTTTAAAATTGTGTACTTGTACTAGAATGTTTAAGTTTTATAAGTCAAGTTTTAATAAAAAAAGTCTGAGTTCAAGAATGAAATAAATTTATCGTAAGGGAATCCCAATACAGCAGAGCTAGCTCTCCAGTGTCCACTCGACGTCATTTAGAGTGCTTTTCCTTTCTTTAATACTGCAGAGACTTAAATGAGTGGGTAGGCATGCAGTACTTTGTTCAGTTTACATGCACTATTTAACATTCAACATTGTGGAATACAGTGATTAAGGTATTGTATAAAAATGACTTTACTTTCTTTAAAACATTTTCTAAATATTTATCATGTACAGGACGTTTCAAAAATATGTGTCATTACTTCAGGAAGTAGATTTATGGCATCAAAATAAAGAAAAACGTTCCTATAAATATATAAACGAATGTTTTCTTATCCATCTGTCGACCATTTTGCTTCTTTTTTTTAGAAAATAATGACAACTAAAATAATAGAGTATTCACTTTTTCCATGCTACATTTCACCAGTAAATGCTACAAACTGTTTTTTTAAATTATTAAAAATGGCGACTGTTTTTGATATTTTTTAATATTGAATATTTCTAAACCCATTAAAATTACAAAAAATATAAACGACCTTCATTTTGAAAATGCATAAAATTTTGTTTATTGGTATACTTGTAAAACGTAGCACAAACAAAATATATATACTAATTTCTACTCAAAATATTAATCATTTCTAAAGTTATTATTTTTCGAATAAAACACAAAATGACCGAAAGACGGATCACGGATATATGTTTATAAGAACTTCTTCTTTATTTTGATGTTCTGTATCACTTCCTGAAGTTGAAACACTCTGTATAAAATTAACAGGAAAGTATGAAATGATATGCGATTCTTTTAATAGAATTTACGCTCATAAATACCATTGTCATAAGTCCAGGACATATCCTCGTTTTAGTGTTTTTTGTTCTGTATCCAGCAATCATTTTGTAAAGTTAGTTATTTTTCCATCATTTAACTGGCAGAAAAAGGGAAGTAGTTATTATTAACTCCGTATTCAATGTCGCAAATATCAATATGTTGATGACTCCACTGCAATCAACGTTCAATTTATGCGTGGATAAAGAGCTTAGTACAAGGACTCCACTCATTAAGGATTGCACAGAAAATTGCCATAGGTGTATATTCGATATTATAATTTGTATATCTCTCTGTACTGAATGTTACGATATGATTCCATCAAACTTATTAGTAGTTTCTGAGTCCCTCATTCTAAAGTATTTATTTTACGCATGTTACTGGCGTAACTATTTCAATAAGACAGGGAAAAATTTAATGCCATCTACAAGGTTCGAACTTGCGTAACGTCCAGCAGTTTCTAATCCAAAATGGAGTAAGATGAACGCGCGCCTCAACCAACTGAGCTACGTATAATATTCATCATTTTATAAACAGATGTTTTCCCTTGGAAGTATTCTATCTGGTAACCGTACTCGTAAAAATTCACAAAAAATATAAATAATAATTTTAACTTTTTATTATTTCCCTCCTATCAAAAGCGACCCGATATATAATAACACCCTGTACGTATAACTCTCCGTCATCTTTATACGAGTCAAACAATAAACAAAACAAACATGTTGTGCTCATCTTGCTTTAAACAGCCAATATTCACCAGTAGGCGAAAAGGTGGGCCCAGAAGAAATGTTGTCACAAGGTAAGCTAACCTAACCTAACTTAACTTTGCGCTTTCTCAGACCGTTACGTACGAAGTTTTATTATCAGCAGTACAGGAATAATTGTAAGAAACCCGAGTCATTTGAAATCCCTTTTAGCATACACCCAGTTAACGGTTCGAACTTTATAGACAAGTGTCGGAACACTTTATTGGCAAGTTAATACAGTCGGATACTTTCAGTCGTTTACCCAAAGATTCAATTCCAAGTCGATCCCTCCTTGCAAATAACATGTTTAACATACATTTAATGGTCGTCAAAGTTTAATGTTATTGGGCGTTAAAATCTCCCTTGTTTTAAATTCAAATGAATCGTTCAAGAGATTAAGCGAAATTGTGACTGTGTTTTAGTATGAATTAAATTAGAACACGTTGATGGTACTTACCCAGCCCACATACAATGTAATACTAACAGATACAGTATTCTCAAGGTAGGAATGTGTCTGGGGTGGAGAGGAAAAGAGGGGCCCCCACACTTTGTTTGTTGCGTTTGCTTTCAGCAGTACAACCCCAATAAAAAAATATAGACATTAAATGCTTCTGTGTAAACGCGTGCCCTACTTTAGTTTCATTACCGTTGATATCGAAGGATCTTGGTGGAATTCCATGTTTAAAGATAATAAATACATTTTTTTTATTTTGTCTGCAATACAGCATCATCAATGCCTTAGCAGGCGAACGCATTGGTCGGCTAAACTAATAAAAAGTGGAAGTTACAAAATAAAAAAATGTGTTTTATTATCTTTACTTTAGTTTCGGATATAAGAGTAAAATGTTTACAAAAGTGCACAAGGTACCTTTAACTTTAGGAATTAAATGTTGCTAAGCAGTAATTTGGGTACCTAGATTTCTTGGAATAGGTTGTACCGTCAAGTCAAGCTAGGGAAGCAAGTAGAAAGGAGGACACGCGACTTACACCAGACACACTCCTAGTCTGAGGCTACTGTATTTTAAATAGCCCAAAAGGGTGATACCTAACTGGTCCGATGGTCAAAATATTCCAATTATATTTTTGTTGCTTGGGGAAAGGTCACGGTCGAACTGGTCCGATGGTTAGAAAGCGGACTGATGGTATAATATATGAGCGGACGATAAGGCTTCTTCGATTTAGCGAGCACATCGAGTTCAAGAAGAGTTTTATTTATATTTGTTTTACCTAACCTAACCTAACCTATATGCCGTCGGACCAGTTCGACCTCACCCCTACGCGAACCCTCGGACCAATTCGACCTCTCTAATTGGAGGATTAACGAATTCCTTTGACCAATTAACGGATAACGGATCGGACCAATTCGACAACACCCAGCCCAAAAGTGGGTTTTCTTCGGTCTTATGGGATATCTTTAATTGTATTGGTAGATCAAGGGGTCTTATCCAGTAGGGTAAGTTTGTTCAAACAGTTGTTAAACCGATTTTCTGAAATTCGCAATTAATTGTGAATATCACTATTTTCTAACCGGTCTCATATAAATAATAAATGAGGGTCTCTAGGTGTTTATAAATATTTTTAAAAAATCCACTTTAAGTCAGTGTCACGGTCGTGGTGGCCTCGAAGTTTTCCATGTGTAAAGGTGCCTCCATTCCCTACGATTATACGCGGCCGTAGTACAAGAATACCATTTTCATGTAAGATTAGTTTACATTTACATTTTTTTACGCTAATATTTATCTAATTTAATGTGTTGTAAGCTGGTAACACGCAAGATATGAACAAAAAACTATTTAATATCAGTTGTTTTGAAATTTTCAATTCCATATCTCTGAATCTCAATACATGATCACACTATAGTCCTCTACACCAAATTTAATGTCCCTAGTTTTACTTTTGTGGCAGCTGTCGTGATAGTTAAATACGATGGACGGATGATTTGTTGAAAATCATTTTTTCGGTTTCAAAAACGGAAGTCGAAATATTTTTCTATAGCCAAACCTATCCTATATTTATATTAAATGTTGAGCTTTACTTATGAGAAAAAATATACAGTATACCAAACACACAGAACACAATTCTCACAAAAAATACGTCTAAGTATCAGACGCGTTTCAACGACAAGTATAATCAGTTATAGTTTGATTGGTGTAGCTCGTGTATCACTGAAGATGACGACCTTGTCGTTGAAACGCGTCTGATACTTAGGCGTATTTTTTGTGAGAATTGTGTTCTGCGTGTTTGGTATACTGTATCCTATATTTCGTTAAATAATTATATTCGGAGAAAACACCCCTGTTAGTGTATATACAGTATCTCTTTATTTCTTCATCGTTCTCTATAAGGTTTTTGTCTCACCTACTTTAGTATTTTACATTTCATTGCAATTTATGATGACGACATGATCGTCGACTTGTTGCGAACGCGCAGAAATTCAAATTTAAATAACTATTGCTTAATTACTTTCTTAATGTAATATAAAATTTAATTCGATTCCTAACTCGATTCAAATGTTCTCACTCCAATTCCAAACTTTTAAATCTGATCTAGAACTAAATTAGATTTAAATTATTAATGACTTTTAGAATTAAAAAGTAAAAAATGTCACCTTTCTTTCAAGTTATATCAGCCGCAGTTTACTTATTTAAACGACTTTGAGATATTAAATAATGTTTTAACATCCCTGATATCGCTGAAAACATTTTTTTAGGTTATAGAGTTTAAACACTTTTCTTGTTCTTAATTTCTCGCAATAATATTTTCCTTAATAATCACACATAATGATTTGATCTTGTAAACGCAATGAAAACCAAACCTTTATCATTTAAAATATTTATTCACATGTAATTATTGTATTATTATTACTGTCATAAGTAATCCTACTGGGAAGGCCTGTACATATCCTATATTTTATTCAAAGAGTACTGTGTCGAAATGATTTAGCCGTTCGTGTCTAAAGAAAATCAACTTCGCTTTGTCAATTTAGAGAGTCTATAAAACTCGGTAAACATTTAGCCCAAGATGGCTGGCTGCCAATATGTACGGTCCAGCGTATATTCAAATGCGGTACACTTTCCAAGTAACACGTTTAAAACACGCCACTGTTATCAGCATGGGGTGTACACACCTGGATATAGAAATGCTGAGCTACGATAAAAAAAAAGTCATCGCTGTTTACCACGAATCTGTGATAAAATATGACCGACCCAATGTAAACGTTGCGTAGTTGGTTTTGATAATTCGGGATTTTAATGGCACGAACACCCGAGTACGGCAATTTAATGGAAAGTGAAATTAAGTAAATATTAGCATGTGTGTTGTTCTGTGTGTATCATGACTATTTTTTAAATGTTTTAAACGATCTTCTCGATTAACCGGAATAGCCTATCACTGTGTTATAGGTTCCTAACCTTAAAAAAATATATATATTCGAATTGTAAATTGAGTGACATAATTTAGGATGTTCTTTTATGACAATACTTTTTGTTAGTTATAATGTTTTTATATTTTCTATATACAATCTGTTATCATTTTAATAAATCCCTGAGTTTAGAACAAATCAGAAGCATTTTATTAATGAATTTTTAAAAAAATGAATTACTTCTGTAATTATTTTTTTCTGTTTTACAGGTAAAATGAAAGAGAACACACAATGTTTATAATTTCCAAAAAAGATATAAAATAAAATGAACAAATTTTCTTTTTAGTTTTTTAAAAAAGTATAATTTTAAATGTAGATACTGTATAGAAAGTTTTGTGATGGGTCGAAAAATCGTTTTAAGTTCCTCCAAGTTCAAGAACAGAAACTTCATTCAAATAGTTGCACCCGGAAAGTTTCCTAACCTAACCTATCCAACTTTATACACAATATGAATACACACTTATTGTTTTGAACCACAATATTAATTGATGTCCTTCCAGATGGTGTTAAATAGAAATTCATCCTTGTTCATACGGCGTCACGTGAATTCACATAAGTTAAGTAGGAATCTAACAAATCTCTACCGGTTCAACATTCTTTCTGTTCCTAGTAAAATACTGTCCTTAATACACGCCAACAAGGTTTTAGTTGTTCTGTCAGGTCAGGTTCTGTTTGTTATACTAATGTCAATGTTTACAAGTAGTGGTCCTCTTCTTGAACAGAACATAATCCGAACGAAAAAATTGTTTTTGGGTATGATGTCTATCGTGTGTGCAAATGAATAAATCGATTTTAACCAAATTCGGTTGTATTGGAGCGATATCTCGGGATGTTTTTCCTCAATTTTCAAAAACACAATTTCAATAAAATGTTGGTACAAGTGCCCAAACAAGAGTATTGGTTGTCACATCTTCAAAAACGCTGATATGACTTATTGGGGAAAACCAAAAAATTGATACCGGAACTGTTTTAAAGGACGGGTCAAAAAAAAATCTCGCTTTAGATTTAATTCAAATTTTAATGACATGTAAGCAGTTTATGACAAAAGTGAACTAAGTTTAATCTTTATTTAAATTAAATATTGTTTAAAATAATTAACAAAATCTAAGTTTGCGTCTACAGTTAGTGTTTACTTTTTGACAGGCAACTAAAGAACAGTCAAATTTGGCAATGAATTGGTTAGTATTCGGATTGTGTTAGAAAATGTGTGCAGTGTTATTGCATAGTTTATTTCCATTCATTATTGATCACTCTATCCTCTTCATTAATATAAAGAATTACTAACCACAAGTACTGCATCATATTGGTTGACAAAGCTTGCTTGCATTGGTATTATTAAACTCGTGTTGCATTCAGTTCAATAGCGACAATATTTGACTACAACCGTGTTAACAATATTGATTGACAACCTATTAAAGCTGTATTATTGACAATGTCGCTCTTCACACAGGTAATTGTAATTAGACGATACGATTGTAATATTGTTTAATAAACTAAATCCCCTATAATTGCACTCATTAGGGCCTTTGAGCGGTAATGGACAGACCAATTACATCATACCATTCACCCCGGAGAGTTGAGAATATATGGAATGCTTTATCAATATTGTTTTTTATTTGTCTATTGTTGTTTGTGATTTCAAAGTGCTTTTCCAATTTCGTCTACTTAGTTTTAGAGTAAATTTATATTGTCTATTTTTTTAAAATTCTTTTTCTCATTTTTTAAAACTTTCTAACAGTATCTTTATATTAGACAAGAGTATTAGTTGGACAGAACAGGGAGAGGTAAACTTTTATTCCTCAGATGCTAACAGGACACGGGTATTTCAAGAGCTTTCTACTCAGGATCGGAAAGACCACAACACCAGGGTATAAGATGCGTGGAGATGAGAAAGATAATGCGGAACATATAACTTTTGTCTCTAAAAGATGGGAAGCAGAACGCCAAAGATTGATGGTCGTCGATGGAAGTGTGACGTGCGATAACGTAATAGACAAGATGTTGGTGGATGAAGTTTATTGTGACGATGTAACACATTCGTCAGACTTGTCATAACGAAGAAGGAGTACTAGACGAACAGAAATAAAACGAAAATAACTAAGAAATGAAACAGAAAAGCCACAGAACTGGACAAAAAAAGCGCCCTGATCTGAAGAAATGGGCGAGCGGTCCTGGATCAAGATCTCAGGTCAAGAGGATGAGGATTTACTCGGTAGGAGTCTGAGATTACCCAATGGGTCCTAGTGAAAAAATGTTCATCGAGGATCTCCCCTTTCTTTTGCTCTCTAAACAATATTTGGATAGGCGTGTCAACACCACGCAATAGCTACGTATTATCATTGAAGTTTTACCTAAGAAAAGACCCACAGAACACTGTGACGAGAGAGCATACGTTGTGGTTTTGTTAGATGAGTTCATAATGTGCGATTATAGAGGAGGTGGAGGATAGTGTTTGAATTTCTACGACACGGCAGACTGTAAATGAAGGTACCAAAAGTTGGGCGTAAGATGGCAGCATTAGAGACTAATTTATAGACCCTCTAGGCATATATTGGATTTAAAATCAATACTATTATAAAAATCATTTGGAAACAAATCACCCACAAATATGTTTTAAAAAGACGAGATTAATGTTGTGTGGTCCGTTTGCATGCACATTCTAAGTCCAACATTTTTTAGCTATGTAAACAAACTGTACACATACAACGATTGCAAGAACATTTAATCAAAGGCCCTCTAAAGGAAGACATCTGGCCAACAATCGTTTAAATACTGGGCACGATTGGTTTACACAACATCTTAAAAACACCACAATTATTAATTCACAGATTTGGAAACATCCTGGCAGCAAAATTAGCAAAGATCATCTTTTAGTCTGCAGACAATTAAAGTTAAGTAGGAAGGACTTACTGGGTTGTATCGAAAAGCTAGATTGAAAATGGCGTGAGTCATATACAATACAAACATCGACATAAATTGTACAGTTGTGCCATATGGACTCTAGGTTATAAAGACTCCAAGCTGTCGAATACTGTAGTAGCATCAAATGTCAAGAGAAACCTGATATGAAAAACGAAAGAGAGGAATCTAACCCAAGACTACATGGCCAAAGACGTAGCTCTTGCTAGGATTCCAAAGTTCGCGACTTTATAAATTTTACTTCAATTGTTTTATTTTGTTTTCCCCTATTATCATTTTCCAATAAATATTTAACAATTTTATTTTGCAACTACTAAACTGAACAAGAGTTACCTGTTTCAAGCTAAAAAACGTAAACGCAGCTGATGTTCATAATTACGCTATAATTATAAATACAATTTACTTTTTCCAAGTTCCTAATTGTAATTGATCAGAATCAGATACAGAAACAACAGCTGTTTTGATACGTCCACCTTGCGGAGTACATTTTAGGTTATGACAGTCATCCGGTCTGATGTAACCCAATTTACCCAGCACCAACCACCTGATTAATGTACGTTCACTTTCCCAGTAACAGCTGATTACTACTGTATTGTCTGCCGCTATGAATAATTTGTAGGTCAAGATACAGAAGGGAGTCTCTGGTATATTTGAATGGGTTACTGAAAGAACAGTCTTTGTGAAGGAATTCTGGCGTGTTAAGGAACATTAATCGATTCGTTAACTATGTTTTGGATACATCACAATTGAGTATAGAAAAAAAAAACTAAGGTAATAGACAAGAAAAACTTTTGGAACAGTTAGTATTTTAAAATGATATAACAGTCACTTGTTGTTCTTTTATTTCAGAATAAATATTGAAAAATATCAAATGCCATGCTAGGTAGTACAAAGTTATCTTTCATTACTTTTTTATGCTACAATTCTTTTCCATATTTACGTTACACTGTCGTATTATATAATTTTATTCTATAATTTATATTATTGTTTAAATTTTGTAAAATATATGACTACCACATTTGCAGTTATTTTCTTATTATTATTGAGAATCTTAGTATCCCGTTGCGATACAATCGTCTCTGAATAGAGGAAAAATAGGGTGAGAAAGTATGGATCCTGGAGGTGAGTCCTGGAGAGTTAATAGGAAGGAACCTTCTTGTGTTTCAAACAGAAAAAGGTTTCTAAATCAGCTGTTAAAGTATAACAGTTGGAGGAAAGTTCTCTTTAATTCAGATATGATGCCAGAACTCTGGCAGAGATGCTTGAAAAGACTCCACGGGTCTTACAGAACACCCCCCCCCCAGAGGCGACTTACAAGGATGCAATGAAATTTTCTGGTTAATTATAAGTAACTGCTCAAGAAACTGGCATACATCGGCACAAACGTTCTGTTCTGTGAAATTCAATTTTACTTCATTTTCAAGGGCATATTTTTATATTCAACATTTATCAAGCACAAGGAGAGATTTGGCTATATAAATTCCATAATATAAAATTATACTCAAAATTGAGTTTCAACGACAAAGGTTAGTTATAGTTTAGTTATTGTAGCTCATGTATCACTGTGGATGGCGAATTTGTCGTTGAAACGCATTTGATTAAGTAAACGTAATTTTTGTGGGACCTTGTGTTCAAGTTTTATTCTAACTAACTTTTCAAACACAAAACATAATTCACTGCATATTTTATCGTAGTGTTGCACTATTTTACATTTTTGTTCAATTATTTATTGAAAGACAATACAAAGGCAAATAGTTTGATACACGGCGTTGAAAGCATTGATTTACACCCTGGGAATTTTTGTTTTGTTTTACTGACCTAAATAGTTTCCATGTTTGTCCGAAAACTAATCATTACATCCCCCTTTAGAATCCCTACCCACCATCTCCCTAATGTAATATATTGATATAGAACACACATTAACCTATTACTATAATGAAAGTGTTACATAATATGTACACAGCATAGCCTGTTTGTGTACTATGCGTCAAGTTGAGTATATAAACAGTACTGCCAATCGTAATAAAAGCTTAAAAATTACCTCACTTTGATACAATCTGAAATTAGATATTTTAATGATTAAATTTTTATAGGAATATTCATCGCATACGTCCTCAACCCTACAGCCAAAGTACAGATTGACGTGTTTTATATTCAGTTTTACACCAAATAGTGTCACAAACTGTGTTTTTTATCTTTCCGATTTCCTAAATTTATTTCATTCTTAGAGAATATCCGAGTGAGATATTACAGTAAAGTAGCAATTTGAAAACACGCAAGCAAAAAATTGAGATATGTTCTAACAATAAAGGAGTGAACATCTAAAAAAAGGTTTTTCTCAATAAAATTAAAATATTACAATATTTACATTTTTTGTTTTTGACTTGTTGTTTACATAATAAAAACCTATCGGTCACCATCGCCTTATTATAAAAAGAAGAAAAGAGGATAAGATAAAAACTCCTAGCCCTCAAATTTTCTAATAGCGTCAGGTTTGGAAGAGAGAGGATCTGGATGTTCAAGAGAGATCAGATAGGAAAGATGCAAGAGAGAGTCTAAACCTACGACCTGAGGATGGCGACTTTGTCGTTGAAACGCGTTGGATTGAATAAACGTAGTTTTTGTGAGAACTTGTGTTCGAGTTTTTGGATTACTGCTTACAATATACGTAATTACACACAATTTCTAAATGGCAAAAGAAACAAATTTTGTATTTCTTTATTCCGAAGCCAAAACCCATTGTACCATTACAACGTCTTCGTGACTTTAGATACTTCATGTATTTGTACCCAATAAGAAAATGAAACAACTTTTTATTGTTTGTAATTTGTATGTATTGATGTTAAAACACGCAGCACTAACTATAGTGATATTCTGAGGATTCGATTTCTATTATGTATTTAATTTTACCATAACTTCTCACAAGATTCAAACAATGAAAAAAAAAAATCCATTAGAGTCACTGAATTTCTTGACTCCTTCGTTTAAAAATACTCTTCAATTCTAAAAACCTAAAGTGTTTAAGCATAAAAACCCCAAATATCAATTTAGATAGCTCATTACACTGAGTTAATAGCTAAACCAAAGTATTTACCCCGCTTTTCAATTAATTTCCCCAAGTATTTCCAAGTTATGTTAAGCTATAAAAGACATAATTACTCGGGGAGTTAATACGCGATATAATTACTTTTTACTTTCACGCACTATTCGTTACGGAACGATACAATAAACGTTGAGTATTTCTTTTGGGACGCGATGCGTGCTAAAATTAACTTTATGGAACTCCTTTAAATAGGTTAGGCATACTTGTGAACATGTACGGATAAAAGTGAATCAATGATCGATTATTTCTGGTCGATGTAGATGTGGATATTAAGTAAATCAGTCATGGATAAGTATGAACACTATTATAAAGATTGGAAAGCGATGTTAGTTTCTTCTTGTAATTGGGCTAAATATTCCTTAAATTTTCTTGTTCATTTGGTAGAAATATTAGACAAAACGTAAAGATGGATTCTAGTTCGGCGTGTCAAGACCGGGAGGACTTGTTTTATCCAAATTGAAAGAACGTAACCGAAAACATTTGTGTGTTTTCATGTTTTATTACATTATGGATTTCCTTGATTTCTGATTGTTCTAAGTACTAACCCAATCGCTTGTATGCCCGTGGAAGCCTACGCCTTTCATAGGCGTTAACTGATTTAAAAGCTGTCTACAAGATCCTTATGGACAATAACGATTTAACAACTAACTATAAACCCCTGAACGGCCATTATGCGACTGAAAAACCATCTGGAAAGCCCTTTCCCGGATATTAAGTTACTAAAAACCCTTTAGCAGAAGGCTTTGAACGAGTATTAACCTACCCCTTATTAAAACCTTCACGGTCATTAAGTGACTTAAAAACCATCTATCAGGAGGCTCTGCGAGATCATCATCTGACCGCCTATTGTAGGGCCTTCATGGCCATTAAGTATACTTAAAACCCGTCTATCAGGATGCTCTGCACGATCGTTAACTGTCCGCCTATTATAGACCCTTCACGACCATTAAGTGACAAAAACCATCTATTAGCAGGCTCTGCAAGATCATCAACTGACCGCCTATTATAGGCCCTTCACTGTCATTAAGTGACTTAAAACACGTCTATCAAGATGCTCTGCAAGATTATCAAATGTCCGCCTATTATAGGCCCTTCACGGTCATTAAGTGACTTAAAACCCGTCCATCAGAAGGCTCTGCAAGATTATCATCTGACCGCCTATTATAGGCCCTTCACGGTCATTAAGTGACTTAAAACACGTCTATCAAGATGCTCTGCAAGATTATCATCTGACCGCCTATTATAGGCCCTTCACGGTCATTAAGTGACTTAAAACACGTCTATCAAGATGCTCTGCAAGATTATCAACTGACCGCCTATTATAGGCCCTTCACGGTCATTAAGTGACTTAAAACCCGTCCATCAGAAGGCTCTGCAAGATTATCATCTGACCGCCTATTATAGGCCCTTCACGGTCATTAAGTGACTTAAAACACGTCTATCAAGATGCTCTGCAAGATTATCAACTGACCGCCTATTATAGGCCCTTCACGGTCATTAAGTGACTTAAAACACGTCTATCAAGATGCTCTGCAAGATTATCAACTGACCGCCTATTATAGGCCCTTCACGGTCATTAAGTGACTTAAAACACGTCTATCAAGATGCTCTGCAAGATTATCATCTGACCGCCTATTATAGGCCCTTCACGGTCATTAAGTGACTTAAAACCCGTCCATCAGAAGGCTCTGCAAGATTATCAACTGACCGCCTATTATAGGCCCTTCACGGTCATTAAGTGACTTAAAACCCGTCCATCAGAAGGCTCTGCAAGATTATCATCTGACCGCCTATTATAGGCCCTTCACGGTCATTAAGTGACTTAAAACACGTCTATCAAGATGCTCTGCAAGATTATCAACTGACCGCCTATTATAGGCCCTTCACGGTCATTAAGTGACTTAAAACACGTCTATCAAGATGCTCTGCAAGATTATCAACTGTCCGCCTATTATAGGCCCTTCACGGTCATTAAGTGACTTAAAACACGTCTATCAAGATGCTCTGCAAGATTATCAACTGACCGCCTATTATAGGCCCTTCACGGTCATTAAGTGACTTAAAACACGTCTATCAAGATGCTCTGCAAGATTATCATCTGACCGCCTATTATAGGCCCTTCACGGTCATTAAGTGACTTAAAACACGTCTATCAAGATGCTCTGCAAGATTATCAACTGACCGCCTATTATAGACCCTTCACGGTCATTAAGTGACTTAAAAACCATCTATCAGGAGGCTCTGCGAGATCATCATCTGACCGCCTATTGTAGGGCCTTCATGGCCATTAAGTATACTTAAAACCCGTCTATCAGGATGCTCTGCACGATCGTTAACTGTCCGCCTATTATAGACCCTTCACGACCATTAAGTGACAAAAACCATCTATTAGCAGGCTCTGCAAGATCATCAACTGACCGCCTATTATAGGCCCTTCACTGTCATTAAGTGACTTAAAACACGTCTATCAAGATGCTCTGCAAGATTATCAAATGTCCGCCTATTATAGGCCCTTCACGGTCATTAAGTGACTTAAAACCCGTCCATCAGAAGGCTCTGCAAGATTATCATCTGACCGCCTATTATAGGCCCTTCACGGTCATTAAGTGACTTAAAAC
This sequence comes from Aphrophora alni, assembly GCA_963513935.1. Lineage (NCBI taxonomy): Eukaryota > Metazoa > Arthropoda > Insecta > Hemiptera > Aphrophoridae > Aphrophora > Aphrophora alni. The sequence goes on along the minus strand of OY740767.1, from coordinate 137,954,661 downwards.
ACGTCTATCAAGATGCTCTGCAAGATTATCATCTGACCGCCTATTATAGGCCCTTCACGGTCATTAAGTGACTTAAAACACGTCTATCAAGATGCTCTGCAAGATTATCAACTGACCGCCTATTATAGGCCCTTCACGGTCATTAAGTGACTTAAAACCCGTCCATCAGAAGGCTCTGCAAGATTATCATCTGACCGCCTATTATAGGCCCTTCACGGTCATTAAGTGACTTAAAACACGTCTATCAAGATGCTCTGCAAGATTATCATCTGACCGCCTATTATAGGCCCTTCACGGCCATTAAGTGACTTAAAACACGTCTATCAAGATGCTCTGCAAGATTATCAACTGACCGCCTATTATAGGCCCTTCACGGTCATTAAGTGACTTAAAACACGTCTATCAAGATGCTCTGCAAGATTATCAACTGACCGCCTATTATAGGCCCTTCACGGTCATTATGTGACTTAAAACACGTCTATCAAGATGCTCTGCAAGATTATCAAATGTCCGCCTATTATAGGCCCTTCACGGTCATTAAGTGACTTAAAACCCGTCCATCAGAAGGCTCTGCAAGATTATCAACTGACCGCCTATTATAGGCCCTTCACGGTCATTAAGTGACTTAAAACACGTCTATCAAGATGCTCTGCAAGATTATCAACTGACCGCCTATTATAGGCCCTTCACGGTCATTATGTGACTTAAAACACGTCTATCAAGATGCTCTGCAAGATTATCAAATGTCCGCCTATTATAGGCCCTTCACGGTCATTAAGTGACTTAAAACCCGTCCATCAGAAGGCTCTGCAAGATTATCAACTGACCGCCTATTATAGGCCCTTCACGGTCATTAAGTGACTTAAAACACGTCTATCAAGATGCTCTGCAAGATTATCAACTGACCGCCTATTATAGGCCCTTCACGGTCATTATGTGACTTAAAACACGTCTATCAAGATGCTCTGCAAGATTATCAAATGTCCGCCTATTATAGGCCCTTCACGGTCATTAAGTGACTTAAAACCCGTCCATCAGAAGGCTCTGCAAGATTATCAACTGACCGCCTATTATAGGCCCTTCACGGTCATTAAGTGACTTAAAACACGTCTATCAAGATGCTCTGCAAGATTATCAACTGACCGCCTATTATAGGCCCTTCACGGTCATTATGTGACTTAAAACACGTCTATCAAGATGCTCTGCAAGATTATCAAATGTCCGCCTATTATAGGCCCTTCACGGTCATTAAGTGACTTAAAACCCGTCCATCAGAAGGCTCTGCAAGATTATCAACTGACCGCCTATTATAGGCCCTTCACGGTCATTAAGTGACTTAAAACACGTCTATCAAGATTCTCTGTAAGATTATCAACTGACCGCCTATTATAGGCCCTTCACGGTCATTAAGTGACTTAAAACACGTCTATCAAGATGCTCTGCAAGATTATCAACTGACCGCCTATTATAGGCCCTTCACGGTCATTAAGTGACTTAAAACACGTCTATCAAGATGCTCTGCAAGATTATCAACTGACCGCCTATTATAGGCCCTTCACGGTCATTAAGTGACTTAAAACACGTCTATCAAGATGCTCTGCAAGATTATCAACTGACCGCCTATTATAGGCCCTTCACGGTCATTAAGTGACTTAAAACACGTCTATCAAGATGCTCTGCAAGATTATCAACTGACCGCCTATTATAGGCCCTTCACGGTCATTAAGTGACTTAAAACACGTCTATCAAGATGCTCTGCAAGATTATCAACTGACCGCCTATTATAGGCCCTTCACGGTCATTAAGTGACTTAAAACCCGTCTATCAAGATTCTCTGTAAGATTATCAACTGTCCGTCTATTATAGGCCCTTCACGGTCATTAGGTGGCTTAAAACCCGTCCATCAGAAGGCTCTGCAAGATTACCAACTGTTACCCTTATAGGCCCTTCACGCCATTAAGTGACATAAAACCGGTATAGCAGGAGGCTTGGGTATTAACTGATTTAAAATTTTCTAGATTGCCTAAGCTCTTCACAAGCATTAACTGACTTACAAGTTGTGTAGAATAGCTAGGCCTTTCACGAGCATTAACAGACTTAAAAACAGTCTTGCACTGCACTGATATTGACCGACTTAAGAATTGTCAGGCAGGCTCTTTACGGGCATTAAGCTACTTAAAAATCATCTAGCAGACCTAGGCGGTTATACGAAAGGATTGTTATATTTTTTATAGATCTAAGTAGTATTTTTTGTTGGCTGGATAACTTGGGATAATGTTTAGCTATCATCATACCTAATCAAGTCAGTAGAAAGCTACTGAGTTTGTTTGAATGGTTCGAGATCTTATTAAAACAAAAACAAAAATTTAAATTTGGTTTAACTTTTTCCTTTAACATATTTTGTTAGGGATAATTTTCAAGATCGATACGGTTCATGCGTGAGGAGTTGTTCAAACATTTCGTTTTTCACTGATGGCGGGTTGAAATTTCAATAAAATGACACTTTGAATTGCAATACTTATGTTTAAAAAATCACAAGGGAAAAAATCCTAGTTGTTTCTTATCAAGACATTCCCTTGAAACGTCGAAGCGTCTTCTTTGGAATAGTATTAAAAAGACTAAATTGGCAATGTCCGATCGGCTATGTCGAACTATTTAATGAAGATACAGAAATGTAGCGTTTACTGGAATAAGGTTTTCGGTTGTTGGACTATGAGGACAAGCGCCATCCAGACGGCAATACAGGTGAGGCGTGATGTAATTAAAAGGTAAAAGGTCCTCGGGGGTTGAAAGGGTTGCGGGTCGTTAAATAAAGGGTAGTTTCTAATGGCCAGGCTGATCTTTGTAGACAGGTTAAGGGGAAATTGTTTAAGGTGACATTTAGATAGTATTAACTGACTTTTGCCAAGCAATTAAGTGTGGTGTATTATTAACGATGATGGTATTTACAACACTTTGGATCCTATAGTAAAAATATATCCTAGTAATTAAATGAAACAACAGTTAGGATTTTTTTTTTATTAACATTAAAATTGTTTCCAACTCCATTTAAACAAATCATACCTATTTAGGTAATCAGTTTTTTGCGATATTAAGAAATCGTCTAAAGGAAATGTTTGCAATGGTTAGGACTCGTAATGAGGCTGGAGGAAATCAAATGTTTAAACGATTATTAGAGAGAACAAAAAAAGTGAAATGGACAAGAATAAAACACCTTTTATTATTCAGAAAAATAAAAAAGTGAAAGCCACGAACAAAATGGAGAGTTCAAATTCAGAAGGATGGGCAGGATAAAGGAGTAGAGATGGGTGAAGAGTTCTTCGGAAATGGAAGAGGTTGTGCCAGATGAAACGTCGAAGCGGAAACATTAAAGGATGATGTTAAATTATTACTACTGTTTTAATGGCTAGCGTTCTCGTTACGAGAGAGAGCTTTTGAAGTCAATCTCAGTAGTGCTCAAAGAGTTACTTTGTTGAGCCATCATCGTGAGCATGTAGGGAATTGAGTTTGGAGCAAATTATGGTTACGAAGGCTTTAAGGAAACTTGATGTGCTGAGTAGGTCCAAGACTTCATGTGCTGTTGCACCAAAAGATTTAAAAAAATATTTTATTCAAAATCAAGAAACTCAAAAAAGTGGTAAATAGAGCTATATTTTCAATTAATTGTGTAAACACTGTCATGCAAAGTTCAGATAGTGATTATTCGTGAACAAATGAATGAAGCGTTTTAAAAAGTTCCCATGAAATTACGAGTCTATACAGACACTAATACGTTGAAAATTTAAAATTACAACTTTCATTTTAAGGTTTTCTAGTTGTTTTTATTACAGTTCTATCTTTTAAATTTGAAATTAACTATATTTTAACGTCACAAATATTTCATATACAACTGTACAAACATATTCCCCTAGATTTTAGTTTTTATTTTTGTTGATGAAATAAGTTGTTACAGTTGAGACACAAAAGTTCGGAGCTACAAAACTCAGGTACAAAACTCCTCCCCAAAATTTGCAGCATCATTTTTCAAACCTTTTAAAAGTATCCCATCTTGTAATCTAAGGCGGCACAATGAAAGGAAAATTAAACAAACAAGAAAAGTAAACAAATTATAATTTATATAGATACCCGTGAAATAATATGTTACTGAACACGGGTAACAATGTTGAGTAGTTTACCAACTATCCTCCCCCATCCAGGAGTTAGACATGCTATCCGTTCTATTTCCTATTAATGCGTTAAAACAATTAATTCTTACCCATAATTCACTAAGATTGAAACGTCTGAACTCATACACTGTCACATAAACAAACTCTATCTACCCCCCCCCCCACTTTCGTGTAAGTGGTGCCGCGTGCTATGAGATATACGAAATGAATAACCAATTTATTTCCCCTCTCTTCCCCTCTCTTCCCCTCTCCTCCACAGATAATACTTGATCCTGAGCAGCTGCTATGCATGTGTTATTAACGGGGACATTAGTGTTTCTTCTTCTTTATGTTTTTTTTCGGTGCGCATTAATCATCTTGGGAGCCTGAAGGCTGGCCGGTTGGACTGCTGTCTGTCTGAGATTTGAGAGCGGTTTCTAAGCCGGCGCAGATTCTCGTTTATTTCGAGCTCTTCTCGATTAACTTACGTCAGGGATCAGTAGGATGTTGTTTCAAGACGGATACGCCATGAGGTTCGTTTTCACTTTCGGGGATTTTTTTTTTTCTGTTTAATCAATTTGGTTTTTTTTCCGACTGCGTGACAAGTGGGTTTTGTAGGGGTGTGCAGATTATCAACGAGAGTTCATTCAAGACGTCAATTTATCTTTAATGAGACGTCTCAAAATGAATAAGAAAATTGTTTTTATCTATAGTTGTTTCACAAATCAATGAACTGAGAACTGTAAAATTACGGCATAGACAATATAAAATACGGATCACAACAAACGGATGGAATTTCTTTCTGGAATCTTCTCAAAGTCCCATGGCTTATCTCTAATGGAGGTTCTTACCGTACAATATGAGTCGGAAAGCCCACTTTTTCTAAGGGGAATTTCAAGAGGTCCGTATCAATATATTTATAAATATGAGTATGTCAAGTTAAGGAAGGTAAAAATAGATGTCCTCATCTAACCTCCTGTGATATCACAATTTTATTTAAAGAAAAATCTTCAAACTATCATGTTAAACTGTTGGGTATTTATACTCTCAAACTTCAAATATTCATTTAAACTTCATTGCTATCCTCTCATTGATATCTATGATGTCTATTATGCTGAATTATGATCATAATGCGATATCTTACTTTAAACCAGGCAACCGTCAAAGAGTATTTAAAAATTACTACGTGAGGAGACTAAATATTACAATATTGAAAGAGAAGAGGAGAGCTACGATTGCTAGTCTGGTTGTAAAGACTAGAATTGAGGTGACAAGAACTCGATGTGTTGACCACAAAAAAAGCCGTTAGTAAACCGTTGGCCCACGGAATTATTATTACTACAAAATAATAATAAATAAAATCGAAAACTTCAATCATATTTGGTAAGCCAGAAAATATAACCTTACGTCGCCGAATTGTTACCGTCAATAAATAGGAGTGACATTAAAATAAATCTATAAAAATAACTAAATTGATTTTTTTTAATTATCGAAATATTTTTTCCTGTAAATAATCTATATGGCATGTGTACGTTACTATTGAATTTTAAAATATTAAAAATTTAAATTGTGACAAAAAATTCCAAAATTAAAACTTCTAGATCGAGAACTAAGATCAAAAATAAAAAACTTATAAAACTTAAATTTCGAAATGTTGTAAAGATGATCTTGCAGCACCATATTGTTATTCATTCCCAAAAAGGATTAAAACAATAGAATTGTTTCAAAATACTGGCGTTATAAACTGACAATAGCGTCAGAAACAACAACGGGGAAGCTTCGGTATAATTTAATAAGTTTTAATTCCCACAATCCCCGAGAACTGCTTCGAGACAGCAGAGTTCGCTCATTGACTCTACGCTCAACTTCTTTGCTACAATTGAATACTTAACAGATCTTAAGCATAACTAGAGTACGTTGAAGTTCTCCCTCTGAAAAGGATTAAGGGAAACAAGAGTCCAGCTTCACTCCCAGTTGTCTGTAATTGTCGATGAAGGAGATGGTTTCAGAATCTATCCTTAGATTACATTACGTTTAAGATCATTAGGGATTTGATTTATTGAAAGGACAGAAGTTTGTTGGTATTAATATTAAATTTTAATTTAGATTAAACTATGGATGATAGAAAAGTATTTAAGGGGGAAGTTAGGACCATCAGGTCCTCTTTTTTTACTTAACCTCAAATTATCGCTGTTATTTGAGAATTTCGTTTATCGAAATTCTAGCTATTACGATTCTTTCGTAAAAACGTCACAACAGAAACCAAAAAAATGTTTACCGATCCTACTGACTAGAGTAATTTAACAATATATTTGACAATAAATTTGTTATTTTACTAAAATTTAGTATTCACAGAATTGGTTTTACAAGTTTACTTATTAGAATAATTTGTCTGTAAATGGACGATTTTAGAATTTCAGAAGTTAACTGTCTAGAGTTTGTTATTTTACTTAAATGTTACTCAAATTTGATGTTCACAGGATTGGTTTTACAAGTTTACTTATTAGAGTAATTTGTTTGTAATTTCTAAATGGCGAGCGATTTTAGTATTTCTGAAGACCATTATTTACTTTTAAACCGCTAATTTTGCCCATCTTCACATTCTCTATCAAATGATACCAAAAAGTATTTTGTAATATCAAAAGTTAGAAAGACTGTAAAAATGAAATTGTTAAAATATAACCTATAATTTAAAAACAAATTTAAATAATAGCTGTGTCATCGGATTAAGTTAAATTCATTAAACATGATAGATAGAATGAACAATTTCAAAATAGTGGCTATATGAAATAGTTTTTGCTAGTTAAATATAAAAACCAACATGAGCCTGACAGAAATTAATGCATTTACACAAATTTGAGTGATTTTTTCGGTGATTGTAAAGGCTTATGTAAATTTCAAAGTTGCAAGAGATTGTCAAATTATAGAAAACTGTTAATTGAGGTTAAAGCGACGTAAAACGTTTACAATAGCTAAAACGTTTTCAAATTTAAAATTCTGTATCAAAGTTTCCCAATTGTGTTGTCTACAATATAAAAATAAAAAGATATTACTAAAAAACAAATAAAAAAAAAAAAATGGAGTAAAATTAGTCAGTTTTATCGTTATTCGTCAAATATATATATTTTTTAAATGAACGGAAATTTTCAAAATGATGGCAGTATGAAATAGGTTTTCGATTTCCAATAAGGAGAGATATTAGTCTGAAATAACAAATTCTTTAAAACTAATGAATGTTTTTTAGCGTAATCCATAAATTTATTAATTTAAATCAAAATCAGAGTGATTTTGCTAATATTTGGTCCGTGAAAAATACAACACTTTTACTAACACTATATTATATAAAGTATGTTTTACCGTCACCTCTATTTTTTGGAGAAAAAATATCTACGCTCTATTTTGAGTTTGAAAATAGTTTGAACTATTTTAGTGACATTACATATTCAAGGACATAAATAAGAAATGGTAAGGGTTTGTGATCGATGGATCAGTTTGTGAGCTTACATTTAGACTACATTACTATATAATTTTAACAATCGATCTGATAAAATAAACTAAATTTGAGAGGCCCAAGTTATAAACCAAACTCCCACTTGATGAGGTAGCTTTATACACATCACTCAGCATCTATATTTATCTAACATATCATAAACCATTCATAAGTCGCATCCCCATGACAGTACAAATAGATTCCCCAGCTGGGCGAAGTTAGTAGCTTACGTCCGGGCAGTAAACTTGTAACCTGGATGGGATGTTTTATCTAGAGTAATAGATTAGCTTCGTCTTCTGTCAACCGTCATCTGTGCGAAGAGTTATGCCGAGTCACAGACACAGATGAGTTAATCATTCATAGAGATAGAAGACAAGCAATAAAAACGCCACTCTAAGCTTCCACCCTGCCAACGTTCCTTTCTTTGATTACGGATCAACTTAATAGATCGACCCGAGAGAGAGAGAGAAAACCCCGGGAATTCAATATTGGACTAGATTTACTTTGGATTTCATTTTCCTAGTGAATTATTTTACTTTATAGCAAGACTTTTACTGTTTATTAAGAGTATTATATTTGAAGGATAATATTTGAAGGATAGTCTCTACTTAAAAAAATGTTTGAGAGGTTTTTACATTCAGGATGTAAATCCAACTGTTTTATTTGAACGCCATTTTGAAACTTCCCGCCATTTCAAAATGGCGTTTCATTTTGAAACGCCATTTTGATTAACAACTTGTCTAATGATTTGTAAAACTGACCTTAATCACCAAATTAAAATTTAAAAAATCAGGGCAAAATCGTCCTCTAAAATGTTTAATAACACATATATACATATTGAGTACTCTTTTAATTCCCCCTTCAAGTTTCGTCATTTACAGTTTGCGGTGAAATGAAGTTTACACTTGATTCTACGTACTAACCAGTAACTCAGGAAAAACGTTCTGAAATTTTACTTTTAAACATCACCAAAGACAGATTTAATGTTTTAAACTATTTGTGACACATTAGACAGGAAGACGTCAAGATTGATTCAATGGTGAAACGTGTTTTTCGTTATAACATATTGAAACCATAGCTTTTAGATGTAATATAATTACTTTTTTTTATGTTATCAATTTCAATGTAGAAAATGAATGGAAAGATTCGTCTTTAAAGAAACTATATTTGACTTAAAACGTTAAAACCGATTTTGAGAAAATATAAATTTTCAGTTTTATTACCTAAATTCCAAGTTTTCCATTATACTTTATAAAATAAATTCCAAGTTATAAAAAAGAGAAAAATATGGTATATAGTTTTGGGTTAGATCCCTCTCTTTCATATTTTCTCATCAGATCTTTCTTGATCAAATCTTACTCTTTTCCGCCTCGGGCGGCATTAGAGGATTCGAGGGCTAGGATGACTTTATTTTAAATTAAAAAAAAATTCTATAAGGCAAGAAGACCAAGAGGTTTTTCGGTTCAAGCAACAAGAAGGTAGTACAAAATCGTTTGGACTGAAAAACTCTGCTTGGGTGACAAATAAACAAACAGATTTATTGGCCCATAATTTTCTCAATACTTGTATTTGTAAAAATTTAAAATAAATGTTATTGGTTTTAAATTCCTGCTGAATGCATATAAATTTGACTCTATCACGGATTTTATGCGTATTTATTTTTAGACTCGTATTAACGCCAACCCGTGTCTACTAAGAAATAACAATAACACAAAGAAGATAAAATGATTTGATGTCGGGGAAAGAATTGCGTAGAGATAGTTTTAATGTACTTCAATATTTAAACTCTTTGAAGTCATAAAGTTTTCACAAAATGCTAATGGAGCAAGTTCATCCCAAGATAAGGTTATTCCCTAGTGGAGTCTGCAGGACGAAGTCGGATTGAGATAACAGAAAAGTTGTTTAAAAGTTGAAAAGATGAAAAGGGAATATGAATTCAGAGAGAACGACAAATTAAAACTATTTTATCTTCCTTTTAAGTATTATTTTTCACAATAATACACTGAGTCTATTTGCAAATACGATATAAGTATACTTATGATAATATTCTCATAAATTCTCCATCTCTTAAAGTAAATAACAAAATAAATGAAGTAATAAATAAGTAAAATAAGCAATATTATGAAGAATATAAGTGATATGATATACTACACTTTTGAACACACTGTAGTGAACTTAAAAATTAAAATTAACACCCATTACCACTGTTCAATAAAATAAGATTTTCTTCCTTATGTACATTTCACTAAAATAATTGCCATCTTCAAAGATTGAGAATTAAACAAACACCCAACCACTGAGGATGGTAACTATGTTACTGAAATGTACATAAGGAAATAAATTTTGTTTTATTGAATTGTTGTATTGGATGTTTGATTTTAATAATATGTTGATATGTTGACACAATTTATTTTAATGTTTTTTGTGAGCCAGCTGGCATGCCGTAACTAGATCGTGCCATTATGCTGGAGGTCACTTTCACAAAATGAACGACATGTCTAGATAAGATGTAACGAACGGCCGGCATTTTGAAATTACGTGACCATTTTTACTTTTTGAATATACATAGTATAGAGAATGTTATATGTTGGGTCAAAAATCGATGTTTGAGAACATAAATACAACAAATACAATGCCTAAGCAAATTCGTTATATCATCGAAAAATTTTAAAATGTAAAGTTATTGATCACTGTTTTCTATAAGGTTCTTGTTTACATGTGTACCTATTACACCTGATGATGACAACTTAGCCGTCGAAACGTTGTATTTTTATCATGTTATCTTGTTCTGGAAAGTGGAATTTATTATTTATTGCTAAGTATATATTTAACTAATGCCCACTCATCACCTACTCGTCAATAAATCACCTACACCTATGTCCATCTAACGATTTACAAAATGGTGGAAGTCAATGAATTTGAAATTTCTAAGAAGAATGAGTTAAATGATTCGTTTGATTTATTAAACACATTAGAAAACAAATTTACCTCGTTAAATTGCTTTTTACGGTCCACAAAGACAGCTTGACGGGGTGTCCACATCATTAGACTGTGTTTCGGGGAGAAAAACATCGACAAAATAATAATTTTTATTAATCTATTAAACAAAGTTCCTTGCGCAATGTTGACTCCACGAGACACCATTAAAAACCAAAGCTTTGTAGTTAATTTCCAACGTTAGGAAATTTTATGATATTTGATGGTGAGAGGGGGGGGGTGAATTGAAAACCTTTTAATAGGTTTTAATATGTGAAAGGGGTTATGACTTTGCTTTTCAGTTAAATTATATAATGGTTAGGTTTATTGAAGCGCCGTGGTTGGCGGAGAGCAGTTTACAAAAATGATGACTTTCCGGAGGGGTTTAGCTCATTTTAAGATATTATATCGGTTCATAGTTGTAGTTTTATTGAGGCTGTTAAGCATCGCCAAGGCGGGGCTAATATTTATTGCAGTCGTATACAACCCTTCTGCTGAGTTGAACGCACTTTCTGAAGGAAAAACAACCCTGTTGAAGTAGTCTTCCAGTTTTTACAAAATATGTAAACTCGATTTTTTAGAACACTTTATATTTGCCCTGCGAGATAAAGAAAAGTGTTTTATTTAAAGATAGTGAGAAAAGAATATTTTGGTTGTGATTAAACAAATTCTGAAGAATTAAATTCAAGACTTTCGTTGTACTAAATTTTGAACTAGAAATAAATTTTTTTTTGAAAGTTTATAGAACTAAAAAAGCTAAATTCTAAAGGAAGAGTTAGTTTTGTCCTACCATCCCACATTTTTAAGGGTAATTCAGAACTTTTAAATAGTAATTTTTATCAAACGATATATCGTTTTAAAGGAAATAAAGCAAAGAAAAATCCGTGTAAATCAGTAATTTACAATAACAACCGGTAGATTTTAAAAATAATTCCTATTTTCATTTAAAAAAACTTTAGTTACAAAAGAGGAAACTAAATTAAAGAAAAATCAATGAAATACTAGAAAAACTCTGTGGGGTTGTGGCAACATTTTTTTTTTAAATGATCTACCTTATATTGGTTATAGGAAGTCTTTTTTCCTTGTTGTTTTTGTTTAAAGACGAAAATTTCTCGTTCAACAACACTTTATAAAAAAGGAAAAAGAGCATGAAATACAGACTTCTTAGTCTCCGAATACACTACTAGCGTCAGAGTCGGGAAAAAACAAGAGTTGGATAAGAAAGACCTGATAGGAAAGATGAAAGAGAGAGATTGATTAAGACTACATTAAAAAAAATATAGATTTTAAAAAAATGAAGCAATAAATGTAATCAACTGGTAGAGTGGCATTTGGAGATGAATTTTAAATAATTATTATTATATTCATGAATAATTATTTAAAACATGAATATAAAAATTGAGTTCAAGCACATTAGGATCTTACATTTGTTATACTGTTAATTTGAATCATGTATATAACGGAAAATTTTGAACAAATTCCAATTTAAATCAGAAAACCACAGATTAGCCGTTTTCCAGCATTAGCTTAGGGCATTGTTTTCTTTCTTGTCCATATGTAAAAATTACAATTGTAAAAAAAAAAAAAAAGATTGTTTGGAATATGAACAATTTCAAGACTCCCCTCAGGGGCTCATTTATAATAAGTACGGGCTTAGCAATCCCGAGAGACCTCTATTGGGCTGGCCGTATGTCTATTTTAATGTAGTACATCCCATTAAGTTTATTTTGACCAAATCTTGTTCTTTTCTGACCCTGTCACTATTATAGTATACAAAAGCTAGAAATGTTTAATTTATATTCTTTTCTATCTTTTTTTATTAGCAATGATTACCGAGAAGCTTTTCGACTTAAACCAACAGGGGAAAATGTGAACAAATCCCACTTCATCGTCGTTTTACATTTTGATTTAAAAAAAAAAAATGGCAAGCATTCTGACAGTTGGATGGATTCAGTCACGTCCTTTTATACTTTAAAAATCATCAATTTTAAAGGTATAAATCACAATGATTACGTTTATTTGATATCTGTTGTCCTATAAAGCATTTAAAAACTGTTTTCTTATCTCTCGACTTATCTTACTTATCTTCAAATCACTACTAAAGCCAAATATGTTATTCCTAGATACTTATATTTTCGAACTCCAAAACCAATAAGTTGCAACAAATCCGAGATGAGTCACCCCCTCCCCGTTCAAAGATTATACAACACGATGTTGTATCTTACATTTATGGTGAGGTTTAGAACATCATGTCACTACCAAAAATGGATTCATTGCGTAAGAAAACACTCCGCAAGTTGTGAAACCGAACTAAAATTTAAACCAATAACCGAATTAGCGTCGGATTTATCTCGCATTCGGAGTCCAGTTGTCTGACAACGGATTTGTGTTTACTCTCACAGGTGTCACTCTGTCAGATGTTGATAATGTGGAAATAGTAAAATCTCAGCTTACTGGATAGATCTCCCCCCCTCTTCTTCTTTACCCAGAAAATATCTGTACTCGCGTTACAGCGTGTATTTGTCATTCATTGCTATTTTATGAATGAGTCGCGACCCGTAGGCTTTAATTTCAGAATTAGAAACCAGTATTACGTGTGGGCTGTTACCTACGTTCAATAAACTATATACCGGTAGTGTATATGCATACTAGTGATGTTTTATTATAGGTTGCATTTAGTTTCTTAATAAGTGCATAAAGTATCTTGAGAAGTTAATTAATATTTTTATTACATTTACGTGGATAAATCTTTTGTCATAAATCAAATGGGGATTTATATAGTTTTTGAGAACAACTGTAATCAAATTAAAACAAAACATTATTTTTCTATATAATTAAGCATTGATTCCATCAAAAAATGAGATTAATATAAGTAGCAAATCGTTTTAAATAAGTTCAGAATTAATTGGCAGTTAAAGAGTTTTACATTGCACTGTATTTATTTTCATTTTTGTTTACAGGAAATATGTTATAATTTAATTTGAAATTTACATATAAACGCGATGTGACAGAAACATATAATTAGAATCAGTCTGTCCTGACACCAGCAAATTGAGTAAGAAAACATGAAAGCGTCAGGGTAGTGTTCACTTCCAAGCACGTCGTATTATGAGGTAGTAACTGAGTGAACTCCAAAAACTCTCAAAAGAATCGGTTTTAGTATTCTCCGAAACTGTGTTAAATAAAACTATAGATAAGAGTACAACAAGTTCTAAAATGATCAATATATGCAATAAATTTGTGTGAGAGGTTTCGTATTTAATTTCTGGAAGGAGCTCAAAATGTTACGAGTGTTGATCCGAAATTGTGGTAAAAATAAGTATGATTTGGTAGCGAATTCTGGTTGCGAAGGTTAGAATTACGAAGACGGGAATGCAATGTGTTGATTTACACTAAAAAGGACTTTAAGATGCCTAGAATACAGACCGGATTATTACAAATGCAGGTAATACAACATTTAAATTTTTTTATTTAATGGCCTATTTTCTATAATTTGATCTATAGTGGTATATTTTATTATAATAACTTCTAAAACCATCAGTACTAGGTCATTAGGACAAATTCCCGTCTTCTTAAAACATGCGTTAATCCTACAAAATGTTGAAAATAAAATAATTAAAATTAAAAAAAAAAATCTTTAGTTATCTTATTCGCCGAAACAAAGAGAGGAAAAAATTTCCGGGTTAGTATACAACACTTTCTAAAATTATCAATATGTGCACAAAATGTGTGCACGAGATTTCGGGTTTAATTCTTGGGAGCAGCTCAAAATGTTACGGTGTTGGTCCAACATTGTGGTAACAAATAGTAACCTAACCTAATCTAAAATATGCGTTCACCCTAGGAAATGTTGGAAAAGAAAATAATTTTTTTAAAAAATCATTTACTTAACTTGCCTTTTCTGCAGAAGGAAAGAAAGAACAAAACGTCCGGCGCTTTTTTTCATATAGTCCTGGGCTATATTCCTCTCTTAACCCTTTCGTATTTCGTCCTTCATGATGAACTCTTGTTCTTTTCCAATCCTGATATTATTAGTGTATTCGAAGGTTAAGGGTCTTTTTAAATGTTATTTTCTTCCTTTATTATAAGACGATTTTGACAGAGGGTTTAAACAACAACAAAAAAAAATTAAAATATTAATTTATGAAACTTCATCTAGTCCTACAAAAACTAGTACATACTTCAAAAATTCCCAAATTAAATTGCAGTAAACGAACTAAAAATCATAAATTTGAAACTTCACATGAAATGCGGATTACAACTAAAATATTGACGAAAACAATAAGGTTATTCTTTAAGATGACAGTAACGTGCGGAATGTGGCATTGCATGCGGCCGGTGCAATGTCCTTGTGCATAACTGTCAACCACATAACTCTGCCCGGTCCGTTTTGCACGCAACTCCGCAACAACCCCAACCAAGCACAGCGGGTATCAACTGCTGCCAACTTTAGCCAAGGAAATATCCCCAAAGTACTTAACAACACTTTGTGGTAAATCTCTCTCGGGACGAAACTAAACATCCAAAAAACAAGGACTTATATTAGATATTTATGTAAATATGACTTGTATTTGACAAGTCCGTTTGTCTGAGTTACCAGAAGAAAGAAAAAACACACATAGTCTTAATATTTGCATAACAACTTTTAAAGAGAATTTCAAACGCCAGTTTCTGGTTTGGGGTCGCCTTTATTGTAGAAACATTCAAATCCCGTACTCAGCTTCCCACATTCACGACCATCAAATTGGGAATACATGCGAAATTTAAATCTTAAATTTAAATTAAACATCGTTTGTTGTTTCTAAATACAGCATTCCGTTGATGTTGGTTGGTAATAAAAAGGAAAACTAATTATGTTTTAAACAGTTTGGATTTGGGTAGGAAAACAATTCCATCGACTATTCAGGTTGGGTGTTTTGATTTTAAATTATTGAAACATGTTAGAAATAGAATGGAATTTTAAAGTTGTATCGCTTAGAGTATTGATTTTGTAGGATTCACTTTTAAGTTTGACAGAAAATCGTATTTTAAAATCCAAGGATAATACAAATGTTCCTTGTATTTCATAAAATAAATTTTGTTCTTTAGTTTGGAATTCCTATTAACATAGAATGGGTTAAAAAAGTGACAGGTAACCATGTACAATATAGTTTATGTAAAATGCCTTGAGTTGTGAATTGTTTCCTTTCATCCATACTGGAGATTTGATAACAGAAAGAAACCTTTTTAGCAGAGACACGATCGGGCAGGCAAAACTAACCTAACATATCCTTTCCTTTCATCCATACTGGAGATTTGATCACAGAAAGAAACCCTTTGTGGCAGAGACACGATCGGGCAGGCAAAACTAACCTAACATATCCTTTCCTTTCATCCATACTGGAGATTTGATCACAGAAAGAAACCCTTTGTGGCAGAGACACGATCGGGCAGGCAAACCTAACCTAACATATCCTTTCCTTTCATCCATACTGGAGATTTGATCACAGAAAGAAACCCTTTGTGGCAGAGACACGATCGGACAGGCAAACCTAACCTAACATATCTTTCCTTTCATCCATACTGGAGATTTGATCACAGAAAGAAACCCTTTGTGACTGAGACACGATCGGACAGGCAAAACTAACATATCATATCCTTTCCTTTCATCCATACTGGAGATTTGATCACAGAAAGAAACCCTTTGTGGCTGAGACACGATCGGGCGGGTAATCCTAACCTAATCTAACGTAACCTCACCTATTCTTTATTCACATCTATACTGGAGATTTATGAACAGATAGCGACGTTTGTGGTAGAGGCATGATCGGGTGGGGAATTATAACTTATTCTATCCTTGCTTCTAATATGTACTGTAGATTTGAGCACAGAAATATACCTTTGTGCCCGAGACACAACCAAACAACCTAACCTAACCTAACCTAACCTAACCTAACCTAACCTAACCTAACCTAACCTAACCTAACCTAACCTAACCTAACCTAACCTAACCTAACGCACTTTTACAGACAAAGCCTTACTCAAAATTTAGCCTTCATTCAAATGTTCAGAAAATGTGAAGAAATGAAGAGGGTATAAAAATTACCGTTTTCAGAGTAATACGTATGTACCAGATTTTAGAAGAAGGAGGTATATACGTTTAGAAGTGGTCAAATATCAGTTTGTATTTTGAAAATAAACAGAATGCATTCTAAAAATAATTTTCCTATTTGTAAAACATATATTTCAGCAAATATCTTCAACTCGACTTAATAGAAAGCCATCAATTTAATCCACCTGTTTCCTTTACTTAAAATACGAAGTCAATACTTCACAAACTGCACTTTAAACTTTATCGATGACGTTTAAACTTTTAAAATAATTTATCGAAAAGAAAATTTCCCCGATAACTATTCAGACGGTATTCGCTCATAAAATGGAGCTATTTTAACGTTCAAGTCAAGATATCGTCGTCATAGCTCAAGTAATAACAATACACTTGATATTTCATGGAGTACTTTCAACTCTTGCGAGTTTTCAAGAAAGACATCTTAAATAGCTAATCTTGGGTTTACTAAAAGTATGGGCAATTAATGTCCCGCAGCAAAGTGCTCTGTATTGTAGACTATATATATAAACAATATATAATAGCGTGCAGTATGGCATCCATTCCCTTAAAAGCTGATCTTGCTATTTATTATTTCTGTACATACTTTTGTTTTGACAACTGCGCCGACACGTTTTACTGCGGCATTTTTCTCGACCTCAGTATACCTTTTATAATATACAATACAATAAAGTTCAGAATGTGCTTTTGTCTTTCTTGAAGCTAATATCTAAATTAAGTTGATTGTTCTTCCTTCATAAAATAAAATAGAGTTATCAGTAACGTTTTTAGAAACGATTATTTATTTTTTTTCGTGGATAGTGTAATAGTTTTAAAATTATTAAATTACTGAAATTCAATTAATTTCATGACGAAATTTCAATATTTTTGATAAACTAAGAATCACTTTATTGTTCGGTATAAACGTAACACTAGTAAAGTAAAAATAAAAAAATCAAACGCATTTAGTACCTTTATTCTCTTTATTTTTATTTGAATCCTTCGGATTTTTTAATTCTAAATTGTAACCTTTATACAGTGTATAACAATCCTTATTAATTGGAATGTATCTACGGCCGTTTCATCTGCAAGGGACATCTTCAGGCTTTGTACATTGTCTAATATCAAAAAATAAATAAATAAATAAAAAAAATATTACTAAATATTTTGAAAGAGTTCCAAATTTATTCCCACAATAAACAAAATCCGGGCATACTACTAAGTGAAATTAAACGTTGCAATCTATGACACGCTTTAGAAGTAAAAACATTCAGTTAACTGATCGTAGCAATCTAAGACTAAATTATATAATTATTGCGATTAAAGTGGTCCATTCAATAACTGTTTTTATATTACTTAATATGTTTGAGTGTTCGTGTATTTGTTATTTTTTATGTTTGTGACAATATGCTTAGCCTGAAGATGTCTCTTGCAGATGAAACCGCTGTAACTAAATTCCAATTAATAGGGATTGTTACAGATATACTGTATAAAGGTAAATTATACTGAATGTATTTATTTTTATATTGTTGTTTGTTTTGAAGAAGAAATTTTTTTCGATGATCGTCGGTTTATGAAAAAGGAAGATAATATAGACTTCGCCTTCCAAGGACCTTAAGACTTCGCCTTAAGAAGGACTATTAGCCTTCGAATACTCGAATAATGCCAGGGTTGGAATGAACAAGGGTTGGTCAAGAGAGACCTGATAAGAAAGATGAGAGGGATCTAACCCAATACTACATGCAATAGGTGTAAATCCAGCTAGGGTATCTCAGTATTATCACACTCGTCCACATAGTAAGATCATGATGGTAGTGGCGCATTCAGATACATTGCGTCTCTAGGCAATCAAGTTGGTTGTCCCCCCTCAATCATTATACATATAAACTTGAAGTAATAGAGTAAACTACATTTATCAATTATACTGACTTTCAAAAAGTTTTTTTGAGACCTTATTGTACGTATTAAAATGTCATTGTTTTTAACTCTTGTCATTGTTTTTAATTGTATTAACTATTTGTTTTTAAAATCTTTTCAAAATAAATCTAGATAAAAAGTTATTTAAAACTTGTTAACCATTTACAATAGGATAGGATTGTTGTGATTTTTTTTAATAATCAAAAATAAAATTACAATAAGCGGCAGTGGGGAGACAATGTTATAAAGTAGTTTATTTGTACAGCACACGATTTTATTTATATCCTGAAAATTGTTTCTACGAAAACACAAAATATAAAAAATGTACATCATATGTGGGTTACCAACATTAAAGAAGTCTAGAATTATTTATTAATAAAAAGTTTATTAATCATTCGTGTTTGTGCTAAGAACATGGTGACAGACGAGCGTTGCCGTGGCATTTCGTTAATAATATAGACGTTTATACGTCTTAAAGTATTATTGGCTCTACTACTAGAAAGGCGAGATCGTTGCTCTTCATAAGGGTGTAAATTTTTATTGTTTGCTTTACACAAATTTTGACTCTAGGTATGTGCCTAAAATGCCTATTGGGAAATGTTGCACTGCGCGTGGGTATTCAAAATTAATAGGTATACCTATATCTCTGGTAGGGGGTACATAATTAATTTCTGGACATCCTTCTGCTCTACTAGTATATTATAACGTCAAAAGACGAGTTTCCGATGAAATCCATTTTTAAAACTATTTATGCACTCAAAATATCTTTATCATTACCAAGTTATTTTGAAATTGGAATCCGATACAAAACGTCATTTAGGAATATAGAGTTTTAAAATGTAAATACAAAGAAAAGGGCCTTCATAATTACTTTTTTAATTGTTTGGGAAAAAGGTAACTTTTATATACTTTAGTGTATATTTCACAAAATTCAATAAATTATAATCGATTTGATAGAATATAGCCTACCATTTTAAAACCATGGATGATTTTCCTTCAAACTGACATGCAAGAAAGCGTTCCGTCAAATCGGCAGTGTTTTTAATACCGGTCTATAAATATTGATAGGTATAGGCTAGTGGCCAGAAGCTACTTAATCGAACAAGTCTGAGTGCATCTTAAGTGGCTAACTCGAGGTAGTGCGTGACCAAGATTCCGTGGTGCATATGAATAAATGATGGACAAGGCGTGCGTGCGGAGGTGCGTTTGTGGAGTGTCCAGTGACACGCGTACGTCGTGAGGATGTTTACGCAGTCAGGATGTAAGATAACGGATAAAATGATTTTTGATACAGTTGGAACTGCACAATGATTGTTGATGTTTTAGATATTGGAAGCTCAAATTAACGGTGATATTTTTAAAATGTGGAAATAATATTTTTGAAATGTTAACCTGTCACGGGCCTACTTTAAATAACGCCAATATATTCATACGTTTTGTTCTGACAATGAACACAATTTAAATACAGACGTACGACAACATGATGATGATTCTAACTTGGATCCGACCCATGAAGTCAAACTTCAACGAGCAACGTATAAAACTCACAAACGCAGACTATCAATTTGTGGCTATATTTTCTATAATATTTATAAATTTTTTAAATGAGCTAATTGCATTAAGTAAAATACCAATTGTTTAAATAGTCTTCATCCCTACACATTTCGCATGCACTAATACAATATATTTGGGGTGTTGTGGATACTTAATAAGACTTTATACAAAAAGTCAATTATGCGTTACTTTTTTCCACAAAATTAGGTTTTAAAATGGAAATAAAAAATAATAAGTCTAAGAGAGTAGAAAAATCTACGTTAAACAGAGGTCGCTATTTTAAATAGCAACCAATAAAAGTGAGTACTTGTATTTCTTACATATGATTGAATGAAGATTTAATACAAAAAGGAGATAATTAAATCAATAACAATGACGTTTTTGAACAACATTCTGTTGGGATCGTGGCTCGCAATGAAATAAAGTTTCCTTCAGGTATGGGGCTGATACGACTAAATTAAATAGACCAGTGGTTCAACACTGCTGTCTACGTTAATTGAAGTGCAACACGTCATATTTTCTGTAAATTCCATTACACTTCCTCCTTATCATTTGCTGATTCTCTTATTTAACTGCCTCCATTACGATCAAACTACTTTTAATTTAATATAAAAAATAAGGGTACATAGGGCTATAGTATAGGACTATAGTAGGTTTTTTAATAGTGGCTCTTATTCCAGTGGTATTTCTCTACCCGATATTTATCCCCTTTAAAATGATCCAATATTCACCATAAAAATCCGTTTAAATGTTTGAGTTGGGTCTCACAAATAATTATAACAGGTAACGAAAATTGCCAACGTACCAAGAGTTAAGTTCTTTAGTCTTAAAATATCCCAATATCGTATTATTTAAATTCTCCATTTAGAATGTAAATGAGATCGTAGAACGTTTAAACACTTTATAGTCTACGCATTATTATAGAGATTTAAATGAAAGGATAAGAACGAAGGTTTTTATATGTTTATATAGAACAATATATACTTTTAGTTAATTGCAATGACATATAAAAAAAAAACATTATTTCTCTTTCGAATAATAAAGAACGACAGTCAATGCAGTTACAGAATATGACTAGATTTAAGTTAGAAAAGAGCTAAGTGGACTATAGACGATACATCAATCACTTTGTAACGGACTAGAGAATTTGTCTTCATGTCGTGCGACCTCCATTATCGAGTGACCGGTGGCTTTCACTCGACAAATTGACAGCCCCGAAGCTCTTATAACAAACGTTTTGTTAAGATCATGAATGCAAGAGACACTCTCTTCTTATGTTTCGGTTGATTTTAAACTAAAATTATTGTTAACAAATATTTAAACGTATTTGTAGAAAAGAAAATTTCAAATTGCCAATATTAACTAACGATAATTATGCGTTAACTTGTGGGAAATCACTACTATAAGCTGAAGAGTACAAAACTCCGAAATGATTATCTAATTTCTACAAACTAATTTTCTCTTCAAAATTGCATGCATACCTGTGTAATTTAAAAAAATAAGATTACCAAAGTAACATCTCAAGTACTTGTACATATTTTCAACGCCACATCGTTCTGCTATTTCTGTAGCATTGCGCACCCTTAAGAAACAAAAAAAAGAGTATTGATTATTTACAGCTTTGTTCCTCTCACTCTCTCCATCTCTCTTGTCCTCTCCGTGTACACTTGTAAGAAATACAACCTATCCAAATTCTATTACCTAAACGGGACTTGATAGATTGAAAGATTCCATTATTAGTTCGATTACAGGTTCACTTCTAGATTACATTACGACATTGGAGTTAGAAATTACTTTTAAATTTTTAACAGATATTACACTTGTTTTTTTTAAAGTTTGCAATTCTTTACAATGAGTTGGGAGTATGGTTCAAATTTGAGAACAATAAGATAAAAACTTTCCTACGTTCTAAACTCTAAACAAAATATTGAATCGATTTAAACGTGACCAAAGCAGGAGATAGTTTTAAATTGTCAAAGCACAAAGTATTAATTTGAAATATCCTATACACATATACATTTTGTAAATTTCCGAGTTAAAAAAAAAAAAAACTTATTAAAATCATTTTTGACAGTCAGATAAATTTGACGGGTTATATCTCAAGATTTCAATGAAAATACAGGTTAATTTTATACATAAGTGGTTTTTAACATGGGAATAATTTTGTGTGACTGTAGAATTAAAAATAAAACGTGTGTTTATTTTCGACACAGACAACCCCCAGATACCAATCGCTACGACTTTCAGAAGCGATCACAATATGTTTCATAAAAACTTCTTTAATGGTTCCGACGATTAAATAGATTTCTACAAACATCTCAAGTTTTCTTCCTTTTCAGAATTACAATAATTTCTCTACATAACTCCGCTTGGTCGCCGAAGGGCATGAAGAGCAATTACGAGTATCAAGGAAACATTCTCCGTCTGTTGGAGATAGAGAGCTGCTGTCTCTTTGTGGGTTGACGTTGACTACTTTGGTGTTTCTGGTGTTATAATGTTTAGAAAAAAATATCAGGAGTGTAATGAGTTGGCGGGGGGGGGGGGGTCTGCGATCTGTTAGTACATTCATTTTTTGTTTTTGAATTTCTATTCAGTTGTTTAGCACTCGATAATCGGAGCGTCAGTAATGTTTTCTAGGTTAAATACGCTTTGTTCTACACGATATTTTTTAAAACATTCCATTTAACCACTCCCCCTCCTCAACACTCTCACAAAAATCGTCATTTCATTTAAAACAGGCAAAGATTTTCAAGTTATTTTTTCCCTCAATTAAGTGCCTTTTTCGTAATCAAACTCCTTTCAAATTTAATTAAAAATAAGGGTATTTTGTTCTATGTCAAATATCTATCGACTGGCATATTAGATAGAGGCAACAGAACAACCTAATATTTCCGTAATTATTCTCTATGCGTATACAAAAATGTAGACTATTACTCGATTGTTTGAATGTGTTACATGTGACATTTTGAAGTTGCGCTCAAAACTTCAAAAAATTTTATGTAGTGAAAAATTAACCTGTACACCAAAAGTCAGCTTCTTTAGGCAAAATAAAAAAATAAATCGGGAATATAAACATTTTTCAAACAACAAAATATGGTTATCCTAAGTCAAACTAAATATATAAATTTTTCACACTTGTTTTTAACCTTAAAGTTTTTGTCAGTTTTAAGGTTTTTTCTAGGAAAATATCCATTTCTACGCGAAGTAATACAGTTAAAATCTTTTATTTTGTTTTTAAATATTACAGAATTACCTTCAGAAAACGACTACAGTATTTGATTTCCTGGATCTATTTTACTGCTTTTTCAAACGAGTTTAGGAATTTTTTTTAAAAAAGTAAAGAATTCTTATTTTTTACCATATATATCCCATCCCCTCACAAACTTGGATATTCCTGTTTATAGAAATGACACACAGGGATACCTAAAAGATGGTAGGAAGCGATTCAACTGGTAAGATTTATCTTTCATTCACTTTTGAAGATTTTCAAATAGTTGATCCTAAAAACAGTTCTTAATCTGATTGGACTACTGTAATTTGCTATGGAAAATCTTTGTATTTTGTTTCACTTGATTGGTTATACTATTAGACTATAATTTATATTATGTATATAATAAAAAAATATAAATATATCTCCGACATTAAAGATCATAATGGTTGTTAGAATACTTTTCAGCAATTTGTGTTAACTTATCAATTTTTCTTTATGAACATAGTTGTGTTTTAACAATATCAAAATTCATGGTTCATATACTTCTATAATTTTCTATAATTAATGGTTTATATAAGCTGATTAATTAAATTAAATTTAGTAATAACATATCTAATAATGCATTTGCTATGTACTAAGTATTCATATTCAATATCTCTAAATTGTACAAAACTTTTAAAATAAAGTAACAAAAAGAAGAAAGTAAAATTTATGTTCAACAATAAAACTACATTAGAACGAGACCCAAAACTGGCGCTTCCACACACGATACAAATGACTGTTAAATTGAAAAATCTTCCCTCCCAAGCAAAGTTTCCAGAAAGTTCCAAAACACGAAACTTGTATCGCCACCCTCCTCCTAAACTTTCAAACTTACCAAAGCCTTACAACCGGAGCGTCATATTTCATGGTCTGACAAACCGCCATCTATTTATCAAACCATGAAATAACTTTACATAATAAGATAACGTCCCTCAGTCTAATACCACCGTGCTCGTACTGTACACAATTACACGTTCACTAACTGCGATGTCTTGGCAGAGTTTTGCAAATTAAGAGGCTAAAGGCAGTTCTACCTCCAACGATCTCCTGTGAAGGCTTTATTTGCTAGCAAAGTGGGTTTTAAATCTCGCTAAAGGAGACACATGTAAATACGGTAAATTGTCTTTCTTCATTTACATATATATATATCCGGGGCTCGGGTTGCAAATCAAACAAATATTTTCTCTCCTGTCTTCGACAGTGTTATAATTTTTTTTAACGTCCGTGAACAAATTTACGATTAGATATAAACTATTCCTTCTTTCCGAGCTGACAGGTTTTTCTATTACACTAGACATGAAATGCGGAGGTGAATTGAACTCAGTTTAATAGCTATAACCCTGCACAATCACGTTGTCTGATATCGTAGACGAAAGTTGATTAGATAATCATACGATAGAGGCATAATTTTATTTGATTACACGATCACTGAACAGCCAACGCTATAAATAAAGAAATAATTACTATAGCAGTGGTTGTAATGTCAATAACAAGTCCCGCGCTACAACATTCAGCAAAATACCAACAATCGATTATATTTTTTTACTTTTTCGATCGTTTACGTGGAAAACACGAGCTTAATATCTCACGATTTCTGCGTTTAAAGATCGACGATATTAAGAATAAAGTAAAACGATTTTGTTATCGTAGACGTATTTGTTAGGAGGATTTGACAGTAGATCATTTGCAACAGCTGACTTGAATAACGTCAGTTGATATAGGTACAATTTATAGGTTATGTTAGGGGTGCTGTATCACTTGTTCTGAGAGATAAATTACTCATGTGAACAGCTGATCGCTGTCTGTATATTTTCCGTGTCTTCACAAATGTTGGGGAAATTGGTTTTTCTAAAGAAGGGAAAAATTACGCGGATATACTGTTGAATATACTTGTTTTCTCTCAATTGGATATTTTATCTGACTAGAAAGGAATATAGTTGAATTTATATAACATGAATTGTAATTTTATCACATATGGAGGAATATTGTAATGTCACAAAAATACAAAATAATAATAATAATTTCATAAATTGCCCCTACTGATGTGAACTGGTTACCCCACACACTTGTAAAAAAAACCCTGATATTTTTAAAGTTCCTATTATTCCAGATTTAAATTAATGTTTTTAAAAAATATTGTAAATAATTTTAAGAGTTTCTATGTAAAGAAAACTTTTTCCTTTTTTATGTTACGTTTGTTTGATTTGTAGAGGTACAACTGTTTGGACAATGATGCTAAAATTGTATAGATAATATTCGAATGTTATTGAAAATCATATCACGTAATCATTACATATTTTTAAAAGTGAAATTAAGCTAAGGATTCTGTCTTAAACGGTCGACTAACAGGCACTAACAATTTGGATTCAATTTCGAAGAAAATAAAAAGTTAATTGATCAATCCAGTGTGCTCAACCGGACATAAAATTACAACACAATAAGCATAATGGAAAATAAAAATAATTCCTGACCCGTATATGAACTTTGATTTTTTTTTTTTTGAAATTGCCAGTTATTTTCTTTAAATTAATTAGACCGGTTGGGTTTTACTACAAATACTTATAAAGTGCACAATAATTTTGATCCTAATCTCTAGGTGCGTTGAAACACCCGACCTTTTGAGACAATATTGATTTATTTTTAATTTTTGACAGAAAACTCGTGACAGGTGTTTCAGAATGATTAAACTTTTTTAATTAGGTTCTAATTTTGAGTGAGTTTATAACAATTCTTGCGAGATGTTTGTGCCATTTGTTTCTCTGAAGAATTTGTTATAATAAAACAAAGTGCGATCGAAAACCATTACTCCAAACTCTGCTAAACTGAATTTTTGGATAATACGAATCAAAATTTGTACTTTGTATAGTAGAAAACAAACAAAAATGCAATATGTACCGGGTAATCCAAATTTTGATTACGTAAAGTATAAAAAATACAATCTGTATAATGACAGTATATTATATTTATTAGTCAATTGTTTTGAATAATATCTATCTATTTGAATTTTTGTAAAACCCATTTTCGAACTCTACTAAACTAAATTTTCGGATAATCTGAATCAAATTTTCGACCATATAGCAAAAAAATACAATATGTACAGTGGGTATAGTATAACAAAGAGTGTACAATGGGTGTTTATTTAGTAGTCAATCGTTTTGTATATTATACTTCTATTTCAATTGTTGTAAAACCGGTTAATCCGAACCCAACTAAACTGAATTTTTGGATAATCCGAATGAACATTTGAGTTACGTAAATTAAAAAAAAACTACAATATGTATAGTGAATCTTTATTTAATTATTAATCAATTTTTTTTAAATAATACATTCCTGTTTCAATTTTTGTAAAATTAAATTTAAAAACTTTTTATCAGCACAAATAAACCCCCCCCCCACATTTTACAACAAAGTATATTTACAACTTTACTAAAAACTCTTTTGTTCAAATTCAACTAATTTAATTGAAATTATTCTGAACATGTAGAAACAAATGATAAAACAAACTAGGCTAAGTTAAACAGAATTTCAGACGAAACAAGTTTCCTGTTGTTGCTCAGCAATTATTATTCCTTCTGCCTCGGAAATTAATTTAATTATAATTAACGTTATCACTAAACCTGTGATAAGGTAACTTTACCGTAGGTTTTACGCATGGTTCAAATGAGAAGATAATTCTTTTTGTTCCTAAGATTATTATAATATACAGACATACATTGTGTCATAGTGAAAAATGTTGTTGTAAGATTTTCGTGGCTATACGAATTTAACAAATCACCAGCAGGACGAGTGTCTACGTGTCTAGTGAGACTCGAAAAGTTACAGTGTTGACCTGGCATTGTGAGTAAACGATTTGTAGCAATTCTTTATATTGAAAACGTAGAGAACAAACAATATATTTAAATGTGGATTTCATTATTTACTTAGCTGGTAATTGTAAAATATTAATTATATTAAAAATTTCGAAATTCAGTTACTGATTTATGGCGGTTTTTCATAGAGACACAACTTAATGCACGCTGATTATAGTTTCATATTTAGTTAATACAAAAACATTGCACACAATTTCTCGTTCACCAATCCTTAAAATAAAATAAAAACTAGCTAACTTATACGTCAACAAAAAATGTCGGGTAGGTTCAATTTTGTCAGTTAAAAATTGAAAATGAAAAATGGAAGAAATAGTTGAAGAAATATTTATATATTTAAATAAGACCGAAACTATTTCGTTTACGTCATAAATAAGTCCTGAGAGTAATTCAAAATTTAAATGAAAGCTGTCACGATTTTTTTTTGTTTTTGCCAATTATTCCTGAACAATTGGAGTGATCATAGTTTCCTACAGTTTTAACGAAATAGTTGGGGAAGATATTTAGAAATTATTTTATAAACAGCTCCACTGTCTGTTTTTTGCGCGTCTCAAGCTGGAATTTTTTAAGAGATTACGACCAATACGTTCTGTTTGGATGCTGTAAAAGCTACATTTGAACAAACTTTCATAAAAATCGTTAGAAGATATACTTCAACTAACTCATTATGTTGGGTCAACACCGTAACTTTTTAGCTGCAGTGGGATTGAACCCGAAAACTCTATACACCAAGCGATCGCACAGCCAACGATGAATTAACTAATAAATATTTTAAATTTAGTTAATAACGAACACCAAAAAATAATTTTTCTTACGTGATATATGTTTATATTATAAATACGATAATAATAAAGCCCAGGAAATGAAACTATAATTTCGAATCCATTAACTCGTTCATTTGTATAAATTATGCCCAATTAAATAATCTTCGGATTCTTAAAATTCATCTCATTCACCTTTCAGTCAAATGGAGACAAATTGTAACAGTAGTATAATATACAAATAAACTTTCCATTCATAGCAATATGTCAATTGAAATGCATAAGACATTGTAATTTCCTATCATAACAGTCAATATGTCCGTTATAATGAACAAGTATAAGTATTTATGAGCTGAAGAACTGTAGGTGTGTTTATTAGCATTGCCATGGCAACCCAAGAGAGGTCACAATCGGACAAACAGACCTGACCTCTACACAAGGCCGGTTCAGATTATTGTAAACACACATTTAAATTTTAATAATTGAAATTTCTGCAAGCGCACACTCCCGGCCGCGTCAGTCGAGATGACTTCTCGGCAACCCCCGCGGCTTCGTTATCTGTATTGTATTGGATTTACAACCTAAGGGGGAACAGAAGAATTTTGATTATTGTAATAAATATTTCATTTTAATCCGTCGACATAAAGAAAAACTAAATAGAAAACGGAACACAGATCGCGGCAGGAGGTGTTTCTTTATTTGAAGTTAAAAAGAGAGAAATAGTGAAAAATAAATGTTTAGGTTGTTAATTTAATCAGCTGAGACCAGAACTGTAGAGGGGGGATAGCGTGTTTGGAAAACGTTCGTCTTTACTGCCCGGGGTATCTTCCGAGGGGGAAACAAATGACATTGCCAAGAGTTCAGTCATAATTTCCCTTGGATTTATGATCCCTGGTCGGCCGAGGAAATGGACGGACATGCGAAAGATAGTTGCCGAGAGGTTTTTCGGATAGACGGTAACGCTAAGGTGTGCGTGTTGCGGACTTCCGCGGATTTATAGTGCGTCGCGTGACAGTTTCTTTCTGAGATTATGAGTAATGACTTTTTAGCAGGTACAGCGGCAATCTTCACACTGGTCAAGTTAATGCACTTTTTCTCCTGATTTCATGATATCAAAATACTTATTTAAAGTAGTACAATTATCAGAACTCGCGGATTTCTAAGTGCTTTTCCCTAGTTTTACTTCATGACGGTAGGTTAAAAATCGATGTTTACTTAACGTTTTGAGGTATCCTGAGGTATTGGTGCAAAAGACCAGGTGTGGTAGCTGCCTCGATGTTCAATAAAACTGAGGGAATTCCAGCGTATTTAAGTATCCGAAATTTAAAGGAAGTACATACTTTTTATGCAACTATCTCCACACTACGTATATGTGAGAGAAAATTATCAATAAGCTGAGTGATATATCTATAACAAAGTTAATTAAGTTCTACGAATCTTTATAAAAACATTGACATTATTTTGTAGCTTTTAACTGCGATGAAAACAAAGCTTATGATTCACTATAACACCCTTATTCCTCACAGAGATTGAATTCTTCTAACGACACGCTATTATTGAAGAATTTTCCTTTTTAACTTCCACATTGATCACATTCTTTTCATTCTATGAGCGAAATGTAGGGCAGATATTTTCATACCTACGATAATGGCGTATCTAGATATATGGAAAAATTTCAACAGTACACATAAATATGAATTATATACAGGGTGTGAAAGAATAGATTAGACTTCAAAATAATATTTACTTCGTATTCCATTCGTTTGTCTACCTGTCGAATTAAAATACCAATAAGGTTACGAAAAAAAAAATACTGTCTTTATATTAGCGTGTGTATGTTTGGAAACAGTCTAGACATCGCAAGTTTGGTCTGACATTGTTCAAATTTGGTATGCACGTCCGGTTTTACCTACCATTAAATCACCAGTAAAATCGTTCAGTAAATTTAAAAATAACGGCAGGTTTTAAAATTTAAAATAAAATGTTACAATATCCTGAAATATCTGACTTTGTGCAGCTGTATAATAATAGTGTTTAAAAAAGTAAATTGTTAAAAAACATAACCTCAAAATTACAAAAAATAATTCTAGTCGGAATATAGCATAGAAACTAGATTCTTATAATCACTTAATGAATGAAAATATAGTTTCAAATGGCAGCATTTTAAATGTTTTTCTTGTCTAGGATTAGCTCATTTTATACACTAGCGATCTGCTTATATTAATCCCAAGATAGAAATCGGTAAACAAACGGTTGCACCAAATAATTTCGAGTCCAAAAGTGTCAGCTGCAAGGTGATTATTTCAACAATGGTATACCACAAAATTATGGGTTGAACTGTGGTTCTATAAGTTAATTATATTACTTAAAGTTCTTCTAATTAATTTTAAATACAATGCAATTACAAAATATTATATACAAACACGGAACCATTCATTTTATAAAAAGTAAAATTTATAAAATTATATGAGTTATTTTATAAGATTTATTTATATAATTTATAAAATTCATTTGTTAATAAATCAAAATATATTGTTTTTGTATTTATTTATTTTTTAATATTATTTGTAAAATATATTCTTATTTAAATTTGATTTATAATTAACAGTTTCAAAATGGAGTTTGATAAATATCAAATAAATGTTAAATTTAACTCACAAAAGATAATTTTCTATCTTATTTTAATTATAAATAGGGTGATATCTTTCGTTTAATCAAAGGTTCTAAATATTTTTATCGTGATTAATTATATAATACGGTTTAGGCTAGGACAGTTACCATTATTTGTGTATATACAAACTAATACACGACGTTTCGAGAATATAAATCAACTTCCGTTTTCCAGGTTATGTTGCTGTTTTTCATTCATGTCTCTAAGCTTATCACATGATAACGGGAGTTGATTTATACTCCCGAAACGTTGTGTATTAATTTTTAAACACACAAATCATTAAACAAATTAACAATAGGCTATGTACACTTCAAAAATAAATAAACTTTAAAACTAGAAATAAAAATGTAATTTGAAAAAGCGTACCTGTCATTAAGAATTGGACATAATTAAGCAATATTTTTAGACAGGTAAAAGAAATACATTTCAATATTTAGGCTTTTAAAAAAGACTAAATTTTGAAATTTGATAAGACATACGAGTATTTTGTTTCCTGACGATAAGGGTTTTGACAAGCAAAAATTCCATAGAAACATGCTACAAAAGTTATTATCATTTTAAAAAGTTTCAAAATGGCGGAAATGATAATTTTCTCTAAAACTGTAAAATTTACGCCGATTTAAAAACATTGATACATTTACTTGTAACACGTTACATGTTACCCAACCCACTTTAATTACAAAACAAAACCTATTTGCAGTGTTCATTTAGTTGTATCGTAACCTAATTAAAAGTAATTACAAAACAGTAGAGATATATTTGTAACTCACCCCGGGCGTGTTGGCCGATGGTCCGAAGGGATATCGGGTCCACTCCAATGTAGGTTCGGTCGCAGTATCCAACAACACCACTGCAAAACATAACAAATTCATTATCCACAAAACCTATATTTATTAGTAATTAACTTTGATGATTAGCAAGAGAATATTTGTTTTTTTTACCAAAGGATTCATCAGTATTGTAAATTGGTTTGAAACATTCTAAAGCCGAGGTTCTGTTTAATCAACTATATCTGACAATTTGTTTTACCTTTTTATGTTCAGTATTAACAGAGTAAATTAGCTACTTTTGTTTAAATTCGATGGGGGAAAAACAGAAGCTAATTACAATCTACGTGACAATGAGTTCAATGATTATACATTTTTGTATTTATTGGAATTAGTGGAATAAAAAATGTAATGAATATATAAACATCATTTCTATAGTTGATTCACACAAACTGATAAACAAAACAAATTATAAAACTAAAAATGTGAGTGTGTGTGTGGGGGAGGAGGAGGGGGGATGTAATAATACGACGAAATTGGTTCTGATAATGTTCATAATTTTTGCAAAATCGTGGGTTCCAAAAGTAAAAAAAAAAAAAAAAAAAACCATTTGCTCAAGATTACAGCAATTCAGAAGTAATTTAAAATAAACCGTGAAAAAACATTGCACAATCTTTCTCATTCACCCGTTCTTCATAAGCAAATAATATTTAACCACAATTATTCAATACCAAAAATGTGTCTTTTATGGAACCCAGTCTTTAAAAAAAAATCATAAATAAATAATAATATACTGAAATAGGATCTAATTTTAATGGTAGGGTTAATTTTCTTTTTTTCTAGGGAATCGTATTTACGTTTAGTACTTGTTTTGTACATTAGTTCCAGTCATTGATTTTCACGTTTTAAACAAAATCGGTGGAGAAGATTTTGAGAAATTACGACTTTTATCAAGTTTGGTTGTTTTTCCCTAAACCTCACTATTTGGAATTTTTGGAGAGATGGCAACTAATACGTATTGTTTGGCTACATTTATTAAAAGTCTGATCAAAATAGTTTGAATCGATTTTGAGAAAATCGTAATATTGTGTTACGTCTTATGGTTTGATTTATCGATGATAAAATGACGAAAATAGTGCTGAGGTATGACAAAATATCCTAACATATCCAATTTCATTAAAATTGGTCCACACGTTTTGGCTGCAGAGACGACAATATCCCAAATAAAAGTTTTTTGGGATTCGAAGCATAGATTTTTTAAACCTATCACACTACTTCCTCTATAACACAGTAAAGTAAAAGTAACTTGGATATAAAAAAAAAAAAATTAAGGGAAATCTTTCTCAATGTAGTTTTAATTGTAAAAAAGCGATTTGTAGAACAAACGTTGTGTCCCAATTTATCCTTACTCAGAAATTAATTTTAAAATCGTAAATATCTTTCTAGTACTAAATAATTAATAAATAAATACAAATCTAACCTCCTACCGTCTCCGACATCTTCAATAACATCTACAACACGTTAGTTTAATGCACGTACTATAACCACACGCAACCATAACCTATAAAATGATTTAAGTAGATATAGTACTGCTAAGAAACACTAGCGTTAATTTATTTATTTTAAAGAAGACTAAAAAGACCACAACGAAGTTATACATGACACTGCAATTTATACTTTGCGTTTTTAATAAGCGATGTAAAGAATTTGAAATACGGGCAGAGATCATGATGTGCTTATTTGCTTAAAGGGCAACACAAATCTCAGCAGGCACTAATTGCCGAGCACTGGCAGACAATGAGATCCATACATACATGCAAACATTTAATTATACCACGGGTTAGACTGATACTATAATTAGAACATATTTCAACTGTTGTGCGCGCTATCTATCGGATTCTTATGTAAATTTGCATTCATCCATCGGTTGATTTTAAGAGTGCAAGGGGTTGGAATAATGATAGTTTTCTTAAATTTTGTATAATGAACTGAGTTACTTTCTTCTTTTGTAATTGGTGTAGTAATGGTTGTGGAACTTATAGGCCTGCTGTAGTGAAAGTTCAGGATCAAGGATAAATTGCATGGAAAAGGGAATGAATAATTGATGCTGATATTGTATCGAACTCTCCCGCTCTCTCTCATTAATCTCTCTTTGATTTTTTTTAATAGGGCTAAGTAGAATGGGCGACCTAATTTCACACACCCAAAATACGATGATTAATCAATTACATCAATATCTGGAGTTTCGCTTGTCCTTAACTTTCTCTCCCATCCCTTATTGTTCGTCTCTCTATTTTTTTTCTCCTGTTCTCTGTGTCTAATCCCTCTCCACTCCTTCAAAGTTTCTTTCTTCCTATCTACCTCTCTCTTTACATATCGCTCTTACCTCCCCTTCTCTCATTCTCCATCTGCGTTTCCATACACTACTACTGTCTCCTTCTCGTCTCCTTTTTAGCTCACTTATCTCTAATTTAACTATAAACTCTTCCACTATTGCTCATATTCATGTCTTCCTCTCCCCTCTTTCTCTTCTATCACTAAACTTTCCTCCACCCTTTCGAACTCCTACTCCTTCTCATCACATTCCCGCTCCTCTTTGCTTTATTCGAACTCCAACTCCTCTTCTTTCTCTCAATTCACTTCACATTCCCTCTCCTCTTTCTCTAATTCAAATGTGCCAACTCCCCATGTTTCTCAAAACCTACTTTACATTTTCTCTTTTTTTTTCTTCCTCTTCGCACTCTTCGTCCTCCTCTTTTTCACTTCCTCCCTCGCATATTCTCTGTAATCTTCATATTTTGCAGGTCAACTCCCTTCATCCTTCGTCGTTCTCCATCTTCTTCAATTTTTTTTCTTTTTCACTACCTCCCTCAACTTTTTTTCTCCTTTTGTATTCCCACTCATTAGTTTCTTCCTCTCTGGTTCTCCATCCTGAATTTTCCTCTCTTTCTAGCCTCCTTCATTTCTCTCTCACGCCACATCTATCGCTCATTATGCTGTTATGTCTTTTTTCCCTTCTCCTTCTTCCTCTACCCTCCTACCTTCTGTATCTCAATCCTTTTTAATATGAAGCGCATTTCTACTTGTATTTATATAGTGCTTTAGAAATAACTATGTACTTCTTTTTAATGTGTTTTTCAAAATTGACAATACGGCAATTAATACATAATTTGTGGATCTACATAGATATAAATTCAATTTGGTGCGTTATATGCACAATATCAACGACATGATATATATATTATGTTTTTAGTTATAATGTTTGTTTAGTTGATATTAACAATACAAATTTTAAAATTCACTCCGCTTGTAATTTGTATTCAAACTCTCCAAACAATTAATTATATTGAATAAAATACACCCTCAAAATTTTCTTTATTTTTCGTTAATTATGTATAAAAATTTGAGTACTGCATGTATATCAGCTGACGATCTATAGTTAGAGGGTTGTAGGAGGAAGGGGGCTTAAGTCCTATTGTGTAGCTAACAAGGGTTAATTAAGATGAGCCTGTACGGGAGGAGGAGGGGGTAAAGTGGCTTCCAGGAGACATCTGTGAGGCAAAGCCGATCCCTGGGGCTACGGAAATTTGAAAACAATTTTGAGTGTCTGGAAAGAAATATACACAGAATAACCTAATATTATACATTAAATAAGCATATATGTTTTTAAATATAATATATATGCATTACTTATTTGTATTTTGTATGGGAGGAAGAAGAGAGATCTACACAAAAATATTTTTAAAAATATAAAATTGGCCAATTTCATGTAGGAAAAAATCACAATGGATAAAAGATTAAATGGTATAAAAACAATGCACACACATTCTCACTCGCCCATTCTAAAAAAAAAACAAATAAAAACGTTTTAAACTTCACCAAAAATATCAGTTTGTTGTCAATCAAAAAGTGTCAATAAACCAGACGCCATCTTTGAAAAAAAAAATAATAATAAGAGCCTGAACTTGCTTAACTGGTACCACAGAGACTTCCTCAGCAAAATCTTATTTAACTGAATAGTTTTATTCAGTAAAATTTATGGTCAATGTCCATTTTGGTTTCTTGGAAATTATTCTTGAATCATAATATTTTTATCACCCCCATAGTCAGTATTTTAAAAAGAATCAATAAACGTAGAAAGGAGGAAATTATCTTTTCTTATTGACTGGGGGAGAGAGAGGGAGAGAGGGAGAGAGGGAGAGAGAGAGAGAGAGAGAGAAAAGATTTCTTCCGACGATTAAAAATCCTAAACCTATTTAATCTTTTAAACACCGACAAAAACAATGAAGGCTAGAGTAGAAAAAAATTGAAATAAAAGTTCAGAAAGTGGGACAAACGTGTCTGACCCGCAGTGTTTGTTGAAAGCAATTGTTTCCCCGTGTTGTAATTGTGCTCAAGAGATGCTACTTGTGCTGACCTATGACCTCCCATGCAGGGCAATGGAATTACCAATTGAAATAATAGTTACACTTGACTTAGACGTTTGCTAGTATCCCGCCAAGAACATTCCAACATAACAACTCTCTTCAGTAAATTGCTTTGGCTTTTTATCTATATTTTAATTATCCTTTTGTAGTTTCTCAGCATGAAATTATCGAGAGCCTATAATATGGTCCGTTAAGTTTGGATATTCTTGCAGGCTGTTAGAAAATTATTAGCGAAATTTATAAAGATGGACGAAATTTGTTTTTTTTAGTTTATCGTCAACTTGACATTGAAGTTTGTATCCTTAAATCGGTACAAGGACGAAACTACCGTTTGAAATATTACTACTTTCTTATCGAAATGTAGTGTAAAACTAGTCCAATAAGTAGGAATTTTTTCATTTACACGCAAACTATCATTTGTAGAAAACACATTTTAAATGTAAAATATAACCTAAATATACTAATGTGAGCAGGTGGTAAACACTTTTTTAAGCTGAAATTTTTTAAAACAACAATCTTTGTAATGATTTTCTTATTTACACAAATTAAAATTTTTAATTTTCGTACAAATTTGCTCTAAAATTAAAACTGAGCCATTAAGTACAAGCAAGCAATTTTCGAGGCACTATAACAAAGACCCCACCGCTCTACTGTTGGTTTTATTTATTTAAATATACGGTTTTCGTTTTGTCTAGCTTGATCTAAACACGCTAGCGGTTACAAAAATTAAAATGGAAGTTTAAAATGTAGGACTTTAGTGAACCAATGATATAAAAAGAACTCTGTAGCTCAACAGAAGGACATGAGCTTTTTTTTCAGTCTGGTATTGTGTGGTTAGCACATCGAATTCCCGTCGCCCTTGTTCTAGTTTTCACAACCAGAGTACCTTCA
This sequence comes from Aphrophora alni, assembly GCA_963513935.1. Taxonomy (NCBI): domain Eukaryota; kingdom Metazoa; phylum Arthropoda; class Insecta; order Hemiptera; family Aphrophoridae; genus Aphrophora; species Aphrophora alni. The sequence goes on along the minus strand of OY740767.1, from coordinate 137,917,858 downwards.
CAATTTTCGTAACGATGCGGGGTCGGCACCGTAATTTTTTTAAATCATCTCGGAGATGAAAGTTTAGATTTGAATTTTGCTTCTTATAGAATTTATATTAATAGTTCAGAGAAATCACGTTTCTTTAATTTCTAGAACGCCCTGTAAAACCCACTATACTTTTGTACCACCCTATAGATAGCTCTAAAATTAGAGGTCGAACGTTTTTCTATTAAAAAGCAGTTCTTGTTATACTAAGCTGTTTCCATATTTTTTTACACAATCTATACATTTTTCTAGAGGTTGTTATATTAGTCATTAGATTTTGAAAAACGGGCGTATATTCATAATAGCAACAATTTTTACAATATTAAAAAACAGTTTTAGCGGACATTTTACCAGAATGTATGGACGTAACAATAAGTTCTTTTGTGCCTATTCAAATCTGTATCTAATGGTACCCAAATGTAATATTAAATTTTATACTGAAAAATCGGCAAAAAATACTTAAAATTACCAAAAATCAACATAGACATATGATTAAATTCAATATTGGTGAATTGTAATTGTAACAAAAAGTAAATTTCAAAATGGCTACCTTTTGTAACAGTATCTCCGTACTTTCTTCGTACGACCTTTGATTTAATTATTAAATAAAAAAAAAAAAAATTTCAATTGACCTTATTGGTTTAGAAATCAGAATTTTAATTTTATTTCAAATTTATACTGTTTTCCTATTATTTAAAAAATAGTTGTAACATTTCAAAATGACGGCCTTTTGAAAGAGTTTATATCCACTCTCAAATGTGCCTTAATTATCTGGAATTGTCGGCCATAATATATGGTGTTGTTATCGAGGTCACAAAAACAAATCAGTGCATCAGTTGCATGCAGAGCATTTTATTAAAAAATTTCTCCCAGTTCAGTTTATCGATTTTAATTAAAATAAATGGCGTAGAAACACGTCACGTACGTGTAAATAACTTTATAGATATTAACTTTAAACAAATATTTGCTCATAATGTAATGTTTGAAATTAAAAAACCTACAACACATTTCACTGACACCATTCCCTACAATTGTTGGCCCTAAAACACCTAACCTGAGTCTTTACGACTATCAAATAAAACAAATAATTAACTCTCCGCTTTGGGGTCCGGTTTGGAGTCAAGCTTCCACAGAACGAAAACAAAAACAATCATAAAGTTACAAGACGAGAGTGTAAGGCAAAGCCACAGCCACGCACAAGGTACGATGGACGATGGAAATCTATTAGGCACTGTGCTCGAGAGAAGTAATCTCGTAATGATTTATCTCGGGGGGGAACCAGTCTTGTGACCGTGTGTAGGTTGTCTAGTCGTCTTGATTGTACACATTTCACGTTTATTGTCTGTGTTCATTAAAGAGTATCTGTTTTAATATGCAAACAATTAAACTGTTATATAACTACCGAACTTGAACTATAAATCGCAAAACCAACATCCGTTGTTGGAATTTTCAAATTAAAAAAGATTGGAACCCGAGATTCAGATCGCACCTAACCTATAAATCTTATAAATGATCAATCGCTTTTAATTGATAATTTAGTCTCAATTTATTTTAATTTTTTTTCTTTTCGAAACATGAAAATTGAATTGTATTTTAAAAGTTGTTGCCGTTTGGAAATATTCATGAGGAGTGGTTGTTGATAAAACAATCTAAATTATTTACTTTTCCATAAAGTATTGTTTATTACTACTAGGCTAATGATATTTGGATAAAAGCTATATTTAAAATCTGAAATAGAATCAAATAAGTTCATTTACAGCGTTTATAGTAATCTGTGAAACCGAATAAAACCTCACAGTCACTAAACTTTGACGACACAATAGCCTATGAAAGGGTATCTACTTAAAGACTTTTCGGTCAGCACATCTAGTTTTCGTCGTCGTAATTATAACTTTCGTATATAGAGTTCGTTGATATTTATAGTTCCCACAATACTGGGTCAACACCCTATCATTTTGAGACATCACGAAGATTGAATCCGGTAGTTTTCACACTGCGAAAGCGCTAGCTAGTACACTAACCAGTCACTCGTATATTGTGTAAACTTAACTATTTGTACAAGTTTATCTTACTGTTAATGGCTTTGAGTTACAAAAAACAAAACCGTTACAATAGATTTTCTTTCAGTTTGTGATGATCAGATTTAAATTACACCTGTATGTGATGGTGTGATTGAGATAATTAAAGCTATTTTTTAGAAAAACTATCTTAAACAATGGGGGTATTAAATTCGCAAATTTGATATATTTTATCTCGAGCTCATAGAAGATCTAGAAATAAGTCAATTTGTCTTCTTTTTTAATTAATTATTTTCTTTTTTCCCCCTTTTTTCCCCCCTTTTTTTACATTACAATATCGGAGTATTGAAGAAAAGAAATAAAAAATAGAAAACGTTTTTAAGCCATTAATTTTTTTCTATTACCCATAAAACAAATTAATAATAGCAAATAAATAAATAATAAAAAAATATATACCATTATTTGTAATTTACTATTATTATAAATTTACATATTCGATTAAATTTATAAAATGAAAGTTCATACCAAACTAAAACTTGTGAATGATCATCAAAATCAATAGCTGTAAATCGAACTAAAAAAAATAATGATTTAAAATTCGTCGCAATTCTATATTTTTGTAGTAGCTCAACTTACAACAGACTGAATTTGGCCATCATCTCCAATTTTTATTTAGGTATATAAGTGTAGCAAATATCTCTAAAAAAACAAAACAACGAAATTTCTCAAAACTAAAATTACAGATCCTGAATGTAGGCCTATATGATAAAGATGAAGTGTTCGCACAATAATGTATGGACGTACCCGTCGGTTTACATGTCAGGCCTGGGTAAGTATCATAATATTCATCGATTAAACTGTTTATAATAAAGATTCTCCAATCATACAGCAGCAGTGCTGCATGGTAAGCTATCGTGGGAAACATTACACCCGCTCTATCCGATGAAACTTTTTATTCAAACTATTGGAAAACTATTTCGATAAGCCAATAACACAACAAACCTACCGCCAATAATATGTCCCCAACAGATTGGGCAAATAATTTATTAGATATGTGGATATCGGAATTATGAAAATAAATATTTTATCTTATTGGTAATTTAGTTCATTTGTATAGTTCTCGTAAATTGGTGACACTTAACATGTTTAAACATGTTAAGTTGGGACAGTAAGTCAGTACATACTGGCCAGGTCATAATTTACTGCAGGTTGTGTAAAAATACCAGCTAAATGGTAGTAAAGCATATTTTATTACAAATTATTTAACTTGCAAAACAATGGTAATAAAGCATGATACTACCATGAACGTAGATTAATGAAGAAGGTAAGGAAGAGAAATCCAACGCTAGCAACTGTTCTAGAAACTGAGCAATCATTGGTGGTTTGCAAGTATGAACGACAGCGAGAAAAATGCCACTACACCTAAAAACTTATTTCATCTTTTTAGAACTACGTTGTTCTTAGTGAGCATGGAGAAAGCTACGTAAAACTTTTCAACTGTTGATATTTGAATGGCTTCCAGAGAACAGAATCATCGACGTAATGAAAAATCAGATAGCCCGCTAGAAAAGCATCTTCAAACACTATGGTCGATCTTAGATCAGTATTTGGAACGATGACGCCTGATGTAAAGGGGTGAAAAAATGCAGCGTAAAAGTAAATCTGGAATTCCAAGTTTCTCTTCTTTGCAGGACGCCCAATGAATTCGTTAAATTCTCCTATCATTCCTCAGAGAAACATCGGGCAGCCATAAGTCCCTTTAAGCACTCTATGTTTAAATCATCGCCTTCATCAACTCCATGTCCTTCTAGCTAATGTAACCCTTGATCCTTCGAAAACAAATGGTTATTCTGGGTCTTCCCTTCCTTTCCGGCCCTTAAATATTTCCTGTCCATTACCCTTCTTATAATTTCTAACTCAATTTCCCTCAGGGTGTCTCCTATCCATTCTCTTTTTACTTTAAAATTTAAAGGGCTTTGATTGGTACGTTCTCACAGCTAAAATTACTAGTTGCCATTTTGTCCTCAATATATATCTTAGAAACTTAATTACGAAGGCTTGCTGTCGATTTGCTGTTTCTGCTTAACTTCTTTCAGGCCTCTTAGTCGTAATATTTATCTAGATAGTCACATTTATCGTACAGAATTTTATAAGTAAATCATCAGGTTTAAAAGATCAGACCTCCAGATGAGGCTAGAGGAAAGTTACACACCAGGTTAAACAAATCCTTGTTAGTAGTCTGTTAACAGCGCACAGTTTCTTCGAGACATTTTAATATAATAGGTAAGAGTGACGACCGATCCTACAAGTGCAGGAAGAAAGACATATCATTTATCGAAGGAATGATCCATTGATTACATTCCGTTGGAGGTGTTCGAGTATATGGAAGCAAATATTAAAGAGCTCTAGAAGATGAACATCCTGGAGAGGGTGAGGTTCGAGTAGGTCACATGTAGGCTCAGGAGAATATAAAGTGCTGATGATAGAAAGGACCTAGTGTTGTTCCAACTGTAATGCGTTCTAGTAATAATAAAGTATTTGATCTGAAGATTGTAATGGACTACTTACAGGTCACCAACACTGTTAAGAAGCATATAGATGTTAACACAGGTGGGTTCGTTTGCAGACTGTGTGAAGGGGGGAGAGGGAGGCACCATACAACGTGAAGCACTGGCTAGAACAATGTTTGGTGGTGTGATCTTAGGCAGGAATTACTCCTAGAAAGTCTACCTTTGGACTTTTAGACTAACCCATAGACACAGATAACTTCAATGCAGAATGGATAGTTATATCGAGAAAGCAGCGATGTTTACAGATCTCACTGACCATTTACATAATTTTAAAATTCTTTGGGACTTCAGTTCACTTCAGACGAAATTTCTACTCAATGTAACGAATCTTTCGATTTGAAAATAGTGTAAAATACAGAGTTGTCTTACTTAAAAACATCAAAACATGTTCACGGATTAAAATAATGTTGGCACTTTGAATACATTTTGGAGGCTGAAAATTAAAAACCTTATGCTGTGTTTTACCGATATTTGTAAAGAAATCTGTGCTTTGTTTGATTTCTAAAACACACTCTAGCAGTCGCCATCTTGAAACTGTATTTATTATCACCGAAAAACAAAAAATACAGCATATTAGTTGACAAGGCATGGTTGTATTGATAGTGTTGCATCAGTCAATAGCGACAATATTTGACTACAACCATGTTAACAATATTGACTGACAGCCTATTATTGACAATGTCGCTCTTCACACAGGTAATTATAATTAGACGGTACGATTGTAATATTGTTTAATAAAATAAATCCCTAATCATTGCATTCATTAGGGCCTTTGAGCGGTAATGGACAGGCCAATTATAACGGATCCAATTCCCCTGGTGAATTGTTAACCAACAGAATGCAATAACAAAATTTTCATTACTCTAATTATTTTTTCATTTCTATTATGTTTTATTATATCAGTTTTTACTCTTTTTTGCTTGTCTTTATTCGGAAGTGAACTAATTTAAGTCTCTCTGTTAAAAAAAATAAACAGGACAAAACAGAGAGATGTCCTAGTAATTCCATCATTATAACTAATTTCAATTTTCAAAATGTGCACTGATTCTAATCTCCAGAACGTTTTGTAATTGTTCGTCCATTTCAGTACGTTAATCAGAGAGTTTTAATATTTAAAACTAGGTTGTCGATTTTGATGAAATATCTTAAGACAATTTCGTTAACAAGTAAAAATGGTGGCCGTTGTAATAAACATAGGGATGTATTATAATATAGAGATGTTTCTTTAGGGGGAGGGGGGGAAGTCAATTACGAAGGCGTGAAATTTTGTATTTCTTTCAAATAACTAACTTTAATTGATATTTGGTTAATTGATTTGAGTTACTAATCTTCACCTTTTGCTTAAATATAATCAAAACCGGTTTAGCTGATTTTGAGAATTTCCAACTTTAATGATCACATCCGATATTTTGGTGGATGTAAGGACCAGTAAGTTTTGTTTAGTAGCTGCATTTAAGAAAAAAAACAGTTTAAAATTTTTTTTTTGATTTTTGGTCTTAAAACAATTTTAAGTTAGATTGTTGTGTTTTAGAAAGATAAATGACATAAAAAAGTTTAAATTTTATTTTAACAAAATTGATTCGCCGGTTTAGAAGAATTTCAATCTATCAAAATAGGAGACATTTTATATTTATTGGACCCAAGTAGACAAAAACTGAAATAATTTAAAAATCTCATTTTTATTTCTTGAGTAAATTTTTTTAAATTTACAAAAAAAGTTTATAATATTATTAATATAACTAAATATGTATTTTTTTAATGTTCATATCTATCAAGAAAATAATTATAATACAAAGAAACAAAAGTAACAATTATTGGATAAATGTTCACATATGAGTACGAGTGGTGTACAGCAAATATACCAAAAATATTTTTAAGTACTGAACAAAGCGAATAAAAACAAAAAGAAACATTAAACAAGCATTCAACAACCTTAACAAGCAAAAGAGATAAAAAGAAAACAAGAACTATATACTTTAACCAGCAGATTTTGACATTATGTAAAATACACCTGACATATCTCAAAAGCTAAAATTTAATTTACACTTCTAAAAACTAATAATAATATTCTAACCATAATCAATATTGTGGAACAATTAAATTTTACATAAAAAATGGCACCTAAATATTTATTTGACTCTATGCTTTCAACTTAATCACAAATAACCATAATTGTTTAAATCATTTCTACACGAATGTATACTAATTAAAATATTGTACGATTTTATGGAATATACAAAGTGTATCAAAAATATGTGTCTTCTGGAAGTGATTTGTGCGATCAAAATAAGAAAAAAAAAATCTATCCGACAAAGCTTTCGTCTGTATGTCATTTTGTCTTTTTTTAAATAATAATAATTTTAGAAATTACTAAGATTTTGAGTCGAAATTTGGTATACACATTTATTATGCTACGTTAAGTTATACCAGTAGGCCTATACCAAGAAATGCAATTTTATCTTATAAATATTCGCCGATCACATTTTTCTGTAAAGTCAATGGTTTTAGAGATATTGATTATTAAAATTTTAAACGTCCGCCATTTTGACAATTAATCAGATTAACTTTTGATTCTTAGTGTATTGCTAAAACGTAGCATGAAAAGTGTATATACCAAATTTGGACTTGAAATCTAAGTAATTTTAAAATTTAGGCCTATAATTATTTTCCTTAAAAGACACAAAATAGTCGACAGACGTTTTCGAACATTCCCAGATAGACACTTTTTTCTTTATTTTTATGTCACATATCAAGTTAGGACACACATTTTTGAAACACCCTGTATATAAAATAGTATTACAATATAAATATTATAACATATAAGTACAACATTCTATTTATAAACATATCTTTATGCACATGTATTTGTACGCTCACGTCCCAAGCGTAAGGGAAAATCTTTGCAACGCCGCTTATTTATTTTATACGCATTGGTAAAAAAAAAGATTGAAAAGTAAAAACTCTCAGAACAATGACAAATCTGCGCAGACGGTTATAAAAAGCTGTCCCACCTCGTCAAGTGGAAAGGACTTTAAAGAATTTGATTTACTCTTACCGACCTACAGTTTTAATTGGTCAAATAGTCCCCCTCCCCTCTCCCCCATCCAGCCACAATACACTTGTATTGTTTTAAACTGAGAGTAACAATACTCTTTTCATAACATTCAATGGAGCTCTATTTTATTAACAATGTTCATTGTTAAGCCGCAATGTAGGACAAACAAAAATCATTTCATTTTCCCGAATGAGAAAAAAACCCTCGTTTTTTTTGTTTTTTGAATTGTTTTAAACAAGAACGAATGTGAAATAACCTCTCTGCTCCAATATGGCTTACTGCCAGGTTTAGGCCTCAATGTCATCGTACCGTTCAATTTAGAGTTTTTATTTATTGGGCCAGGCATAAATGTACGGCTCTGTAGGGGGTCTGTTTACTGTGTTTTTGTGGCGTGCTAAGATCGATTTATCTTAGACCTGACCTTCTCTAGATGCTGGGATCCAAATATTCACGGTGTCAGTGCCTTCTGGATATCATACTGGTTTTAAAGATGACCGTTATTATTTTTTTGAAACAAAAAAGATCTTAACTCATCTGACAAATCGTTTGTATTGCGCCTTCAAATAGATTGTTTTGTTTAAAAACATGAATCAACGTTCAAAAATAATGAGTGAGATTTTATTATTTTTTACTACGATAAAAATATTTGGCCATATTTAACTTACTCTAGGAAATTCTATTATACCTGTACACAATTTTAAAATGAATGCTTTTTTTGTAATAATAATTTTTACCATGAAAATCAGAAGCTATAAATATGTAAGTTTGGGAATTTAATCTTGATGTTTGGTTTAAAAATGTGAATCAAATGATTTTGTCATTGTTTTCATCTACTTAAATATTTCAATGAAAACATTTTGAGCGATTGTTTAACTTTGGTAACAGTTTTTTTTTTAAGTCCAATTTCATTTGTTATTTTTTAAGTTCCTCCTCCCCCAATAATAAACTGTTTTCTATTGTTTTGATTTCAGACATAGAAATATTATTAAAAGTGGCAAGAAATATTGTGGAGAGTGAAAAAAAAAAGCAAATATCACGGAGTAAACTTAACTTACACACCGTATCTTTTATGACGTGTTAAAAAGTTGACAAATTTAAAAACGCCCTTTTTTACTGTATTTTATTAAATTACTTTATCGCATATTTCACAAATATAATTTGTACAGAAATTATCAACTTCAAACTAAAAATAATCTATTAAACCGTAACATTTAGAACAATAAATAATATATGAACAATTATAAATTGTAAAACATACAATTCTCCACGGAAAACAACATACGTGAAAATACACACACACTCACACGCGCGCACGCACGCATGCACACCCCACACACACACACATATATAAATATCTAAACAATAACTAATAAAATTAAAACCAATTTAAATATATTACACTAATTTTTTTTTCTGAGTTCCAGAAATTCCCCCAACAAGTCATTGACTTTAACAAACTGATTTAATCTATTTTTAAAATGTCGACTTCAATTAGTTTCTTAAACTCTTTAGTAAGTTTATTCATAAAACTTTAGATTGCAGTTTTTAAAAAAACCGCCATGTTATACTGTTTCAACTGCGTTTAAAGAATATTTAAAAAAAAATTGCTACATCAAATTTTCTGCAAGTTAGTAGATGGCTTGGAAAAAAATCTGATAAAAAAATTATTTTTTCGAGATGACATTGTGGACTGAACTTAAAAATTTGGGAACTATTTGAGACAATCGTGAAGGAAAATTATACATATTATATATATTTATATAATGTTTATTTGATGCATTTTGAATTATAGAGCTCAAAATTCAAATTTATAAACCGTAAATAAAATCACTGTATTAAATTTATTTGAAATATGTAACATGAAAAAGGTGTTGTGTTAATGAGACAGTAGGGACAAACTGGTCAATACAAATATTTTAGAACACCTTGTTTTTAATCCCACGATTGAAATTCATAAAATCGTTCCTGTTAAAATATTTTCCGTTGATTATTCGAAGCATCCAAAACACGGTTTGCAAAATTAAACATGTATATGAAATAAATCAATACTGTGGATTATTAAATATTTGATGAAGAACACAAATTTAGTATTAAACGTTTTCAATGACCACATTTAGGGTTATTGCATCATCAGTTTGTCTAATAGCTAGTGCTCTGCCCTTGTGTGTTACAGTTTCTAGGTTTAATTGCTCAAAAAAATATGTTGTTGTCCCAGAATCGCAAAACAAATGAGTGAAAATACTGAAATTGGTTAACATAATATAAAAAGAAATCACTATACGATGTAGAGAAATATTTGAACTAATCAATGATTCCTTAGTTAGAACGTCAATTTGTAATTAAAATAGTTCCAAGTCTAATTATGATTCCAAATTTCATAAATTATTATTTAATATGAATAAATTAATAACATTACTAATGCTTAATATTCCCAGGTTGTATTAATGAGCGATTCTGAGTTCAATCGCCTTGGGGGGCTTAAAAAGAAAAAAAATTAAGGAGCCGCAATTAGCAGCGAATTCTGGCTACGAATGTTAAAATTACGATTTAAGAGATCTCGATTTTCTGACTATATTATCCGACTAAAACATCGTTTAGTAGATCTAGGCCTTGTATGGACTGTTACGTCACACAATTATTAGGATATTTTTGTAAAAATGCTAACTATCACTTCTCAGACTTGCCACTCACTTAAGTATTTCACTCAAAACACGGTACGAGAATATATCTTTGTTCTAAAGTTATTTAATAACCATTTCCCATCATTTGTGTACATAAAAACTAATTTATTACTTGTGGTTTTCGCGAAGACGTCTTGTATTAGTTATTGTAACTGCTTCGTCCTGCGTTCTTTTCTTAGATTACTAATATTAGTTCCAAGATGTCCTTAGATAATTAGCCTATGTTGTTGTCACTTGATAACGTAGGTTGATTTACACTCTCGAAACGTCGTGTATTTGTATTATATACAGAAATGATGTCCAACGTGTGATTAAACCACGTGAATACATTTTTATAGTTGCAGTAAAGAGCTTCAAGTGGAATACACAGACATGGTGAAAATACCAAAGAGAGGTGTGAGGAAATTCACTCACCAGCTGAACAGAGGCGATTTGTCTGTTAGACTCTTTTCCAGAGAATATTTCTTAAAATCTTGCGTTAGATGAAAAATCGGCTAATTTATTAAGGAAATATTCTGGTTGTAGAAGTTCGAAGCTGTGGATATTATTAGAATATTGGGACATTCAGGATCTTGTGAGATATACTTGTCACGGATAGGTTCTTCAAAGTGATAAGTGTAATACAGTAAAAAAATATAACTGACCTGAACTTTAGAGGGTGAGGAAATCTAAAGGGATTCTAGCTGAATCCACACAATCTTTCATCTAGTCTTGCGTTAGATCCATTCCATATTTCTTATTTTATCTCTCTTAACCAACTCTTGTTCCCTACTGACCATAACAGCTATTAGATTAATCGAAAACTAGGGGTATTTTTCATTCTTTTCTTCTTTTTTATTTGGGTGATGATGACAGAGAGGTTTTTCGTTTTCAAAAAAGGATAAAAAAAGGACCTCTATTGATCTCGAAAAATATAAAACTTTTGAGTTTAACCCCCTCTAATCTTTCACGGTATTACTTCTAAATTAAAAAATCCAACACTCATTCTCGTAAAGGATACATAACTCAAAATGAAGTACTCGTTGACATTTTAGGCGTATTCAATGAAGACATATCGTCTTTGGAATTAGGCTTTCATCTTTGATGTGTTTCTAAATTGTTTGATTATTTTAATTCCAAGAGATTTATAGTCTCTTACATTTTTTAACGTAGTTGTTAAATAATCTATTTATTCTGGTAGGCGTCTCTTGTATTTAGAACTGGACGCCGCGACAGAAAGACATCATTACGTTTATAGGTTCAATTGAAAGTAGGCTTAGTTAGATCTACAAGTAAGATTTATAGATCAGTTAAGTTCCGTTTAGGGCCTAAAGAATGCCGTTGAGAGTAGGAATGGAATGTAGATGAAAGATATTTTGCTCTTGCTGTTTAAAAACGAAAAACCTCTAGGTCATCCCTAGTGTTGTTTAAAAGCGAAAAATCTCTATTTAAAAGCAACAAATCTGTAGGTCATCCCTATTGTTGTTTAAAAGTTAAAAACCTGTAGGTCATCCTTAGTGATGTTTAAAAGTCAAAAACCACTAGGTCACCCTTATTGTTATTTAAAGGCAAAAACCTCTAGTTCATCCCTATTGCTATTTAAAAGCGGAAAAACCTCTAGTTCATCCCTATTGTTATATAAAATTTAAAAACCTCTAGGTCATCCCTATTGTTATTTAAAAGCAGAAAACCTCTAGGTCATCCATAGTGTTGTTTAGAAGCGAAAAACTTCTAGGTCACCCCTAATGTTATTTAAAGGCGAAAAACTTCTAATCCATCCCTAATGTTATTTAAAGGCGAAAAACTTCTAGGTCAGCCCTTATGTTATTTAAAGGCGAAAACTTTCTAGGTCACCCCTAATGTTATTTAAAGGCGAAAAACTTCTAGGTCACCCCTAATGTTATTTAAAGGCGAAAACTTTCTAGGTCACCCCTAATGTTATTTAAAGGCGAAAAAATTCTAGGTCACCCCTAATGTTATTTAAAGGCGAAAAACTTCTAGGTCACCCCTAATATTATTTAAAGGTAAAAAACTTCTAGGTCACCCCTAATGTTATTTAAAGGCGAAAAATTTCTAGGTCACCCCTAATGTTATTTAAAGGCGAACACTTTCTAGGTCACCCCTAATGTTATTTAAAGGCGAAAAACCTTTAGTTCATCCCTATTCTTGTCCCGAAGCGAAAATCTCTAGGTCATCCCTAGTGTCCTTTAAAAGTGGAAAACCTCTAGTTCATCCTTACTTTTATTTATAAGCGAAAAACATCTAGGTCATCACTATTGTTGTTTAAAGACGAAAAACCTCTAGTTTATCCCTATTGTTATATAAAAATGAAAAACCTCTAGGTCATCCCTATTGTTATTTAAAATCAGAAAACATCTAGGTCATCCATAGCGTTGTTTAAAAGCGAAAAACCTCTAGGTCACCCCTAATATTATTTAAAGGCGAAACCCTTTAGTTCTTCCCTATTGTTGTTTGAAAGTGAAACCGTCTAGATCATCCCTATTGTTGTCTTGAAGCGAAAAATCTCTAGGTTATCCCTAGTGTCCTTTAAAAGTGGAAAACCTCTAGTTCCTCCCTACTTTTATTTATAAGCGAAAAACATCTAGGTCATCACTATTGTTGTTTAACAGCGAAAAACCTCTTGGTCATCGCCTTATAAAAAAGGGGAAGGTAAAGAGCATAAATTAAAGACTCCTTACCTTCGAATACTATAAATAGCATCAGGGTCGGAATAAAAGAAGAGTTGGTAAAGAGAGACCAGGAAGGAAAGATAAAAAAGTGTGTTTTATCTTAAGACTAGATGAACGAAAGTGTAGAGCAAGTTAAGTCTCCTCGGGATTGTCAGTCTCACTATACTCGGAGGGTGAACAATTTTGTTTAATTGCAATTTTATTGAAATCGGAACTTTAAAAATAATATAATGGTAAGGGGTAAGTAATTGAAACAATATTCTGTACGCTTCACTTAATAAACGATATTAGAGGTATAAAGAATATTTCTAACAATTTAAATACATACAAATTAGACATGAGTGAACAAAATAATAGTCGAAAATATAAATCTAAATTACCAAACTGCTGGTCGCATATACAGTATGTGGTTTTTTGCACATTAATATAAATACGTTAAATAAACAATTATTGAAAACAAACACATATATTCAAACGGAAAAACATTACAAAAAATAAACTAATGTTTGAGACCGGCTAAACAAACACCGTTCGGGAGTCACGAGCTAGCAACCAGCCCGAATGTAGCCTATATCTACTACCCTGCAGAACGGCATTTTCCTATCGATTTTCACCCCTTTTCGCGGTTCCATGCTTTGGGGCGCTGTTGTACAGTCGTGCCAAATAACGCGGATCAAATGTCACTGTCGGTAGAAACAATTCAGTGTGTAATTTGCACAGAGAAACAATGCAAGACGGACAGACAGCCATGTCGACGTGAACGAAGGAAACGACAATTTGATGAAGGATACGAAAGGGGATTTTTTATTTACGCAATAAAATACAAAGACTTTGAAGGAGATTCCTCTCTGGAGACAGTGTACAAAAAAAAAGTTTTTCCTTAGGGAATCTTTAATTTTTTTAGATTTTGTTAATGAACCTCATAATGTTATAAAGGACGTTAAAAATTAGTAGAAATTCACTGTTTTACAGGGTTTAAGAAGTTTTCCAGTAGGTTATTTTAAAGAGGAATTACTTCTAAGTTACACAGCATTGGAAACAATAATCGAGATAAAAAAAAATAACAGATTTGGATTAAAAAAAAAAAAAAAATTATAAAGATTCTTATTCTGTACTTTAATGTACATTTGTTATGTAAATGTTTCCAACAAAACTAAATAAACAATACACAAACTTTGCACACTACACACAAACACACACGCGCATGTAAACAAAACTAAATATATAAAATTTTAACAAAATTGGCTTCAACGATTGTGTGAAACTTTTATTACTGCAAAATTATTTATAAAGGGTTTACGAACCATAACAACCGTTAAGAAGATGGAAAAAAAGTTTTTGGAGCCTTTAAATTACATTTTATCAAAATCATTCGCACAGATTTTGAGTAAAACGTAATTTTAGGTTTTGGTCTATGTTAACGCATTAAAAGTATTGCAAAAATAGGTTCACTCCTGTAATGAACTAAATAGACGAAATCAAGCAGAGATAAAACCACTTTTTAAATTCAGTGAATATTTCCAAAAATGATATTTTCACGTAAAATTTGAATTCGATTTTACTTTATTTCATCAAATAATTTTCTTTTACAATTTTTGAAATCTATTAATTAAATTTCTCAAGATCAAAGTATCTCGAAGAAGCCAAAAGAAACAATCGTCGCAGCGAGAGAAACAGATGTATAAATTCTTTTTAAAAGATGTGCAACTATTTTAATAACAAATCTTTAAATGATTATTTTGATAATAAATATTTTTAAATCATTACATTTACATAGCCTTCCAATTTTAAACAGCTGTAGAACAGTGTATGTTACTTCTAAAGGAATAAAATTACTTTTTTATTTATAATCTTTAAAATAAAACTCAAGGTTTTGTACATTGAAAATAACAATAATCACTCTTTTTTATAAGAGTGTCGATTTATAAATTATAGTCAATCATATATATGAAATAAACAATTCAACACGTAAATGTTTACAAATCAGTTATCAAGTTTTTTTTTTGTTTTTTTTATATGTTAAACCAATATATTTTTATTTTATACAACTACTTAAAAATAAATATAAAATTAGAAATTTTTAAAAAGAATTCATTGTCATTCATTGTCTTGGAGGTTAAACAAGGAGAGGAGTCCTCTGAGAGATTCAACAGGTCTCTAATAGAAGTAGCAACCGGTTTAATGATTCTCTGTGGTATAGTGTGTGTGTATAGCAACATTCTTTAAACACAATAAGGATAAGCTCTCGATATTAAATACACAATTTAAGGATTTAATATGAAAATTACACTTTCACGATTCTTCTTAACCTCATTTCCTATCAAATACCTTCTCTCACGAGCTCCCGTCTTTCATTTTAAATATTCTCCCCCCCTCTCTCTCTCTCATCCATAATTCTATTTTATCCTTATTTTTTCCCACTCACTACCACACTCTCTCATCCTAAATCTCCCTCTTTATCAACTCATTCTCTCCCTTCCCTTACTCATTCTATATCCCTTCTCTTTTCTTTTTCTTTCGCTCGCTTTCCGATTCTACATTCTTTTTCTTTTTCCTTAAGTGTCAATCTATTTCAACCCTCTTTATTTCCACTCGCTCTCGGAATTCATATTTTTTAATCTTCTCCTCTCACTTATATCAATCGTTCTAGGTTTTCCTACTTTTTCTCCCATTCGTCCTCATTTGTTCTCATTCTTATAGACAGTCTCTCCTTTATTTCTTCTTATCCTCCGCCCTCTCTCATTCAAAAGTAAATCCGTTTTTGTTAATTTACTTTTCGTTTGGAGATCCCACGGGGTCTAGCGGCTAACTTTCCACCCTGTAGTGACAGGTGTTCAAAAGAAAAATTGGGGAGCTAAAGTTGATACCGAATTATAGCAGTGAAAGCTTTTATTACGACGATGAGAACTCTAAGTGCTGACCACAGATTAAAAAGTCGTCTATCCGACTTGGGCCCTTCAATGGCTAAAGCACCACATGATTGTAATAATTTTTCTTTGATTAAATATAACAATCGATGAGAGTATTCCTCCTCAAAATTTATTAACTGACAATTTTGTTAGTTATAGGTATGCGTATGGCTAAAATCAAGAGAGGATTGGAGATTTAGTATTTCCTCTTAATCAAATTATAATTTTAATATCAATACCAATCCTGTGAGTATAATACTTCCCACAAGGTGTACAAAGGACTACACACTTATCAAATGTCGTATAAGTTAACGACATTCTGATGACAGCGAGCAAAGCATATTATCATTATCCAAGTATAACCTTGAAAGTTAAATGATTAGAATGAATGAAGGTTTAGA
Source organism: Aphrophora alni (assembly GCA_963513935.1). Classification (NCBI taxonomy): domain Eukaryota; kingdom Metazoa; phylum Arthropoda; class Insecta; order Hemiptera; family Aphrophoridae; genus Aphrophora; species Aphrophora alni. Next base: position 137,901,528 of record OY740767.1, on the reverse strand, counting down.
TTTAACGGAGATGCTGACGGATGATCACACTTCAAACGAACACAAGAAATATCAAAAATAGAAAAGAAAAAATAATTTTTAAATACGTGGACGTGAAATTATGTAAATTTTCTTTTAAAAAAATCATTATATGATGGTAACTTTATGATACATTTTGCGAAAATAATTTTGCGCACAACCCATAGGGACATACAACAGCAGAAGGATAGAGGGTGCGCCATTTTACTGTACCTAGAAATCGCGTGCAATCTCTTTCGACCTTGTAACTACTGGTGACGTTAATTTTAGTTTGTCACATAATTTTAAAAAACCATAAAATCGGTTCTGTCAAACTACTCTATATTCATGCATAAATTAATATAAGTTATATTGAAAACTCAAAATTTACGTTTCTATAAATAATAGTTTGAATGTTTTTGATCAAACTCCAGTTTATTACTAGATTATTTTATTTTTACATTTTGTTCAGAAAGTGGGTATAGTTTCAAGATAATTTTCGTACTAATATTCTGCAGCCTTAAAGGTTTTTATATTTATTTCCCAAACGTTTATTGGAATTTCATATTGGAAATCCATACATAGTTTGAATTATCTAGGTGCAATTGTTTACTTATACTGAACTACAGACAAAGTAGAGAATCTTTCATATAAAACATGAAAGTGAATATACAGGTTGTTACAAAAATGTTGGGCTGGCTATGCATTTTCATATTATACGTATGATTCTAAGCTGAAAATGAAGAATTTTTTTTTTTCAATTTCCACTTTGTTTAGCAGCTAGACGCAATTTTGTTTTTTTTACAAAAAACTCACTGTAACTCTGGAAATATAAGATATCGAGTTCAAATTTGGAATAAGCATTTTGTATGTTACGATTTACAAGTGTACCAAATACAAAGAATTTATTTTTATAATTTTCAAAATGGCGGCGGTTACAAATTTTTAACGTGGAATATCTTGAAAACCGTTACCTTTACAAAAAATGTACAAGAGACAAATTTAGTACATTTTTTAAAATTCTGAACTAGATAACAAAATCACGTTTAAAGTTATTGGATGGTGAGAATGTATCTTATTTTTTTCGTGTCATTCATTCCCACCTACTGCGGGGAGAAAAATTCAAAATTAAGACTTATTATGGTAGCTCAATGCTGAGAAGATACTAATAAAGTAACGTGAGGAGATGTGATTTCCTTTTTAGGTATCTTAACACAATCACACTCTACGGCCACCATTTTAATTGCAGGTGGTTCAAACAAAATATTCATCATGTCAATTGGCTTGACTCATTGTGCCCATTATAATGACGTATCACGTGACCGAATGTCTCATTTGAAATTTTTGATTTATTCCGCACCCGCCATCCCTCTGAAGTTCAAATTTGTAAACGTGCCCGCATCTAAGTACCTTCGGGATACAAAGCAGAGTGGCGTAAATCGAGTTTTGCTATTTTAATTATTAACAACGTTAAATAGTATGTAGTGTCTTTTTAACCACCCTGTTAGTTCCCTCCTCATTTTTATTTAAAGACGAACAATCTCTTTGTCATCATCGCCTCGAATACTCTAAAGGTCAGATTCGGTAGAGAACTGGAGTTGGTAGAGACATGAAAAAATGTAACTTCAGCTAGACGCTCTCGGAATTTTCACGCCAGAACTCACTATAATGAGCTTCTAAGGGCCCGTTTTCTCTCTACATATACATTAACAGTAGGTGGTGGTGATTAAGTTCTATTGTGCAGTTTTTTTTATCACTAAAAATAAGGATCCAAAAATGAGGGGGAGATAATAAAGAAATAGTTTATAAAAAGGTGTGAAAGATGTGGTTTCAACATAGAACCTTATGCATCGAACAAACTCAACAGGTCACAAATCAGCTTCCTAAATATCCCGACACCAAGACCCCAACAGCTTATTTACAAAGTAATGCCACTTGATTATAACAGTTATGATTCTCCGAGTGATGACAGTTATGATTCTTAAAATGACGACCCGACAGAGAGTACGAGAGTACGAGAGGGGGAGGGCGTATTGTAATTGAGTGAGTTTAATATTGACACGAGAGATGACACACTGACAATACCACTGTGAGCCTCTGTCATCATTAGTTATAGTCCTACTATACAGCGACTTAACCATTCATTAAAATACTTTGTGATGGAACAATATTGTTCGCTTCGGTTGGTTTCAACGAGACTGACCGAAGGCTAGTATTGGTCGATCATTAGTGGAGGATAATGTTGGTGAGATAATTATTAAGGAAGATTCACTTTCACTGAACGTAAGTAGTGCAGAGACAAAATGATGAAGATCATTTTAAGATAATAACAGAGATATCTTTAGCAACTTAATTGAAATACTAAACAGATACACTGACAATTTAGGATAAGAATTTCGAATGCTGTTTTTTGTAAGTCTGCACGTTTGGACAACTAGACATTAATATTAGCAGCTCACCAGTTGTACAAAGAAATACATTGATGTAGATAAGAAGGAACTATATAAAAACTAATAAACGGAGGCCATTTTGAAAGTTTGTTACTTTTTTAATAGTCGACGAATTATAAAACTAGTTCAGGTAATAAATTTAAGTGACGTTCTAATTATTATTTATTTAAAAATGGAGTACCATAATGTGAATGTAGGGTCCCTAGTTATTCATTATCTATATAAATAACTCTTTTAACTAATAACTAATAATATAATATAATATAATATAATATAATATAATATAATATAATATAATAACTAATTTATTCATTTTAACGCTTATACGTTTTTACCAGCTAATTAATTAAATATTATTTCATGTGAAAAATACACGAAACCATCTCTGGATAGGCGTACACTTCTCACTTGACTTTGATTTTGCTACAATTTTCGATTTATCAAAAACCGACTCATGATAGCTCAGTCGGTAGAGCATTGGTACGTAAAGCCAAAGGTCCTGGGTTCAATTCCCAGTCTAGGTCGTATATTTTTTCACTTGAAATATTATTGTAATTAATAATATTGTGAATTTTGTTCAAATTTTGATGTTATGATCATTTTATTGTTTATTGTAATTACTCTCGTATTTTTATCGGACAAAGTATGTTTGGGTACCGTTAAAATGTTGATTTTTGAGCTTTACAAAACAGCTATTGTACGTATTAAACGTGAGAAATTGTTCTCAAAAACTGTTCGGGACATATAAAAATCTCCCACTTTTAAATCAACTGCTTTTATAGTTTAAAGAAGTTTCGATGCAAATTTCCCAACAAATTTAATAAAAGGTCAACTTCAATGCTAACTAATAACCTCAATCGGGAAATATTTTTATTTTTAATAATAACGCTTTTATTGTTTATATTATCAAATAAGTTTGGATATCATTAAATATTTTTAAACTACAGAAAATGAGTGACTGTAGGACGCGTAAAATGTAAGGATAAAAAAATGTATCCCCAAATTATTATTATTGAAATGTGAAAACTGACTGCTATTTTGAAATTATCCGAACAAATTTTTGAGACTGCAGTGTTTAATAAGAAATTAAATATTTATTCATAATGTTAAGAATTTGTTTAGTGACTTTCTGTGTTGTGTTTTATTTAAAAAAAAACACGTAAGAGCATCAATTGATGCACATTTCAAAGATGCACGAAATGAAATTAGAGCGTCATTGGACTTACACGTAAAAAGTAACAATTAAAACACTTGTTGAACTTTTAAAAATGCCTACCATTTTAAAATTTACTGATGAAAGAGTTTAAAAACAAATTAATTTAAGACACGTATTTCCAATTTAAATAAAAAATCCCCTTGGCATTAATTAGATGAACAAAATTCTTTGAATTGAAAGCTGTACAAAATTATAAATTGTGGTGTGCTATTAGAGTTAAAAAAAATTATAACAACAGACAACTTCTTCTTGAAATTCGAAAATCTGCTACCATTTTGAAATGAGTGACGAATTTGACTAGTTACTGAATTTCTTGAATGGTTTAAAAAACAAACCTACATACCAAATTTGGGCTAAACCAGACTAAAATCACAATCTCTAAATGCATTTACTAATAACATAAACCACTTAATTTTTTTTTTTTTTAAATATTTTGTATTCGATAAAAATTGATATAAAATTTGTTTAATGGATAGGATCGATGAACATTTCATGGCTTTAAGTGTCACGGTTTAATTGGTTAAATTGCAATAACTAGAATGATTACCAATACGCTAAAAATACTACTTTAAGTTTTAAAACATAAAAAATAATAATAAATATTTAATAAAGTAAATGAAAACGAAGTGCGTTCAAAACTCTCAGTTTTATCCACATACTCATTGCACAAGCCCAACTCAAAAGGCGCTCTCCTAAATTGGTCCACACAAAGATCGGACAATGAAGCAAGTTCAAAGGGATCCTTTCTTCAACGTAACCAGACTTTTTATGTACAGAAGATGAGGGGAAGCTAATTTTTGTTTTAAAATACATAGAGGGGGATGTAACCGGAGGTCGAGGGAAATAACTGAAGAGACGTCCTTATCTAGGACTTGTTTGTGCTGATCAAGCGGAGCAGGAGGAACAAAAAACTAATCGGCTAATGAGAGAGGTAGAACAAAAGGCCCTCGGGCTAATAACGACAAGACGGTATGTCATGTATGTCTGGCACAAGACTCTTTGTGTAGTAGCTTCGCTCCGTCGCCGCTTGTATTGTTGTACAAGACTTGTTGAGTTTTTAAAACTTATTTGGTTCTATCCCTACGACCTCATCACTTATGATGGAAACTGTATGCAAACAAGCTTAATGTGACTCTCATCTTGAAGTGAATAGAATTGTTTTCATCTTTGTTAAGTTGAACTTTGCTTTAAGCTAATATGAGATTTTTTATTGGGAGGGGGGGAGAGGGTTACATTTCGTTCATTTGTTAATTTTGATATATTTATTAATATAGTGCGTTACGCGATAAGTTTTACAAAACAGTTTTTGCACATTAAAATAAAGAAAACACTTCTTATATACATATGTTCCAAAAAGCTTCGTTTTCTGTCTGTCTGTCAGTTTGTAATACATTTCAAAATCTGATATTTTCGTTAACAGTTTTAAAACGTTTGATGTTACATATCTTGCAAACCAAAGCCAAATATCTTGAAAACGATGGCTTTTATAAAATATATTATGTAACATACATATTAAACAAGGTATCAATTTTTACCGGGTCAACATTGTAATTTCTGAAACTACAATATATACAGCATAACTTTAGAATTGGGGGGAGGGGGATTCACTTACTTTTTAGTGACCATTAACAATATGATACTGGAATTTCGAAATTCGTCCGCCATTTTACACTATGCGCGCCAACTTTATAATTTCTTATGGATCTCTCTTTATTTTATGCATCGATCTGTAGTCAAACAATTGTACATCAATAAAACAATTTTACTGTCTGACTATAGGTCGACTTTACAATATTGCCATTTAATTGTTAAATTAAATTTTAAATAATTATTAAATGCGCTAACACGTAAGCAAAACATTCAATTTTTCAATCTTTTGAAGTCTCTAACTCCTAAACGGTTGGGTTTACAAAAATTATGTCAAGAATAAAAAGGTCTTAAAATGTTGTGTAGAATCTGAAAACACATTAAAAGTTTGCTGTTATTGTTGTAGTTTCCGAAATTAGCATGGCGAACCGGTTAAAATGGACTGACTAGTATATTAACTAGCATTTGAAAAGAAACTAATTATCAATGATAAATTTTCACAATGGTAAGAATTACAAATATTGAGATTTCACCAAAATTTGATCAAAATCCCTCGCGCCGATCATGAAAACTGTTTGCTTTTCCTATAATGGCGACCAAGAGATTTTATTCGGTCTTCTTTACAAATACTGTGATAATCGGAATATTGATTATTTATCTTATCGCAGCTTTCATCTTAAATTTTTGGTTTTGTCTATAGGTGCGAACGAAAAAGTAAGTAAGTTTATTAATTAAATTTTTCAAATTTACAAAGGTGGAAAAACTCAACAATAATAAAATCGACCGTAATCCAATCACTTCAAATAAAAAAACTAAAAAATACAAGAAAATAGCAGTACATCAGCAGCGACACCTCAATTTAAAGAACATAATTCGGTCGAGTTGGAACATCGTAAATCGTGTATCTCTCTCAAGATGGAGTCCATTTCCTTGCTTGTAATTTACAATTCCACGCACGTTGTTAAACAAATGAAAGCTACAAAACATAAACTAAACTTACATCTCCATTACCAATACAAACATAACTCGCACACAGCACAGTCGATCGATGTAAAATTGTAGCTATCGGACGGTACAATTAGGGGGGCAACGTGTATTCATAATATTTCAAAACATACAACGTGTTTTACTTTATAAGCTGAACTAATAAATAGTGTGTTGCAACTGTGGAATCCAGTTTCATAGGATGTTGTTGGCTTGAAATATAACAACTTTCTAGATGAACGGATTCCTGGCTCTGTGGGACTAGTTCTCATGTAAATCTAGGTCTAAATATAATTCATGACTGTTTTACACGAAAGAAAAATAACTACAAATTTTAGAGATTACTATAGTTTTCTCACTTACAATAAGAGAAAAAGAAGGATTGATTTTTACTTATGTAAAATATATTAAAAATATAAAATAAATTTTACTGGCTATATTTACAGGGTGTACTGAAAATCGCGGACAATATTCGAGAGTAAGATCCCAAAGTTCATACAAAGAAAGAAATGTCTATAAACACATGTCCAAAAACCATTGTTTACCGTCTACCTGTTTGAAAAACAATTAAAACAGATTTGGTATACACTTTTTTTTGTATAATCTTTTACCAAAATACCAAAAACCAAGACGTTATATTGTTCTTTTCCAAAACAGCAGCATTTTAAAATTTTTAATGTATAATATTTCGAAAACAATAATCTTTATAAATTCAGAGTCAAAACGTTAACTTTTTTAATTTTCTTTTGTTTGTTTTCAAAAAAGAACAGTTCCAAATTTTTAATGTAAAATATTTTGGGGAAAAAACTAACTTTATACACCCAGAGTCAAGATACTCTATTTTTGTTCTCTCTAAAAATAGGAGCAGTTAAAAATATCCTCTTTATTTTATTTTTTCGATTTCAAAATAGCAGCAGTTTCAAAATTAAAAATATATTACACTCTTTTAACGGGAAACATGATGGTATTTTTATTTATTCTGTAGCATGATAGATAATAGTATACAAAATAAAAACGTAATTTCTTTATAACTAACTACAATGTAACAGGTATTAACAGTTAACAGGTGTTAACTGTAACAGGTATTTCTACTATTAACTGATATTATAAATTTTTTGGTCGTATTTTTTTAAACTATAAATTCTATGATTTTTTGACCTACCAAAAAACTAATGTGTTTGTTATTAAAAGAAGTTTTGTCTCTAGTGGTCTAATTTTTGAAATAATAATTTTCGAAATATTTAACATTAAAAATTATAAACTAACGTAATTCTCAAAATACGAAAAATAAAATCTTGGTTTTTGGTATACTGGTAAAGTTTTAACGTACGAAAAATGAGTATAACCTATCTGGATTGTAATGCCATCCATTTCTATATGGTCAATTTCTCAATTGTGGACGTACTTTAAGTTTTAAGAAATTCGAGCATAATTATATTCCCTCCATCTCTCTTTACGTCCCTGAACAGCTCAGTTCGTGCACCTTTAAAACATGTATTAAATGATTTATAAATTTATTTTCTCGGCGAATAAATATGAAAGTTGTAACTAAAAACAGAATAATTAAAAACAGCCTCAAAATTAAAAAGAATGAAATTGAAATTCGATCAAATGTAAAACTTAAGCTTATATAAGAATAAATTTTTAGTTGAATAATTATTACTCAAAATGATTGATTTGAAAATTTCAAAATGACAACATTTTAAAAGTTTTTTTGATCATCTTTGATTAGGTCCAACATGATTCTACAATACATAATTTTGTACTTGAATAAGGGGGGGGGGGGGTCGACTGTAAGGATTTATCTTGGCGTTTTCGAAAATATTCTTGAACAGTAATTGTCTTTTACTTACGATTTGGCACAACATTGTCGCATTTCATCAATATTTGAAGGAAATCCCTTGCGCTGATTTTGAGATAGAACTTTTAGGACAGCGCCCAAGATTTATATACTCTTTAAAATCAGCGAGCTTGCAATTTTGAAAAGATAAGGCATTGTTTGAAGTTAGGGGCTACAAACATATACCTAAATTTTGAGTCATTTTTCAGTATATGTATGAACTTGTAGATTAAGTGAAAATTTGTCCACCAATTAGGGTTGTAAAGGTCTGCACAAACGAGAGGTAGAGACATAATTCCATTAACCACTCTTTTGGGCTCAGGGGACCTCAAAACAAATATGTCTATAAAAGAAGGAACCGTCTTTTTAATTTGTCCACTTAACTCTTTCTAAACTACGTGCAACTGCGAAAATAAAATCAATGTTGTCAGTTTGAATACCAACTGAGAAAACAAATAAACTTTAATAAACAATCTCAACACTCCTTTCGATACAATATTGTACAGACTAAATTCCATTGTACACAGATTTAAACATGATTGTAGCCAGAATTCGTTTAATTCACACGCCACATTTGTTCCCCAGAGCAGTTCTTTGAACACTAATCGGATAGTTTTAGTCTTCTCATCAGTTTGTTTGTTGTACATTCGGATGAGTGGAACCGGGATTTGATGGAGTGAAAATTGGACGCTGGTACTTCTGTCTGTGCGGATGATTAAATCCTGGAGCTGTCACTCACTGCAGGCCTACACTACGAAATGCTGTCACAACCTAATTTCTATTCTTTTTAAAAGTTTCAACTGCACGGTATTTCATTAATTAAGTGTAGGTTTTTAATTTAAGAATAATAACAAACTATTTTTGTAGGTATAAATTTGTTATTTATCTTTTATTATGTACATTTCTGATTAAGTTTTTAAAACACTCGGCATTTTAATTTAGAATATCTCAAAAACTGTAAGATTCGAAGAAAATAGTTGTGGACGAAAGTAATTTTGTAATAAAAAAAAAAATGAAACTAGTAATTCGTTACTCGGTCTATTTTCAAGGTCATTTGAAAATTCAACACGTTAACAAATTATATAAACAGTTTTTTTTTTATTATTATTTTAGCTTCACTTGAGAAATGATACAAAAAATAAAATATAAAAACCACAATATCTCACAAATAATACGTTACTTGAAACACGTTTCAACCACAATGTCGCCATCTTCAATGATGCATGACGTACAATAATAAAACTGAGAAATTGTGTTAAAGTTAAATTTGAAATATATCTTATTCTACGCTTAATCATTTTATAATCCGATCTTACTTTTTCAAGATATCTGAATATCTCCTCAATTTCAAGAATTTTTTTGTCAAAAGGCGTCAGTTTTAGAATTAAATTACGAGTAAGAAATATGATTTATTTTATCATGATAAAGCTCAGAGAACTTTTTATACATTATTTCGTTGTGGTAAAAAATGAATTGTAAAAGTGAAAACTAAAATATTCTGAATAAATTATCTATGTTAGGGGCCTATAAGGTTTAAATAAACCCCCTTTGTTCCTTTCAATTTTAATAGACCACGTTTGTGACTAATAGTCTCGTTTTTTTGTTAGATTGCTATTAATTTGGTAAAAACAAAGTTTTTTTTAATACTTAAAACTTTTAGAAAGAAAAAAAAAAACCTAAAATTTGAAATGAATTTTTATCATTATTCAATTTTGGAGAAGTTGTTCAAGGAACCTCCTCCAGATGTTTATTCTTGCTTTCGGTACACTCTATATATATATATATATATATATATATATATATATATATATATATATATTGTTTTATGTAACCATAATTTTAAAAACTGTTTTACAGAATTTAGAGCTGTAAGTATAAATATCAGCTGAGACATTCAGTTTTGTTTCTATACATAATTGTTTAGAATATTTTAAATTGTATTTTTATTTATTTTATTTTTTTTACTAAAAACAGAGCATATTTTAAATTAGTTGGATTTAAGCCGACAGGAAAATGCAAATGTATATAATAATGATTTTGGTTAAACAATTATTTCGAGGAAGATGAAACAAACTTTTCGTTCAAAAGTTGTTCTTTGTGTCTTCACGAAGTTCACAAGGGTCATTTCCCTTCAGACAAATGACATGTTGTTCTTTCATTGAAAAACAAACATTATGTAGACACTGTTGTTATAATTTAATAATAAACAATTAAATTTGTCGCATCAATGTAAAATTTTAAAAAAAAAGTACGACCTTATTGCGGTCAAAAGAAAGCATCTCCACATTCACGGGTGCAAGCAATGTCATTAAAACTACAAAGCAACGAAGATGTAAATTTAAATCAGAGAAGAAACAAGCCCACTAGAGCCCAATGCATCTTGCTACCTGAACAGATCAAGCAGGCACTGGCAAACTACTCTGGTGTCGCAATCTAGATGACACTCAGCACAAGTGCAACAGGACGACGTTTTTCATGCGTGCTCTATTATACTCATACTCAACAGTCTTTTTTCCATGCTCTAGCAATTTACGGAGGAGGAAGAGGGGGAAGTGTATGGCTTGAGGACGTGCACTTGCATGCGGAGCGTTAAAAAATATACAGACATACGCGTATATTTTTTAAAGATACTTGGAGAAATATCTTGTTATGCATGAGGACTGTGGGGAGTTAAGTTTTATGAGAGGGTGTCGAGTGCTTTGCATACTTATAATCTAAGTAGAAATGTATTTATTGGATTAGCCCTGTATGTATGGACTTTGATAATTTCAGTTAAAAATAATGTTGGTTCTTTAAGTGGTAAGTTGAGGGATATTTGATTAATGTTTTACTTGTTTAAATAAACTTATCAGTTTATAAAACAGAAAATAATTATGCTAGCATTTTATGTTATAGGACCTATAAAATAGTTAAAACAATCTTACATCTGGAAACCAAATTTTAAAATTTATGTAAATGTATTAAGAAAAATTTAAGTATAGGAGTTAACTAAAATTATTACGGTGATCAGTTATTTAAACAAAATTGTTTTCTTGATGATTAGAGGAAATGAAAATAGAACATAAAATAAAGATAACTAGAATGCGAATATTTTAAAAGTGCCAGTGTCGGAAAAGAAGAAGTGTTTGTTAGGGAGGAAAAAGAACCTGATAGGGAGGATGAGAGAGATAAAGAAAGGAGTAGATCTAGCCAGGATACCCCGGGATTTCCACGTCCATACTCATTATAGAAGAGCCCCAAAGGTGGCTGCGCAATAGCAACCAAAATTTTAATTTCATCCACATACATTCAACGTAAATATATTATGAATATTGTAATTTATAATCAGATAATAAAAAGTCCATTACAATGTTTGAGTATTTCAAAATATTTCAACACAAAGTAGACTACTTTCCTTTTGATTTATAATTGACGTTTCGGGATCACTTTGCTAAACGCAAAGTATTCTGGACTTGCAATAAACATTTGTACAATAAAAATATTTTGTTTCTATTTACCTGTCTTGTCTGTTTCCGATGAAACTATAATTACAGAAAAAAATAGATAACGATATACAATCTTTTTAATAAATTTATTGCAGTGTAAGACAAAATCTAATAATTTTTCACACAACCTTAAACACAAAATGGTGTTTAAACTGTTTATGTTAAATATCTCGCACACCATTGATATTATAATCTTTTTGAAAGACACAATATATAGCCCTTTTAATGCTAAAGAAGTTGCTATTATGATTTTTGTTGTACTTTGTAAAACCATCAAGATATAGGTAAATATTAAGAATGTTAAGTCAACTATCGAAACATCTTATAAGGACGTTGAGCCGAATTTTTAATTTACACGTTGTTTAGTGTCTGCAACTAAATATTTTTAAAAATCAAATTTTATTTGCACAAATATTAAATTCGACAAGCGTTTCAATCTTAGTTCTTTTATCAATAAACTAAACATTAATTGAAATTTAATATTTTTACCATTTTTAACTACAAATATTTCAACATATTATAACCATAAATTTATTTATTGGTTTCACAGTATACTATATGTAGATGGGGATTCTTTTTATACCTATGGTTAAGAAACAGATGGTTTTGAAAATATCAATTTTAAACTTTAATATTTACAATTTTAGCAAACTGTAAATAATTTTTTTAAATTAAAAGACTGATAAATAATATCCACAAAATAAGTAAAAAAACATAAATTCAAAATTATAAAATAAGTAGGGTGTAACAATTAAGTTACTCTTAAGAGCTGTGTGTTTTTAATGGACGGTTTTTCGAAACGGTTAGGTGAAAATTTAATAAATTTTGTAGTATACTGGACACTAAAATTATAAACATTATACAAAATTTGATATTGGTATTTATTTCGTTTTCGATGTACATCTAGAAAAGGACAAAGCAAATCTGAAAAAGATCGAGCAAGGATTCCTTAATTTAATGTGAATTCTTTCTTATATTTGAAGTCTGTAAACAATCCTTCCTTTCCTTTTATTTTTTATTATATACAACTGCTTTCGGCGTCGAAATGTCATCTTCAGATAAAAATGTTTTTAATGCTTCGTTTCGTTAGGAATTCACATTAGGCTATTGTTGAATCCTGGTGGCTATACAATCAAAACAAATTATTGATTCTTATTGAATGTAGAATAATTTGATGCGGTATAAGAAAGCAAGCGATATATTAACACTATTGAAATAATGTTTCGTTCAACTGGAACAATGAGACCGATTAATTTTAATTAATATTTTCGTTTCAGTTTAAATTATTATATGATAATAATAAAATAACAAATCCGTAACGCTTCTATTTGATCAACCCGGTAAAGTGTTAAATCATGAAAACGCCATTTTAAAAAAGCAACCGAATAAAACGTGTTTTAATTATAATCAAGATTTGTCCGATCGTGCGTTCAATTCGATACAGGAAATAAAATACAATGTGATCATCCATAAATAGTGAAGAAAAGGAGGCGTTAAAAGAGACAAAGAAGAGGGAACTAGTACAGAGAGGAGAGAGCACATTGGCCTCGACGGTGTGCCAACCTGATGGCGCGAAAAGAACCGCCCTGCAAAAGGAACAACGTGATTCACTACTTATTAATTTGCATTCAATAGCGATATATGAACTTGTGAACTTTTCAGGAACAGCTGGCCGAGACATATGACGCGAAAACGTCCCGCCTTGAGGCAGAGAGACGAGTTCCGGGTGTGGGAAATTTAGCGAAACGGAGGGAAATGTTTTTTTTTTAAGAGGATCGTGTAGTTGGTGCCGTTTAATTGGACTAAGTTGGTAAGAAGTTTGTGAGGGTTATTTGATTACATTAATTTAATTTATTAATCCATAAATTGACCCCACCCGTGACGTCGAACAATACCATACAAAATCACACACTTATAAAATACAATAAATAGGACAATGTTGAACAATAATTACAAATATATTTCAACACTATTATAAATTAGAATACATTTTCAAAATAAAAAAAACACACAATTACAATATTTAATGATTAGATTAAAAAAAAATCGCAGATCAATTTAAATATCTCACCCTTACGACAAAAACTTCAGAATCCTACATAATTATTCCTGCAATTTTTGTTAATTTATTTTTTAAGTTTCCTGTATAATGTAGTCAGGAATATTATTAAAATTATTCCAGTAATATATAAAGGATTTTTTGTAGCTCTTTTAAAATATCCCGGAGTTACATGAAAGCCATTTCTTGACCTTGCATTGTAAATATGAATAAACTAACTTATTAAAATTAGGTTAGGTAATATAAATTTATGGAAAAGATAGCGTTTTATTGTTCTTAAAAAAAACTTTCTGCATAAAGAAGTATGTTTGACATTGAAAACAATTCTTATTGGGTTTTCTGGTGTTTAAAAACTCTGTTAGAAGCAGTAGATTGTCCTCACTACACTACACAGTTACTTTATATCAAAGATAGGGATAAAAATGTGAACATTGCGGTGTTAAAGAAAAAAGATTGACAATTTTTAATATATTTCTGTTGGATAGATTAAATATTTAAGGTGACATTTGATCAATTTTGGGAATTGAATGTAGATAGCAATAATAATTCCCCCCCCCCCAAAACGTAAGATAAAAGCAGACTTGTATGATTTAATTCTTCCCGTTTTGTGTTTGTTTACATTGCCACAACATTTTAATCACAACCATAAAAAAAAATAATAATAAAAAAAGCTACAAATTTAGAGTAAAGCTGTCATAAGAGTAAACTAAAAATTCTAATTTTCTAAATATTTGCATTAACAACAAAACGTAATTGTCCCCAAAAATAATAGTTCAGAAGTTCTTACATCGTCAATAGAGATTTCAATGAAAGTTTAGTGGACAAAATTTATAATGTGTCAAATCGCAATTAAAAAAAAATTATGAATTGTAATTTTGAAAATACTAAATCACATTTAACCAAAAGATCTATACGCCTGCGCTGATTAAAGTTTTAGTACGACTCATTAGGGTGTTTACCCTTTGTAACTTATTAACTCTCGTAGCTGCATTTTGGGGGAGGTGAGGACAAATACATTATGTTTGGCTGAATTTGACTAAAAATTACATAAAAATCAGTTTTCAGAAAACTGAAATTTTGAATTTTCGTTTTTGAAAACTATCACACAATTTTGAATTAAGAACGAGAGAAAAATCCTTGAGATATTTCTAAAATATGCTCAATTACAAAATCGGTTCAATCTTTAGGATTGTACAAATGACTGACATACATAATTAAAAAAAAAAAACTTTAAGGACTCAAAGACGTTAAATGAATATTTTTGCAAAAGAGGAATATTTTAATAATAAATATGAGCACTCATTTCCATGGCCATGCATAAAATCTTAAATCTTACAATTATCCTAAGAAGGCATCAAACTGTTCATATAGGGGTTATGACAAATGTATGATGTATAGGGGGTATATGTACAACAACAAAAAACGAAAACTCCCGACTTTCATAATAATGTTGTGCTAACCTTACAAGACAGTTTATAAACTATTTAAGAAAAAAAATTGGATAAAATAACACAAAAAATACAATCGTTTATTAGAACTACAGTAACCATAAAAAAAATGTTCTAACGAACACGATCAATGCACATTCCTTGATAGGACTGTAGGTTTCGCCAATAAAGGAATTAGCTTTAAAATAATATAAATCGGGTTAAATTAACAGTAAAGTCCACGAGACTTATAAAGACTTAACAAATTGAAGTTCAGGCGTAGAGTATGCAATATACCTACAGGTTGGGGATTCGGGATACGTCAGGAATGGAAAGGAAGGAGGGGGAAGGGCGAGAGGTAGTGTCAACCTGACTCGCAAAGTTCACCAAGACAATAGCGAAATGATAGTGCAATCAGATTGTTGGAAGTGCTCAACTGTCAGGCAAAATTTTAAAAAACAACTTTAGGGCTTCACAAACGTAACCGCCATTTGGATGTTATATGTCCATAAGATCAATGTTAAACTCGAATAATGATTGGAAAATGAAGAGAGATATGTTATTTAAAAGATAGAGAAATACATATATTGTGGTTTTAACAAAAATTATTACAAATGTGGAAGATATAAAAAATATTAAAAAGTCAATTATTTTCGGTGTTTAGTTATCTGGTACAAAACGTTGTGTGATTGTTACGGGAATCTTACGTTTACCTAGTCGCTTATAAGAGACAGTTTAAAATGTATAATCCGTACAATAATCTAGTCATATTAAGAATTCTCCAGGAAGAAATGAAATGGACTGTCTTTAAAACAACGAGCAGACACAACTCGCTCAAAAATAAAATGTCGCCACTAGAAATTTTATCATTCTTATTAATAATAAAATTGATATTTTTTTATTATTTAAGCGATGAAGAAGGTAACCTAGGTTGTTCTAGATAATTTGGTTAAAAATCAGACTTTTTACTTTCGTTATACCACTACCTCCCGAAATACTCTTATTTTCAATAATAGGCGTTTGAAACTTTCCAGAAAAAAAAGAGGAACAAAAAAGTTATCAAAATTCTTTAAAAATATTCAGGTAGGTGTAAATCAAAATATAAATTAATACATTTTAGAAAAATGTATATTTCCCGACATTTTAAAGAAAACCCCTAAATAGACCAAGTGTAGAAACGAAATTAATTTTCTAAAATTCTGAAAGAAAAAAATATATATACTTGTAGTTTGAATCAAGATAAATATTTTTGTCTTTTGAAAATATGTCGCAAACTCGTTATTTTCCTATTTAAGAGTGATTTTACCTTGAAAAATTAAAATTGTGAATTTATGTATGCTAAAAATATTTTCTAGGTCTTTTGGACTCTTTAATATGTAAATTAATATTTTATTTTATTCACTTCTGGAGATTTTAATGTTTGACCTAAAAAATGAATATTTTACACAAGTGTTTAATTTTTAACAATTGACTGATTTAAACTACTTCACTTAATAATAACTATTGATAATTTAAAAATTGTATCTTCTACAAATGATAATTTGTATATTCATAAACAAATCCCCGCCTAGTAGATCAATTTAGATCAACAAGGAAGTGATAAAAAAGGATACGATAGCATGGATCAATTTCGTCTTGATACTGATCTACAATTATAGCGTAAAACAACTGTTAGTAACTTTACAACAGACGAATATTTTAGTTCATCATTTCCTTCTTATCTATGTTTGTTCACTCTACCAAACGCAAACAAGCAACAAACAACAATACAAAAAAAATCTGTGAAAATAGTTGACAACAATTTGTCAAAAAGTGTATTGTGCAGTGATTGCTGTCGATAGAATAGCGGTTAAAACTGGAGCAAGTACGGTTCAAAGTTATTGCTACAATTTAAATTTTACAGCATCCAATTTCCGGAACTCATATCGCGGCGTGGCTGAAAATCCAGTTGGGAAATTGAATGTGGATAGTTCGGACGTTAATGTGCGTCCATCGAAACTGATCTCGAAATTATGTGTTTGATTTGGCGGACTGACACAATTTTATTTGTTACGATTTGTCTGATTTGTTTGGCAACTTAAGGATGGATAAAATCAACACAGTCAGAATTCATTTGTCTTTTTCCAATATTGTCAAACCTTAACTTTCTTTTACATGCGGTTTAGATTATAATATTCACGCTTAACCAATTTGAATCGCTGGTTTCGAAAATTTAAATTCTATTTTGAAAAATCCATCATCGTATTGCCACTGTTTGAAATTGAGAATCACGAATATTGCTGTTAAAATTATAGTTTTAAAAAGCTCTTTTGGAATAACTTGCTCTATCTGTAACAATCTGGATCATGTTTTGGTGAAAAGTGGAAAAAATCGAAACAACAAAAAAACACAAAACTATAGAAGAGGCGTATGCAAACTGTTTTTGAAATCATATTCATCAAGAAGAAGAATTTAAATAAATAAAAATAAAATAAACAAAAATACTAAGAACTGTTTGTCGGGAGGGGGGGGGGGGCGTATTTTAAGAAGACACATGTAAGGAAAAAAGTATTACTGTACCATACATAAGTAATTTTAAAAACCACTCGTCAGAAAATACATTTGAGAACAACATGTAAAAACATAAATAATCATTTAAAAATACTCATGAGAATAGGACCGCGTTCGAATAAAAATACTATAATTTTCCATGGGAACATATGGTTAACAATATACATTGTGTTCATAAAGTTAGGAATATATATATAGTCTTTAAAACAGCTGAACATAAAAAGTTAGTTTTTGGTATATGTTTGTAAGACAACATTTACTTCCAGGTTTGTTACTTTTAAATTTTGGAGAACATTTAAATCTGCCATCTTGAAATGAAGTAACCATTTTAAAATAGGAATAAGGTAATGTGACACACATTTTTACATTGTTTTTTTATTCTCAGTTCAATGGTGGATATCCGTTGTTTTATATCTCATTTCCTTAAAAAATTATAAGCTAAAACAACTACAGAACATTTAAAACCATAATTTACAGGTGGACAGATGGTTTGGATACTTACCATTAAACATGTACATGCAGCAGTTATTCCTGACCTTGTTTCTCTTGATTAGTTCCTATTGATATATTTAAAAAGTAATATGTATTTTACAGAAAACCTAAATGAACTACAAAATAGGACACGAAGAATAATTTACTCTATTACTGATTAGACAATTTCTAAAGTAATGGTGAATTTTATAACAGTTTAGGACTGTGACAAATTTAGAACAACAATTTGATAATCTTTAAAACTACAGCATCTGTGTATTAAAAGTTAAGTATCCAACTCATTTGTCTAGCTGTAAAATTAAGATTTTTAATATTCAGTAGTTATATTAGTTGATAACTTTCAAGGAAATAAGATATAAAAAAACCGATTCCACTAATGAACCTAGAATAAAAAACAATGTAAAAATATGTGTCACATGAAACGATTCCTATTTACAAAATTAAACATAATTTGATGAAGGCGGATCCAAAATTATGAGAAAAATTTAAAAAATGACAACTAAAAGTAAATGTTATTTTATAAATACATACAAAAAATTAACTCCTCATGTTCAACTGTTTTAAAGATTTTTATATATTCCTTGCTTTATGGAGAGTCAATATATAAGGAGTTTTTTTTACGATTTATCGTAAAGGTGCAAGTATTGAGTTTTTGTGAAAACTAGCCAAATAGTTAATTTGTGCAATGGTTTTGTAAAACTTATTTATTTAATTTCAATAAATAGAGGCAATTTACATAAAGTTAATTATTTATTTTTAACTAAAAGTAATATACAGTATATTTGTTATTGAGCGCTGAAAAATGTATTTTTGATTAAAATATCACTTCCATTAAAAAACTGCTTAAGATCACTTTACCAAATAAAACTTACTAATTTGTTTAACGTATTGACAACTTGTTTGTTTTAGATGAAGAGGAGGGGGAGGAGGGGAGAGATATTCTGATTACCACTCAAAGTGATTTTCCAGAACGATTCACGTCAGGCACCAAACCAAATCGGTAAAATCTATTCGGTAGATTTTTACTTTCTTCATTGCTTTGAAATTCAGTGACCTGAATAATTTGAAATGTAAAGCCTTCAAAGTTCAATCAAAAGTCGTAACTCTTGTCCGCCTGTCTGTTTTACTCTTTCACTTTACACAATATATTAGAAAAATATCGAATGGATGAATATAGATTTTCAACGAAAGAAAAATTCGATTTTAAATGTAATCACCTCTTACTTACACGTTCAATGACGTCCAAATACGTTTTCTATAGTAGACAATTTCGAAAATTGTTTTTTAAAAAAACAACAAAATTAAAAAAGGAATAAACAATTGTAGAATTAGTTTACTATTCGTTGAATATTATTGATAAAAAGGGGAGAAAAATTTTAATGGTGGACTTTTCTTTTTAAACTCATATAAATAAAATTAAGATGTGGAAAAAACACTAAAATAAGTTACCATTTTCTCAGAATCGACGATTTTGATCAAATTTTGCTCTAGTATAGCTTCTAAGGACCTTAACACAAATAGTTGATATCTCTCCAAAAATGCTGGTTCGTGAGTTATCTGTATACAATATTGGCCATAGTTTTTATAAAAGACTTTTTTTTTTAAATTAGCTCAACCGATTTCGTTCACATTTTTGTGTTGTGAAGATCAATTACAAAAAAATGGAAATAAAATAATATAACATTTTAGGAAAGATTTATGATCAACGTCAATTAAAACTGGATTTTAAACAAATTCGATTTACCCTGTAAAGTGGTTTATAGTAAAAGAAAATCAAGTTTGTCCAATTCAATATACATACTTTATGAAAACATCCATGATACATTTTCACTTGTTGACTGACATCTTATTGATGAGTAGTTTGTTTGGTTTTGGGTAAGGGTGAGTAACATGCAACTACTTGATTGATGATCCAACGTCAAAACATTGTCGATTGTCATCTACACGCACAAAACGCCTGCGCGCACACAATTGGGTCACAAATGACAAGGTCACAAGACAAATCGTCCGTTCGCTCTCCGGATGAAGAAATAAAACAAAAATACAAATCAATTTTCAACCCACGCACGTTCCAAAATCCCAAACAGAAAGGCATTAAACAAAGCTGTAATATCTCCATTAAAATCCCCCCTTCCTTCTGTTCCACAATTTCAACTAATAGCCACATATATTTACAAATCCTGCCCACATTAAATATTGCCCTGTCCAAGGTCTTATCTGATGGTCGCCGTCAAATCTGTCCAGGATCGACTCTTACGCCCGCTACCATATTTACAGACTTGTTTTCGGCGTGAAGTCTTCATCCGAGTTCGGCGTTTGATTGGCTTCGGTCGGATTTTTAATGGCGGCGTGTCACTCTCAACTAACGGATAATGTAAAATAGCTCGTCCATTATTAATGCGCAAAGTGTAACTCGATTTGAAAATTTAAATTTAGTCTTATCTGTGGAAGACAGTGACTTGTGGTACAATGACAGCTATGCAATTAGTCCCTATAAACAGATCGGTTTTTGGTCAACGCTTTGAGGCTTCCTGATAAACCATCAGAATGTCTTTAGCCTCTGAGAACCACACCTAGAAATATGCAGAGACTAAAGTTTTAATTTGTACGATTTAACGTCAGTGACTAAGCAATAAAATTTGGAAATCATTAGGAAAGAAACGCCAAATCTTACTGTTTCACTAAAACTTGTAAAACAAGACAAATATATGGGTTTGAATAGAATACTCTATTTTGAGTTAAAACTTTTTTTATCGTGTTTCTGTAGGCTGGTCTGTGTGTCGAAATGGCTCCTTTCTCAGAGAACACTGAAACGATACTCCTAATTTTTGCTGTTGTAATAAGTTACTATTAGGTAATAACAATAACTCTATAGCATAAGAGCCAGTTAAGTACCTGACCTTGCTACGGTTTAACGAGTGATCAGTACTTTGGTTCTCTTCAACGTAATTCTATCCTTAACAACCAGAGTTCGTTACCAATCATAACTCTAAACTCTCCTCACGATGCTGAATCAACACCGTAACTTTTTGAAGTACTGATGAGTACTTTTTGATTGAAAGTAGGAACAAAAAATATAATGTTTTAAACTTACAACAGGGAAATTTTTTAAATTATTATTTTCACTTGTTCAAATAATACTTTACAAAAATAGAAGAAAAAATGCGACCGTTTGAACCAAAAATCAGTAAAAACTATAATCGTTAAATTTCGGATATTAACTAAAACACAAACATCCTAATTTGTGGTTTTCAGCTAAGTAAATATGTTTAAAATATAAATAATGTTTTTATCGCAATAACTAGAAATTCTAAAAGGAATATTAAATAGTAAACAATAATATATGTACCAGTATTAATAGTAAAATATTAATTGAAAATTTCCCCAACCACAATAACTAAAACATCTATAATGTTAAACATTTTAGATTTCCAACTAGAGATTCTAAAAAGAATATTAAATAGTAAACAGTAATAAACAACGATTTACAGTATCTATTAATAGTAAAATATACATGAAAATTCCCCCAACCAAAATAACTAAAAACACAATATATTGTTAAATACAGTAGTTTTCCAACTAAAATTCTAAAAAGAATATTAAATAGTAAACAGTAATAAACAATAATTTATGTATTGATAGTAAAATATTAACTGAAAATTTCCCCAACCAAAATAACTAAAAAACACATTAATTTGCAATTCTTATAATTTTATTTTATTCCGTTAAATACTTGATGTGCATTTCGATAACATGATTACCATTATCAGAGGATTTTCTGTAGTTTTCTTGAAACTTCTGATGATGACAATCGTGTACAACAGAGTATTTAAGGGAATAAAACTAAATAATAATTACAATTATTTTGCTTTTAGTTATTGTTCCTGTCATTGTTGTTAGGAGAGTATGTATTAATATTGTTATTTTACCACAATGATCATTGATAATTGTATATTAACTATAATATATATCATATTTAATTTGCCATTGTACTTTTTCAATGTTTATGTATGTCTGTATTTATGTATTTAGATTTTTTTTTTTTTTAATGAACTTTTGTTTTGTTACAATTTAATCAGATCAATAAAAACAATTTAATGAAGAACATAGCTAGCTCACGAGTCCATGTTCTACTTAATTATTGTTTTTCTTAATCACTGCCTCTGGTAGTATTTATTTATAATTATTTTGATAATATTTTTTTTATAGCAATAAATCTACTTACTGTTAGTATTAATTATAACTAGATTGTGTTTGCAATTTAGTTTTTTGTATTGTTTTTGAATGATTGATTGGTTGCTTCATTTGATTGCATGTAGGCTACTGTTTTTACTATTTTTTTTTCTAATTAGTAAACGCACAACGCTCTTCACAATGATTGAAACAAGTGTGAGAAAAAAAGATTTTTCTTATTTTTCAAAGTCAAATTCTGCTGAAAATTAAACTAGATCTAATCTAAAAGGTGTAATAACATTTTTTTGTTATTTTTATTTGTTCTGTAGGTTAACAGAGTTATCGGTAGAAAAGAAAAATCAATATTTTCTGGTAATTGTCTAAACATACACTGGTTTACACCAGCTCTTTAATATTACTAAATGTATTATTACATCATATAAATTAAAAACAAATTGTATTATTAAGCACTGTTAATAGATTTGTTTCTGTTATACAAGGACTAATACATCCAGTAATAATAACAAACTGGTGTAAGCTAACAGGTGTTCTAAACATTTATCAGAAAATAATGATATATTTTTCCATCAGTAACTTCTCTGCCTACACCTTTTACCCTCGCTCTAGATTATATTTCACCTGATTTGATTTTGAAAATAAGAAAAATCACCTCTGGAAATTGCGTAAATTTTTAATTTTTGAAATATTTATGTGCAACCAGCACATAAACGGTTAACGATATAAAAAATACTCAACAATATAAATGCCCTAAGCTATAACGTTCTATCCACAATTGCCGTAAAAAATAGGGATTTTTCTAAAAGTATTTAGAGCCTACGGGAAATGGCGAGTCATATAAAAATTTGGTATTACCTCTAGTAACTTAAAAAAACCAGGGGTTACATTTAAAAATTGTTTTGTAACTTTTGTACTTATGGAATAAAACAGCGGTCATAACAGTTCCCTTCACCCTGTATATAGTCTTATAAACCAATGAGACCCTAAAAACTAAAGACTCAAACTCTCAAGGGTTTTAATAAGTAAAGGTTTAGCGATCCCGAAGGCACCTAGCTGGATTTACACATTTTTATGTAGTCTTGAGATAGATACATCTCTTATCGAAGCTCTCTTGAGCAACTCTTGTTATTTTCAAACCCTGACGTTATTATAGTATTCGACGGTGAGGTGTCTATTTTTTATCTTCTCTTCTTCGTATATTTTTTTATATATCTAGCGATGATGACCGAACGGTTTATCGACTTTAAACAACAACAAAACTAAAGAATCAATACCACACACAAAGTATCTCCTAAATTTATATGTAAATCGACAACTAACGAATCCAAACCTAAAAATTATGATACTTTAAAAACAACTTCATAAAATTTATCTCTAAAAATCAATCTATCATGCATCGCATTCGCAATTTGATAAACCTACGAGTCCGTAAGTTGGGACGCAAAGTTGTGACGAATTCGCCGTAAAATTATACGGTTCGTAGTCGTCCGTAATAGGACGGGTTCACACAAAATGCGGACATAAATAAAATTAAAACAACAAAGCTGGTAAGTTGGCAGGCCTTGCTCTGATACCTTGCAAGCTCGAGTCTCTCATATTCTTCATAAAGCATCGGAACGAGTTTTCGTCTCCAACGTTGCCAGCTTTGGCAATCCGATATTCTCTCCTCCCCTTCCCTTTCTCGTCCCTCCCGGCTATGTCTCCTGTGTGCACATTAATCCACGTATTTGGTTCAGTCGAGAAATAATCGACGATATCCGACACTCCTTTTGGAGGACGAATCTGTGCTCGCGGGGCCCCGTAGCGTCCTATAACCTAACCTAGTAACCCAAACGAGTATTTTTAAGTTTTGTGTTGTTATATTTTTAGATATACGAACAACATAGAAATTCTAAGGGATTTTGTTAGTTTTCTAAGTTAATTATTAAGACTACATGGTGTACCAAGTTTACATGTCCATCTTGTGGGGGTTACAAATACCACCATAATACAAATAATAAAAATCCACCATATTTTGGAAATGGAGAGGAAGAAAAAAAAAATTATTTTGTAAGTTATTTTTTTATTATTACGAGGGTTGTCGGGGTATGAGTAAGTTGACACAAATCTATCAAAAATCGAATTACAATTATATTTATTTTTAATTTAGTTAAAGCTACCAATTTTCAGTAAAATTTAATTAACAAATTATATCCACGCAAATTAATTTTTGTCCAAAAATTATTCGTACCCTTGTATACAGAGTTGCAGATTCTACAGTTATATGTCTATAAAGTGTTAAGAACATATTATATAATAGGAGATATTAAATTGTATTTAGATAAATACTAAGGAAGTATAAAAAATATGAATTACCTAAACCAAATATAGAAGCTTTTAAAAGATCTTACGCACGTATGACCCTATAAATATTTAATTGTTTATCGGTGGAAATTAGTTCACACCATTCCAATTTAACTCAAAAAAGAAGTTTTATATTGGTTATTTCTTAAGGAAAAAGTTCTGTTTCGATACATTAACAAAATTAATTTCTACATCTTGGTACGCAAAAATTTTAAATCAAAACACGAACAATCATGTATTATTTATGTTGTCTTTACATCCGTCTAACATTTTTCTGACACATCCTTTGGGAATTCCTCCTTTGGAGTACCTAATTCTACCTTCTAATAATCGTAATGAGGGTGAAACATTTTTTTCTAAACTTTCGTTAAACCCCTTACACTTTTCGGTTTAACTTAATTTTCAGACAGTGTAGTTTCAGTTCATTTTGTTAACAAACAAAAGTGTTACGCTTTTCCAATGTATATTTCTGTATAGCTTTTATGTTGCCTATTATCGGAAGCTTGTTTTATAATTTAAACATGTGGTGGAATTCAATAAATACATTTTGAAAATCAACAACAACATGTAATAAAAGTGCCTACCTTATATGCACATGTTTTCGCACGCACGCACGCACACACACACTCCTCATATATATATATATATATATATATATATATATATATATATATATAAACACACATGTACAATTATATCATATTAGACCGATGTATACACAAATATAAGATATAATAACAAAACATAAATTTAAAAAAAAAATAGAAGAAGATAGCGAAGATTTTCCAAGAAACAATTACACTGTTGTGCATTAAGATGTTTGTTAATTTTTAATTACAGTTGAGGAGAGAAATTAGCACTGATCTATAATTCACATTGTACAGTGTAGGATATCTTCCGACCAAGCACTATCATTGTAGCCGAGTAAGCAATACATTATAGATCCGCTCGCGGCTAAAGGACGTAGAGAATTTGATATTTATTACAATTTGTGGGTGAGTAATAATTACTTTTATACTTCATTTTACAGTGGAACACAGATTTATAGAGTTATTAATAAACGCTGTTACTTTCGCTGAGACCGCCTCTTAATTGTTACGTTATCAATAACAGTTGGACAGATAAATCAAGATCATGGAAAGTTATGGCAACTAAAATAGAATAATCGGATTTGCTAGTTGTTAATTTTGTGCTGTTAATCAAACCGAGTAGTTGTAGTTTTGTTGTACGAGTTATTCTTAGATTTCAAGAAATTCTTTATGTCTGATGAAGAATATTTCTTAAGCGTGCGCTATACCGGGACAAAACTGATCAGGTGTGTAAATTGGATACAGGAAAGGGTTAGTCCTTGGAATAAAATTGTTTTTATATATGAATAAAGGGAGAATAAACGTTAAGTAATTGAAAACATCCGTATAAATATGCTTCCATTTTTAGCTTTTTGGAACTACTGTTCATTAATTAATCAATTGTTTATGTCCTTCATCAAAGGTGTTACAACATAAAACTACTTTTGACAAAGGATATAGAAAAGTGTGTTGATTATCTGATTTTTACAAATTATAAAATGCAGTTTTTCTTAAGAATTTCCTTGTCTAAAATTAAAAATACACACACCAGAATAAATTCTTAAGTGGAACAAAGGATTTATCCATGTCGGAATTTGAGTATTTTTTTTCTTTCAAACAAGGAAAAATTCTTTCAAACGAAATACGTCAAATGCAGTACATCTTCTCTTCATTAAAAACTGTGTTCTAGATAACTATAACGATCAAAGAAAACAACCTGCAAAACAGTTTTGTACAAACAGTCTAATTAACAGTACATCTTTCTTGTAATTTTTTACCTTTCTTCTAATAAGTTTATAACTTCCTTAACTAATTCTGGCTGTGCATAGAAAGTTAATTCATTGTATGGAAAACTGAATGATGTTTGCTTACAAATTTAAGTACTGTGATAAGGTTTGCGGTGAGAAATAAAATTTGCCATTTGACACAACTATTATATTAGGGTCTACTATGCGTCTACTTAATTCTAAGCCCTGCATCTTCAGTTAGGTAATCGGTTTAATTTATTATTTTTTAATAGACAAGAAAACATCGAATGTGAATAATATACATACATTTTTATAGAAAATGTTTAGATTATCCAATGTAACAATAATAATTTACGAAATGTGGATTATTAACAAAAATTAATTAATATGCTAGTTTGTAGAAGAAAGAAAACGTACGGATTCACATGTTTTTTAAATGAGACATAAATGATAATTGGACTTACTATATAGTGAATACGTACTCGTCCATCCCGATGGCCGTAACTGTATCTACACCTTTGTTCGTGTTGTCTTGTGTTATATCCCTCTTCTTCATCTTTCCTAACATGTATCTCTTGAGTAACTCTTCTCTTTCGACCATGACACTATTAGAAAATTCGATATCTTCATTTTATGCTCTCTTTTTTTTTTTTACAAGGTGATGATGACCGAGATGAAGAAAACAACAAGGGTGCTTCATCTCAGAGAGTTTATGACAATCCGTAGAAAATTTTTATTCAGTTCAGTCGACTTGTTAGTATGAGGAGAAGGGTGGGGAAAGAAGGAAGATCTGCCTGGCAACCCCTCTATTCACCAATTGTCAACCGACGGTGCATGTGGTCAATTTGTAACTAAACCAGTTCACAACTAGCTTAAAGACAAAAACCTTCGCCTTTTAAAAAAGAAAAAAAAGGACATAAAAGTGCCTCTAGCCCTCGAATACTTACTAGCGTCGTGTTTGGAAAAGAACAAGAATTGTTCAATAGAGAAAGAAGAGATGAAAGAGAGAGACCTAACCCAAGACTACATGAGGAGAAGTGTACATGTTAGGGTCTCGGGATTGCTAGCTGTACTCACTCGCTATATAGAGCTCCTGAGGGCGTCCCATTCAGTGTTTTATGTCTCTGCTACGTTTAAAGTTTAAAATTGTTACAGGAAATAAATCAAACATGACGGACGTGAAACAGAGATTTAGATATTTCTGATATAAGATACATAACCTCACAATTCGATTGATTTTTCTCTCTATGAAATTAATATTTGAATATAATAGCGGTTTCAAACTAATATGGCTTTCAACTAACATATGTTAGCCTACGGGAAATTAAATTGCATAGGCCCACAATAAATCACATATTTAGATTTAAAAAAACATATTACAATATCTTAGATCTAATAAATTAGAATACAATAAATCAATATGCGCATTGTTTTAAATAGTTATCATAATCGTACAATAAATTATAAAAGTAATTCATCAGGCGGAGGTAACAGTTAGAATATCGACAGAAAGTATAAAACGTGTTCCTACAAATCAACCACAAGTATAAATTACTAATTAACAATGTGACAGGAATAAATAAATAAAGTTAACTCAGCCGTGAATGTGTCTCAGGAAAACTTTGCTAATTTAACTTTGAATTCACGAAGCAGTCGTTCCTAATACACAAATTCTATATTTTTAAAGTTTGGCGTTGTGGTGACACGTTTCTATTGAGTGAGGAATGACTACTTTCAACTTGGAATTTTAAGTTTAACTGAGAAAGTTACTTGGCTTATCAAACAAAAGATGCAATCCAACTGTAATGTTATTTTGTGCTGAGGGGAATTTTATTATCGAGGAAGAGAAAATTTCTCAAGGGTAGAAGAGTTAGTAAGTGATGGAGATTTGTGACTATACTATCAAATAGAGGTTGTAATGTAGATGTGGCCAAGAGTAAGGAGAAATTTTAAGATACTTAGAAGATAGTGGCTTTTGTACATTAAGCTGTTCTGGTATTCTGAAAACATATGCTTTACATATTCAAGAGTACAGTCAAATTGTCATTCTAAACTAAACTAAAACGCAACAGTGCATGCGTACCCTAGCATGAGCCTGCTAGATGGGTCTTCAGTTGGATAATTCCAGTCGCCTTTGATCTAGCACTATCAACCAGCGTTTGCTACCAATTGTAGCTTCTAAAGGTGCTGGGTTAACAACGTAGATGTTGAGATCCCACGGGGATTGAACTCCAAACCTATCAGTAGTTGAGAGTACCACTAGACCAGTTGGAGATTCTACATTGTCAATCTACAGCATAAATTGAAGTCGACGTACAATATATGACGAGGATAAGACGTTTGACCAGAAAGAAATTAATTCAAGGATTTCTATACAGAACAAGCAAAGGGTTTTTTTCCCTGATTATGTATATATATTGAGACTACATGAGGATCTGAAGTGCAAAATTCTACAAGATTGATAATTATCAGGTCATGATAATCATTATAGAGTGGAAATAAAATTCTAAGAATACCCCAAGAACAGAGATTTCACTAGGGAGAATTAAGAAAGACTACAAATCAAAGAAGATGCTACAAATCGAGGCTAGAAAATGATAGTGCTTTTCGATTCAGGTTTTACCAGAGATTTCACTAGGGAGAATTAAGAAAGACTACAAATCAAGGAAGATGCTACAAATCGAGGCTAGAAAATGATAGTGTTTTTCGATTCAGGTTTTACCAGAGATTTCACTAGGGAGAATTAAGAAAAACTACAAATCAAAGAAGATGCTACAAATCGAGGCTAGAAAATGATAGTGCTTTTCGATTTGGGTTTTACCAGAGATTTCACTAGGGCGAATTGAGAAAGACTACAAATCAAGGAAGATGCTACAAATCGAGGCTAGAAAATTATGTGTTTTTGTATTCAGGTTTTACCTAGCTAGGGGTAAAGATGTTCAAAAAAAAATAAAAGTGTGTTCAATAATAGTGGACATCATAAGGCACAAATAATTGAAATCGTGAATTCAAAATTAAGTGTCTTTAATTAACCGCAATAAGAGTTATGAGTGTTTGTCCTATTTTTTAAGCCTTCTTATCTTAGCCCCGAGTCCCATCTTAGGTAATGGCTTTAAAAACAAAAGACCAATCAAACAATTAATAGCATCATTAAATCTCCCCCTCAAAACCAAATAATTTTCTTTTAAAATACTTTTCATCGATACTTGTCTTTCTGAGATATTTACTTGTCGCACTTTAAAATGGCTCACTATGTATATTTCCCAACTGATTTAGTCCTTCTAAACAGACTGTTGAGTGAGGATTGAACAGAAATATAAGACAAATCAACACGATTCGTAATATAATAATTATAAAAACAGCTGTCCACATTGTGATTTTATCTTTTAACAATGAAAAATGAACAGCAAAAACGTGATATTACAAATCCATTCAGCGTCATACACACGGAAATTGAGTCATTTTAATGACTATTCGTCTAATGCATCTACTAAGCATAGAAAGTAATCATTATTTAATATACAACAGACTAAGCGCAAGAGCTACTCTGATGTCATATACGGATGCAATAACATCACTTTAATTTGTTAAAACGATGACGTCATTCTAAGCATAGTTAGGTAAGTGGATGCTGAATATGTGTTTGTCCAACTAACTTCAACTTTATGTTAAAACAAATAATAATAATAATAAATAATTCCTTGAACACTTAAATTCCAGGAGTTGTAATAAATATTCCGTTTAATTATAAAGCTGTTTTACCTGTTCTGTAAATGTTCACGTACCTTTTAATCTTTCTCTTTAATTATTTCCTTTTGTACTTCGGCTGGGTTTGATCGTATTTGGGTTAAAAAAATGGGGTTAAAACTTGTTTTTGTAAGAAAAACATGGGATCATTTTGGATCCGGTTAAGAACACGACCCTACTCATAAACAATTTTCTATTGACATAAGTAGAACAGACAGAACTTGATCTAACAGAACGGCTGAAACATTGTTGGCTTGGATTAAGAACAGTATTTTACCAGGAACAGAAAGAACGTGAAACCTGTAGAGATTTGTTAGATTTCTTTACCCCATCTGGAAGGACATTACTTTAAATTGAGTTCCAAAACAATAAAGTGTGTATTCATATTTTATGTATAAAGTTTGTTAGGTTAGAAAACCTTCTGGGTGACACTGTTGAAATGGCGGTACTCTTCTTGAACAAACGACAATTTACAAAACATGTGTTAGGAAAGAACACTCACACCGATATCGTTTTTCTATTCAACTCATGGGCACCTGAATCGGAGAAATAACATTCCTCTAACAAAGACACGTGTCAAACGGGATAGAAAACCTACCGGCAGGTGGTTGCCATGATCAACTTTGGAGACATATAGATATGATGGATCCTTATCAGGTCACAACAGACTATGTGTGTAAGAGAATGAAATTACCACATACCTTGTACTTGACCTCTGGGTACTTGATCAAAGGGAAAGAAATCTAGCAACATTATGAACCCTAGAATGATGGATAAGATTTTGCAGAAAAAGCACTAGAATCGGTCTAAGGGATTAGGCGAGAGAAGAGGTATATTAAATCAACGTTAACGTGCAGAAGACCAGTGCCCCTCTAGAGTTGTACTCCCCTAGGCGAAATTTGTTCTAAGGTGAAAAACCTTGCGGTCATCATCGCCTTACGAAGAAGAAAAGAAACCAGAGACCTCTAGCTCTTGAACAG
Organism: Aphrophora alni; assembly: GCA_963513935.1. Lineage (NCBI taxonomy): Eukaryota > Metazoa > Arthropoda > Insecta > Hemiptera > Aphrophoridae > Aphrophora > Aphrophora alni. The sequence continues at coordinate 137,870,364 of OY740767.1, read as the reverse complement.
AGATCTGATAGGAAAGATTAAAGAACCACGAATAGTTAATTTAAAAAGGTGTAAATACAGCTAGGGATACCTGGAGATTGGCACAACTAGACTCATGATAATGAGCCTCTGAGTGGTCCCCTAGATTGTAAGGGATGTAAGAAGGGGAAAAAGAAAATTATTTATTTATGTAAATTAAACGGATTACTGTACACTCTTTCTCCTTAATATATTACAAAACTAAAATTCCTCAAAATGAATACTAAAACTCAATGGAGTCTAGAGATCTCATAAACTAGAAGATCATACAAATCATCCGAAGAAAGCAATTTCACGAAACAGATGAAAAGAAGTTTTTTGAAACGCTAATGTTGGCACGCGAACTGAATCGATAGCCACTTGCAAAGTAAAAGAAGAAAAAAGGAGTTTAAGCAGAGTTTAGTTGCGTGACGCTACATCCATGGCATTTACTGGAAAGTTTATCGATAATAGGTAACTATATGCATACATTGCAAAATGCACGGTAGATGCATTCGTAAACACGATGTAAATACCTGCCCACTTCCTGAAGAAAATGTTAAGCCAGTAATTAAAGTTATGAATTATGTTGCTGATGAGAATGAAGTTTTATTGCAACTGTCATTCTACCCCAATAGCGGTGCGGTTTAAATTGGGAATCCGGAATATCTAAAAAGAAAAAAGGATATTTAGGGGAAAAGTTTGATTTGTAAAATAGATGGAATGCCCTTATTTTTTATTTTCTTGAAGGGCGTATTCAATGTAAATTTTTGTTTGGACGTGAGGTATATTTCTTTAGTCAACAACAAAAAGCAAGTTACTTTACTCCTATCATTTTTTACCTGGATTTAATGTGTCAAAATATTTTTTTTAATAACTAGTGAGTTTCGAACATGCAAGAATTTTTTAGTTGGAATTCATATTTTATATAAAAAGTGGAAGATACAATTTATTTATTTTACTGTTATAACACATTTTTAACCTTGAACAATTAAAGAAAAAATCCTATCTTCATCATTCAAGATAAAACTTTATTATTATTATTTTTAATACTTATAAAGAGTTCATAAAAACCAAAAATCTGTAATTATCATGTTAAATATCTTATAAAATGAAAATGAGATAAACACATTTCATAAAAAGTGGATTATATTCTGTTATTTAATAAGTGTAATCAAATTAAAATTATTATTTGAAAAAAGGGGGGAAACATAATTGGCCCTAATTAAGGACATCCACCCAATACAAAATAAATGTGGTGGACTTACTAAATTTAAACAAGGTTTGACTGAAAGTTTTTAACTAATGTTTGTTATTAGTTATTTCGTTGTAATTGAGTCCCTGAGCAAAAAACATTGGTCTTTCAAAGGTTAGGATCTGTGGACATTTCATGGTCTCGGTCGTTTTTATAAATAATATGGTACCGCTAAAAATGTCTTTATTAAAAATACACTAAAAACAAATGTACTTTAAATAATGGCCATTTTAATTCTATACATTTAAAAACTTTTTCTTTTTAGATCAAAATTCTATGTGTTTTTCAGTTTTCGTGTTTTTCTTTTATTGATATTATTATATTTTGTTTGGAGTTCAACAAAACGAGGTTAACCATCCTCATCTCGTCGGAACCTTTGTAGCTCTTTCAGCACAACCGTTTACTAAACAAGACCGAGTTGTTTGAACGGCCATTACGTCACGGCTATCTACGGCCATTAGGTTAAATCGGTGACTTCAAAGACGCCATTAAAATGTCACAGCAATATAATAAGTTTTTCCTACGTAAGAAGCGGTCGAGTTGCAGTGCTTTTGTGCAAGGGACGTTTTCGGGTGGAAATTGGGCATTGTCAGGAAGGAGAAGAAGAAAAAGAAGACTGGTTCACAATGGCTGACAAACGCAACCATCTGAACCCGAGCGGCGAAGCACTCGAACTCTATTGTACGCTCGAACATCTATTTCACGTCCGGACACTGTGCGCCGGCGTTAATTAATTTCATTTCAAAAGAAGGGGGGGTTTTTTATTCGTAATTTTGCTAATCATGTTCAGAACCATGAAGGTCATTCGAAGGTTAGAGGAGAGGGAGGGAGTGTCCATCTTAATTTAAAGAGAATGAGATGTTTCTTTGGATCGAAGTATAACTCAATTAACAAATAAAAAAACAAATAATTCTTGTGATCACTCACTCAGTCTCTCATTCAATCGTTAATCCAGATCATTATAACGTACACGATTTTTTCTATTAGCCATGCACAAAACTTAATTCTAATAAAGCTTATCTTTTTTTGTGAGGGGGAGATGTAAGTGCAAATCTAAATTCTAAAATATTGCTACAGAATTGTGTTCAAATTTTATTAAAATGTAGCCTCCGAAGATCCAAACAATACATATTTTAGTTTGTCTACAAAATTCCATTTCCGGACTTATCGGTTATGAAGGAAAATTGAGTTACGGGAACCGTAAGAGATTTAACAAAAAAAGAAGACTAAAGTTAAGCCAACATTTTACTTGTTAGGGTTATTAAAACAGGTGTTCCAAGTGGCCGCCATTCTTTTACTGGAGAAGCAGTTGTCTTTCCTCTATTACTATCCGTTGCATTTTTTAACGTGTTTATCTCAGCTACGTTTTGAATAATTGCTTCTTTCAGTTCTTATGATTGAAGCTCTTCCTGGCCTCTTGGACCCGGTGGTTCCAAACTTACTACCAAGGTTTTTTTACGCGACTACACTACACAGTCCCTCAAACCGTGAAGAGTACGAAACTGTGTAACACTGAATCGATGCGAAGCGTGTTTGTATAGATAAAGTCATGATGGAATAAAAAAAAAGTAAACTACTACAAGTTTACCAACAACTGGATCCCTGTTTGAAAACAGTTAACATGAGAAAACAGCTGATGTTTTTTATTAAATCCCAATTTATTTGCATATAATAAAGCGTTTTTCCCACGGATTGGACAACAAATAACGAACACACAACCATTTGAAATTTTAACTTATTTTTGAAAGACCCGATGCGATGAAATAATTTTAAATAGAGACGTTTCAGGTTCGTTTTCGATTTACAGAAATTATTTATTCAGATTATTTTTCTATTATTTGCAATTTTTACACACTGGTTTGAGTAATCTTATCACACACCAAATTAGAATTTAATCAGATTTTTCTAGATGGAAACGTTTTAAAATGTTTTACCAAGATGATTCGTGAACCGACATTTTCGGATTCGATTTTGAGAAAAAACAATATTTTATTTTTTTGCTGTATTGGCAGGTACCCGAGATTTTACAATAAAATTGATTTCTAAATATCTTCAAAATGTCCCCAAATACAAAATATGATTAACATCTATTCACTCAATCAGGTTGTAGAGGACTGCATAGACAAGAAGCTTTGTTTGTTTCTTTTTTATTTGTGTCATCTGCAGAGAAGATGTTCTGATTATTTGTTAAACACTGATTTAATCATTTTAATTTTAAATATGTTGCCAAAATTGTAGTCTATTTAATCTGGCACTGAGCACAGGAACCTTTTCCTTTTACTAACTTTATGGTGATGAATCCTACATAGACATTGCTTAAGTAAGGATCGCCTATTTTATTCATCATCGAATTAAGTTTACCTATAACTTAGTATATTTATTTGTATGTATTAGAATAACATTTTTGTTTTCCTATTATTTACTGAGTTTCATTTGAAACTGTATATTATATTATGTAAATTATGTTTTCTCTATAATTAAGTAACAAATAAATAAACAAATATTCATTCAAAGATTCACTCCTAAAACTGATCAAACGCGAGGAAGTAAAATTCAAAATAACAAAACATATAATTACAAGAGTTTTAATTTTTTTTTCTAAATAATTACTTAAAAATTCTCCATCTACCAAAACATTCTCGGAAATAATATTTTTATAAATTGTTTCTCCCTAAACACTCGCTATCATTTCCATTTGTTATATTTTAAACCTTCTATTCACAACTAAATCCTCGTAATTTTTTAAAGTATGAAAGCGTAAAAGATAAAAATTATCCCGAGTTTTAAAGCAGGACGACGACGCTAGATTCTAAAAGCATTTTAAAACCCTTTTAGTGAATATTGCTATGAAATCTTGTACGTGATTTGAAAATCCCGAAACCTCTTAAACTCACCACAGATACAGGTAGGCTATAATTAGCTCTCCTCCAATATTTACCTGGAACAAAAAGAAAAATGTAAATTAGAAATGTACATAACGTAGTTTACGGAGGAGTATTGTTATATATTGTATTGTTTATTGGAGCATTTGTTGGTATTTGTGTAGAGGTGACGTTTCGAGAGTAGGGAGCAACTTTCGTTATCAAGTGATAAAAGCCTAAACAAATTATAAACTAAGACTCTAGAAGCCTATAACTATTTTAGAAAGTAAACTAGGGCGTAACGTAAGCAACCCTGTTCTTAATTAACCAAACTGAAAAATCCGCGTTCATTAAAAAAATATATATATATTAAACTAATACAGGGTGTTTCCAAACCCTCCTTACAAACTTCGGGGTATTGTTTGTTGGGTGAAAAGAAGCTAAAAACTATGTTATTTAAAAAAACAAAGCTCAACAGAATAGAACCAAATTGGGAGAATGGTTGCTATTGTTAGTTTCAGTTGGTATTTTATGTTTCATTATATTAACCCAACTCGTTACAAAATGGCGACCATTCCAAACCATTAAATTGAAATAACTCAAAAACCACTTTACAACAAAAAAAAATCAAGTACAAATTTACTTAGTAAATTTTTTGAAAAATCCATAGGTGCTTTTGTTTTTAAAATAGGGTGGCAAACCTTGAGTTTTGGAATCTCTTGTTCGGGGGCGCATTGCCATGTACTTGTTTGTAGGGGGAGTTTGGAAACATCCTATATATTTTTATATATCTCACACTGTATATTTGTTCTTCATTTCGCATTTACTCAAACACGTTTCAACGTGTTGTCATCTTCAATGCTACAATCAAACTATAACTCACACATCACTACATATGACGACTTTGTCGTTGAAACGTTTGAGTGAATAAATTTATTTATATTTTGTTAAGATTAATAAAAGATCTTCAGACTTAAATGACAATGAAGAACAAATTTACCAACAATTAATCTCTTACCTATTTTTTTAATAAAACAAAATCAATCCACGAACCCAAATTGTATTGTAATTGACAGTCCTTTTTCATATCTCAAACTTCCTACCGTAAAAAGAATCTCCAACACAATTGATTTTATTTCCAAATCGTGTTTTATCTTTCTAATGTGAGCTTTCTAAAGTACCACATATTTTATCCCCCTCTAACCTGTCGGTTGCATTTATAGATTCTGAACGGTAAAGGATAAAGGATATAAATAAGAAAGAGAACTAAATCAATACATTATCTCAACAGTTTATGTGCTTTTTAAAAGCCTAAAACTGCCATTAAAAGGCAAAGAAACACTAAAACGTGTCAATTTTCATTGTGAATGCGACCACTCACGAATGCCAAGCAGTTTGATTTTATTTATCTATTTGATTTACATACTGGCAGCACTAAATAAAATTAACATAACTTTGCGTCCTTCCAAAAGTCTGACGTTTGTTTGAATTGAAAAGGAAGTTCATTTGAGAGCGAGTTTTTTTTTAAAAAAAAGAAGGACATGAGCGTTGCGCTCTCTCAACAAATTGAGAGGACTATTTGCATACAGGTTGCAGGTTGCGCGGATCCCAGGTTTAATTGGTAGGTCGGACCACTGACCACTGACCAAGACACCGGTAGGCGGAGCCACTGCTCCTGTCCTGCCAACATAACCTCAACTGTGCGTGCTATGCGTTTGACATTTAGATTTCAAGGACTTGCATGTCTTCAAGGACGATGAAAATTAATTTTAGAATTCAATACAAATAAGCAAAGGATATATTTTATTGTTTAGTAAAAACGCTGTTTTATTTATTTTGTGTTTTTGTGGGTGGGAAATATTATATTTACTTTCTCACAGAGAAAATTATGTGATTGGTAAACAAGCAGGCAGTGAATTTTTCGCGGAGGAGTTCAAAAGAGTGATTTGTGAATAGTATCTGCCTGGTGTTTGTGTAATGATTTCCAGTCTAAACGCGTAGATTTAATAAAATTCAACATTTGGGCATATCTTGGGATTTGTTTTCATTTTTCGATAACACAAAATTTGAGGGAATCTTAAAAGAATAAACTACTGATAAAATTAGAAATCATATCAAATATTTCAACTTTATAAATCACTTTATACACACCTATTAACCCGTAAATTGCCTCTAAATAATCAACTAACACTCACATTTCCATTCATACAACTCCACATATTACACAACTAAAATAACTCGCCCAAAGATATAAATTTTAATAAAGCCAATAAATCACATCCCATCGTGCCCTTAGATTACGGGAACAATAAAGAAATAGACTAGAGATGAATATCATTTAGACGTGATTGTTTAATCTCAAACAAATCTGAATGTTTACCATCGCAGCAGAACAGACATCTTGGCGGTCGGACACGATTCAAGACCAAGATACCAGGAAGGAAATAAATCAATAACCAATAAAACACCGGAGCTTGTTAAACAAACAAGTGTACGACCCATATTTCCTAACCAACTTTATAGTGTTAACATTTGTTATTGAAAATCTGCCAGAGATCTGATGACGTCACTACGATAGGACGATAAATTTGTTACGGAACACAATATAGCGGCAAACACTCCTTGTCTAATGCAGATTTATCTACAACATAAACAGATGAACGTATTGTTTGTTCAACCTCGAGTACGGTTTGAATAAAAAAGGACGGTTGGATTTGCGTTCAAATAACAAGAGTCAACTTTCCTTACCATATAAATATCCATTTATTGTGTGCAGTTATAGTTCATGTATGCCAACGAGAGGTAATTTACTCGATCCAAGTCGGAAATTAAATGATCGATAGTGTAACATGTTTATGAAACATGATAAAATATTATCTGAGAGACAATAAAGAATCATTAACGAGGTACTAATATTCTGCATTTCATAAATAAAATGTTAATTTATTTTTACGTATCTTTATAAATTTTATACTTGACTAGCTAGTTTCACCTGGGGATAGTTGAGATAGTTTTATAAAGAAATAGTTTTTTTTTTAGCACAACCTAATGGTGATACTATGGAAATAAATTATGCCCAATACACCAACATTGTATTGTAACACACCAATTTTGATCAAAATCGACCCAAAAATAACAGAGATATACTTGTTTTAGGGGTAAAAAACACCTTCGGAGTGGAACATTTTGCAAAACCCTTTCTTAGTACACGTCTACAGACCTAGCCTAAACCATGTTAAAAAAAGTCATAGCTCTAGGCTTCTTGGATCCAGTGATATGCTTTAGGGGTAAGAAACATCCATGGAGTGGAACATTTTCAAAATCCTTTCTTGGTACGCGTCTACAGACCTACGCCAAAGCATCTTTAAAAATTCATAGTTCCAGGCTTCTTGGATCCAGGAATTTCGTGATAAGTTAGTTTAAAGAAACAGATAAATCTTCGTCGAACAGGTTCTTTACAAACGCAGAAGATGAGTTTGAATTGCACTGAACATCCTATCTGCAACTTCGCCCACTGTGTAATGATCTCGGGAGAGCTGTAGACAGTGTTGTGAAACGTTGTAAGATACGTTTTGAACTATCATTGGTTTCCTTTAGGGATCGTAATTTTAAACAACAAATGCAAATATATACTGAATGGAAAATTCTTCCACAAGTGAAATTGCTTATATTAAAGCGTTAGTCATCCATGGTTTGCCTCCAATGACTTTCCCCAGCCGGAAGACGCAACCCTCCAGTTTCCTACTATTATCTTTCTTAAATCTGCATCTAATCCATCTCTTTCGAAGCTAATTCGTTTGACTTCCTTAAGAGGGTCTCCTTTAATTTTCCTAAAATTTCTAAGGACTCCATAGAATACAAATGGGCGACCAAGTTAATCCTATGGGCCGTGTTAAATCTTTGTATATTTATTTCATTCAGTTGGCGGTATGTCTTATTCTCGTTTTGCATTGATTCTGGCACAACCATCATTATAATAAGCTTCTTTTTAAAAGGTGTTCAATCTATTTTCGTGTGTTAAGTTAAAGTCGAAATTGCATGATATTTTCGCTTTTGTCGAACATTTTATGATTAATGATTTAACTTTGCTTGTGAAGTATCGTTGATCCCATCAGCTATTTACAGAAAATCTCTGAACAATTATATTAGTACGTTTAGAGGTTTTGCTAGAACAAAAATCAATACCACGGGAAACTGAATATCTTTTAGAGACAGTGACATTTTAGAATAATAATTACCTAACGGAAGAACAGTAAAAAATTGTCACAATATTGTAGTAACACAATGAGAATTACGAACATCAGTGACTATTTCCATCAGCTTTATAGAACCGCAATCAGTACCGCTTCGTGATATCATTGAAGTATATCCCATCAATTTAAAATGCACATAAGCAACATCTTCTAAGATTATATCATCAACTAACATTCTACGGAACATTTTATTAAGAAAACCAAGAACAGAGAAAATCTTTCAGTCAAAACTATTCTGATCGAGTCAACTAAACATAAACAGCTATACCATCCTCCACGTTTGAATTGAAACCATTCATTCTTTTAGTAATGAAGTAGATTGATAGAGTTAGTAAGACCACTATCACAGGTCTTCCTGTTTGGATGTCACGTAATTCGAGATAAGATATGTCATTGTATGTAGGAATTACGATGTTGGGAAACATGGTAAGAGGAAGCAGTTTGAACTCTTTATACCCTCAGAGGCTCGCTTATAATGAGTACGGGTGTGACGATCCCAAAGACCAAAGCTGGATCTACACATTTCTTCATGTATTCGTGAGTTAAATACTTCTCTTTCATATTTGCTATCCAATATCTCTTGACAAACTATTGTCCTCTTTCGACCTTGACACTATTGACTGTTCAACGACTATGCGTCTTTATTTATAGTTGTTCGGTAATTTTTGAGTGTTAATGTACGAGTTTATTACTTACTAAGTTTGAGTACCGGAGGACCAGAGTCATTGAGTTACTTTCCTTGAGGTTGTCGTATATTGTGCCAACGAACGGTTCCACTTGATGTGCAGTAACTGGCCAGTACTTCTTCTTACAATCACTTCACACCGACCGCACTTGACACTTTACTAGATATAAAAATGTTTAAAAAGAGAAAGAAAATGTATAATATTGAATTTGAGGTAGCCGGAACTTAAGTCCATGAAAAATTGGCTTAGGGAGCAGACAATGCACCTGACTCCTACTAGAGATAGAATGAGAATGCCCAAAATTGTACAGGTACAAAGTGAAAGTTGCTGTGGCATGTAATCCAATTTAGAAAATGAGAATTGTCGATTTGACCTTAAACACTATTACGTAACAATAGTCATGACTTCGTTTTCATAAATCGATGATGACCGACAGGTGTTTCGGCTTTAAACAATATGGAGGGGGGGAGAAGAACTTTTGTAAAGGAGAAAACGAACGACTTCTAAAGTATGCTATCAGTAAAGTTTCAATCAAGAAGCAAATAGTCTTCATTAACATTCTACATGGCGATCCTGATGTATTATAAAGGCAAACTATCAGTTCAGGGTAAATCTCCAGAAAAGATTAAAACCGTATATTGTTTCTCTGCGTTACAAGTTTTCAACACCCATTGCTAAAAATAGAAACATAAAATCTATCTTTCCTATAAATACTATCTTCATAAAACCTACGAGCCCATCCCTAAAATACGATGACGGCTAGAGCATGTCTGCTACAGACTAGTAGTAATGAAAACATATTTTCCAATTCGCCTGCGCCGTCTGGGGATTGAAATTAACGTCCGACGTCGACATTAAATATCAAGGAGGTGTCGCAAATACCATGTTGGCAGTGAGAACAGTTGTCGCAACCCACGGCCACGCGGCGAGGCATGCTGGGTATTGTGTGGACAATCTATAAAATAAGAGATTTTGTTATGACTTCCTATGCAACAGAGTGCACACAGGTGCTCCGCCGCCGTGACATCTGGAGTGTTTATTGATAATTATAGAGAAGTATAATTTATGTAGGCTTCATTGCACTTCGCCTAGCTACGTAGTTATTATAGCAATATCTGACCTTGAATTACATCTAATATGATTAATCATAGAAATATTTAATCAAACGCTCGTTTATCATTTATTCATACTAATTGTAGTCTTCATATAAAACGAAATTAAAATACAATCTACTGAGGTTGAGGTATTAATCCTGGATTCGTATCCTGGATTGCATAAATAACAAAGTAAAAAAGAATTGGCTCCAATAATGTACAACGTGGCATACCACCATAATTAATACAGTTGCACGAATTACATTTAAGTTATATCCACAATAGTTTCATTTTTGACCTAAACTAAATGGACAGTTGACTGAAGCTACATACTTCGAATATATTATAGATATTTAAACTTGAAGAGGTATTTACATTCTATAATAAATATTATACAGTTCTGCGTGCACGCTCTCTACTGGTGAATAACAATTTTTTTAAACGGTTAAATACGATTTGATAGGTTATATTATAGATGAAAAGTCCTGGTAGTACTTTCATTTTTTTACTTTAAAAATTCCTTGTTTTATTCATGTGGTGTTAAAAGTGTTGATCCAGTATTGGAAGCTGCGATTATTAGCGAACTCTGGCTGCGACTGCTAGAACTAGGATGAAGGGATCTCGATATGAATCCACACATCACTAGACTAAACGCCGTCTACCACAACAATTACAATATGAATGACTCTTTAAAAAACAGAACAAAAAAGAATCGGTTCCAATACTCTCCAATATGGCATACCGCAAAATTTTAAAACGATTACGATATTTATGAAATTATATACACAGGGCTTCTCCTTTCCTTAAACTAAATACACATTTCGCTAAAGTCACTAACTTAAAAATAGATTAAGTAGACACTATTTAAACTTGAGGAAGTAAATTATATCCTATCTTAAAGTACCTAACTTCAAGTTGTCTACATACTGGGGATAATATAATGTATATAATTTTTATAAAGAGCTTAATTAAATTTAATAGAGTATACAGTATTATAAACGAAAACCTTTAGTAGAAAAAGTGCACAATTTTTGTATGCTAAAAGTTAGAATTTACTTTGGGACCTAAAAAGATACAGTGTTTACAGAATTCTGTTTGCGAATGTCAGAATTACGGTGAAGGGATGTCAAGGTGTAATCACACATCAATCAATTGAAAGTTTTCTAACAAGTCTTGAATGGATTATATTAAATATGGATGAATTATGTAAAAGCAGCACACCTAAAAAGCTCTTTTGATTCTTGGCAATTTTCATCGTATTGACACAGTCAAAAATTCACAATGATATAACAATACATTTTACATCAATATATAAGATATGTTTTACTACAAGATGGAAACGTTTTTTAATAAATTAAAATGTTAAAAAATAATAATAATTTAGCTCCAGTAATTAAACAAACAAGTGGAACAACCAAACCACTTGAAAAGTGTAACTTGATACATTCGTTGAAGAAGGAGATCCAGAGCTTTGATTTTTAAATTAATGTGTCCCAACAGATTAAACTAAGCTATGTTGAATGCGTTTCCTTCCTTAAGATGGACTATCTAATCGGAAACTGGATACAGTCAAAATATTAGGGCTTCCTTTACGAAACAAATTGAGATCGGCGCCACCAAAATAAAGATAAAATTTCCTTTTTTAGCATCAGTACAATACATTTTGGTTTTACCTTTTTAACTTGCTCAGATATTTCTATTTACAGTATAAGTATCACCAACCTAATAAACTTTAAAGAAACAACTCAAGCTAATGTTAATTAGAAGTATTGCTAGCTCGGTATAGATGCGAATGTTTAGGCGTTCACAACATGCGCATCCCATCGCCAGGTTTCATTTCTCATGATCAGCCTGTGGAAATACCCCCCTCCCCCCTTCCCCACGAGGCCAGTCAGGCGTGGCAAGTCGTGGTTGCAGTTTTTTCGCAGTACTCTTTGAGGCACACGATTTTGTCGGGAGAGGTTAACACCATCTGTACTGTTCTTATCTGTGACTTTTTATCACCTCCCGCCGAGCAGTCTTTGCGCGATCTGTGGCTTTTCCTTGGAAAACGGTTATCTTTAAAGAATGCTGACGAACACCTACTGTTCAACTATTGACTTTTAGAATCGAGCTTATAAAATAACATTTCTAATTGTAAATCAAATTAATGGCTTAAATTAGCTTCATGGTAGTTTATAACAATTATTCTTGCGTCATATTTTGTCAATTCAATGTTGGTATTATTTTAGTATAACTTAAAGTTTGGGTAGTATTTCACAAGGCCCAAGAAAGAAAACAGATAGCGTACAGTAATTCATTTTCTATAAAAATTATATCAAATAAAAGTATATAGTCCTATTTTGGTTCAATTAAACAAATATAATTTAAAATTCCAACAAATCGTTTAAAAAACAAAAACATGCGAAAATCGTTCAACGTCGTTAAAAACCTCGAACTTTCCGTATCGCGTATATGTATGGGAATACACACACCCACAAAAAAATAAAAGTGCTTTAATACTAAGAAGGTGGAAACGCTCTCACGAGTGTTATTAGCTTTGCTCATTCGGTTTAGCAATTTTTCAAAACAGAGTACCAGACAGAGTTAAACGTTTCCGCGTTTCTTATGGATGTGCACTATTCTAGAAATAAAACAGGGGAACGATGTGTCAAGAAAATTGCTTGAATACACCTAACATTTAATTTAAATTTTAGACAAGTGCATGTAATGCCAAATTTGAAAAAAAAATCTCAGTATTAGACGGTAAAACTTATTATGCATAGATATTTTCTTTTCCTTCAGCTTAAAGTAATAATTTTCTCTACTGTTCATATATAAATAACATTTAAAATTGGTGTTTTCTATAAATAATAGTTATATTTGGATATTCGTCTTGGTAGACATAATAGTACTTCCAAAGTTTTGACTAGTCAACTGCAGTTCTAGATTAAAATTAATTGATATCATTAGCGACAGTCAAGAATAATATTTTTGAAATATAATACCCTGATGTAGGTTATTCACGGTTGATACTCTCATAAACCGTTATTCACGAAGAAATGTAGAAACATTCAGTTTTCCGTCTATCTGACTTTTTTTTAAACAATATAACTTTGGAAATAAATAGGAAATGAGTTTCAATTTACAATACTCACTTGCCATGTTACGTTTTACAAGCGTACGAAAAACTATGACTTTATTTTGTATATTTTTAAAATGCCGGGCGTTTCAAATGTTAAAGGTTGTTTTTTCTTTTTTAACGATAAACAAATTGATATATTTTTAAGTAGCCCAAGATCAAATGATACAGTGTTATCAACAAAAACTAAACATTTAATTCTTTAGTAATTGTCTAAACCGCTTTAGATTAAGATAAAAACTAAACATTAAACATATTTTGTCTCTTTTAAATGTCTAGAGAACGGTTTTCGTGATAATCTCTGTTAAATATGTTTAACGTCCAACATTTTGAAAAAGTAACATAATAACATGTTTCTTTTTAATAAACTTGTAAAAAAAATGTGTGAAACAAATCTGAACTCAATAACTACTCCAAAGTTATTGTTTTTTTTTTTGTAAAACAAAAACAGCTTTTTTGGACCTATGTTTATATTTATTTTCACCAATGGACGTCCAGAAAAGTGTCACCGTTTCTTAATGGATCACCCTGTGTATATATTAACCAAAAATTTGACAGTTTTCCGTTAAACTATTTAAAGAAGTTAGTCTTTTTACAAACATAACCAAAGTCAATTTTTGATATTTTACCAATAAATACAGATCCGGCCTTTTTGGAAGAAACGTTTTTGGGTTTCACCTTTCTTAAGTCGTGTATTATGTAATAATAAACACGGAAATAATTACAATAAATATAAATATAATATAGTTTGGTGTAATAAATTACGCACAGGTAGGATGTACAGATGTATTAGGGATATTTTAACACTTAAAAATAAGTTCATCATTTCAATAAAAGACAGAAAGAACAATTTATAATCAAAACGTTTTTTAATATTCCATTTCTATAAATAAACAATTCTATATATTTATTTACTAACAACTATAGTTTACCACAAAATCTAATCATCCACTACAAAACACCTCAAAGCCGGAGTGCCCACTGCACATGCGCTTCGCATTATTAATGAGACTCCAACTATCCACGTTTATCAACGATTAGAACGATCGAGAGACGTGTATCCCCCCCTCCCCCTCCAACGCCCACAATTTCACGTTCGACTTAAAACAGTACGCTGCAGTGCTGCAATTTACGATAGGATGCACCGCTTGTTTACTCAGCCAAGGTTAATAAACCGTCTTGTGCGCACAATTTATGATTTGGATCGGCTATAAACCTCCACGAGCCGTGCTCAACTGGCAGCTTCTTAAATCCGGATCACGTGGTCTGGTAGTGTTAGATACACTCTGTCAAACAGCTCAATTGAACGGGGAGGAAAAGTGTACTAGTTGGTGAGGAAACATTGGGAGGGGGGGGGTGATTTATAATTTATGGGTGTGTGAATTTTTGTAAAGCAACATATTAGAAAAAAATTTTACGTATACAAACTGATTACTTTTAAGCGCCCATTCGATCTACGCTGTCTGTTTATATTGGTGTTGACTTTAAATTAAAATTTAGTTTTTCATTAATGTTTAAGAACGACTATCATCATCGCCTTATAAAAAAAAGGAAGGTAATTAACATGAAGACAATTCGAATATCCTAATAGCATAAGGGTCGGAAGACAACAAGCATTGTTCTGGGGAGACCTGATAGGAAAGATGAAAATAACCCAAGACTACATGAAAAGAGTGTAGATACAGCTAGGTACCTTCGGGACTGTAACCTCCATACTCTCTATAGATGAGCCTTTGAGGGTTATGAATTTTAAAAATTTGTCATTGAACCATATACAGGGTGACTCAAAATTACAAGTCAATATTTCGGGAACTGATTCTAGAGTTAAAAATATGAAAAAAATATTTGAACTTAGGTCTCTATTCCATTTTATGTTTACAAAAAAAGATATTTGTAAGATACTTATTTTGTTCATTATAAAAATAGCGGACCTTTAAAATGTTATTGGCGAATATCTCCTCTAAAAACATTAAAATTATCAAATGTTTACAAGTAACAAAAATACCCCTGTTTAACAAAAAACCAAATGCTTTTCAATATTTTATGTAGGTCAAAATATAACAAAGTTTATGATAATTGTTAATACTAATAGTATAATTTATTTTATAAACTCTTAGTCTTTTCCCGTTTTTAATTCTTTATTCCCTATAAAAAAAGTCCATGTACAATCGTATTCAAAACGTTACGCAGCTGAAATGCATAAAGCCGAAACCCGTTCAGCCGAAACGGAATGGACCGAATAAAAAGATAAAAGTGGAACACAATTTCGGTCTCCGCGTGAAGACCACCCGCGATCGTGAACCAATCCCGCGATACCAATTAATCTGCAAAATCATCTATTAAAACTTGTACCACGTGAGATATCGATTATCTATATAACACATAGAGGAGGGGGGAGGGTGGGGGGGATAAAGAGGAGAAGGTTTCTGTAGTACCATGACTCTGCTAAACGGAGAAAACAAAAGCATTTCTGCTCAATTAGATCTTACAAAAACAATGTATAATTAACTTTTTTTTTTTGAAACATCAATAAACTAATAATCCAAAGCCTACTAGTATTGATCACAACCTTGGCACTGGCCGTCAATTTATGGGCACCCCCCCCCCCACACACACTTAACCTGTCAATAATAGAACTGATACCCTTCCATCCTTGGTACACAATTTGAACAAAGACAGGTTATACAGATACACTTTCAAAAGTCCCTTACCACACTTGGGAATAAACAAAATAACAAAAAACAAACATTTTTTGTCAAAAGTAAAATGTTTATTCCTATTAGACCCTTATAGCTATTACAACAACAAAGTTGTCATCTTCAGAGGGAATCTTAACAAAGACTTAACCAAGTGTGGTAAGGGACTTTTGAAAGTGTATCTGTATATATTGTCACCACAGTGCTCTAGTCTTTGTTTAAAGACAGGTTACATTATATATATTATAGGATGGCCTTCGATAGCTCTTGTACAAACTTGAGGCCATGGTTTCTTATATATATTCAATTGGAAATTTAATTAAATTTTAAATTGCATTTTAAACAACAATGGCGTAATTTGAATGTGTTGGGCGTATGTGTCGGTTGTCTTAGTCATGTCATGACCTCCAGACATATTATATTATGACGAAGATATTAATAATAATAAATTTAAATTAGTATTTTATATGTGTAGTGGTATAACATTCGATTAAATATCTATTAACAGATTATGTGCAGTTTGGAATAATAAAAGCGTTCAATAAAAAGGAACAATTATTTTCCTTTACCAAAATTCACTTAATTTTAGGTTTGAAAACTTATAGGGCCAAAGTTTGTAAAATAGCCTAGCAATTTGACTCCTAAAACATAGAAGTGTGGCGCAGCTCAGTTGGTAGAGCGCACGCTTATCTCGTAGAGATGTTGAATTAAACCATATTAATTATATGAAAAATACAATTAAATAACTTTAAAATTAGGTCAGGTAATGTTTCAACTCCTAACCTTTACGACATGTTACATAATATTTATTCATAAATTATTTCATACAAATTCAACAAAACACTAAACCTAACCTAACCTGTAAGATATTTTAATCATCATCTATTTAAAAATTATACTACCAATAAAATAATAAAATTAAACCCAATCTGAACGACATGTTACTCAACATCTATTCAGAAATTATGTTAAACAAATTATTTTTCCAACAAAACCATAAAACTAAACCTAAATTAACTTGAACAACATGTTACACAACATCCTTACAGAAATTATTTCACCAACACACTGAAATGAAACCTAACCCAACCTGTACGACATGTTACATAACATCTATTTAGAAATCATACTATCAACAAAACACCAAAATCAAATATACCCTATATTGAACAACATGTTACACAACATCTTTACAGAAATTATTTTACCAACTCACTGAAATAAAACCTAACATAACCTGTACGACATATTCAGTAATTATACTAACATCAAAACACTAAAATTAAACCTAACCTATTCTGAACAACATGTGACACAACATCCTTACAGAAAATATTTCACCAATCCACTGAAATAAACCTGACCTAACCTGTACGACATATTTTACATAATATCTATTTAGAAATCATACTATTAACAAAACACTAAAATTAAACCCAACCTATACTGAACAAACAGCATGTGACGCAATATCCTTACAGAAAATATTTCACCAATCCACTGAAATAAACCTAAACTAACCTGTACGGCATATGTTACATAATATCTATTCAAAAATCATACTACCAACAAAACACTAAAATTAAACCAAACCTCAACTGAACTACATGTTACGCAACAATCATAAATATTATTTCACTAAAGCACTGAAATAAACCTAACCTAACCTCTACGACAAATGATACATAATATCTTTTCAGAAATTATAATACCAACAAAACACTGAAATTAAACCTAACCTATACTGAACAACATCTTACACAACAATTTCACTAAAATGATCTTATCACCAACGCACTGAAATGAAACCTAACCTAACCTGTACAACAAACGTTACACAATATCTATTCGCAAATTATTTTACTAATAAACATTAAAATTAAACGCTCTTCATTGCAACAGAAACAGCATGTTCGACTACCAGTAGGGGTAATTATTGAGATCCGATACACCACGATCCACGCTGTAGGCAGCCATCACTTTTGACGCCGATACTGGTTCAGAGTCCAGAGTCCACATTTAATTTATAATAATGAACACACGACCGAGAAATGATTTAATATTTATTCACATAATTACACCGTATCCTTACATCGGAACGATTTACCTAAGTAAACTAATTACAATATAAACGGTTACGGAATCTTACGGCCTGATCGCAAAATCAATTTAACGTTTAATTCATAAATAATGTGATTAATAAATAATCAAGAAACTCCAGCGTTGTTTTAGTTCTGGTCTAGAAAGTAATCGTTAATTATTCCAGGTCGATTATAAACCACTTTCTACGAGTAAATACTAGATTATTGGAAACCTACGAGATTATTATCGAAACGTTCCCCCCTTCCGCATTTAGTGTTAAAGTTGCCTAACCTGTTTTAATTTAATCGCGGAAGTATTTGCGAACCACACTTGTCAAGGAGCGTACATTTCTGACAGCCTTACTTAGCTATTTGACATAAATAAATAGTTATATAATACAAACCAATTAATTTTTTCCTACAATTTCTACTCGTAGATTAGTAGTAGTGATAGAAATATATTGCTTTCCAATTGCAAAGATTGTATAAAGATTAAAACGAGGTTTTTATTAATTCTGATTTATATCTAGTTTAAAAACGTAATCGTTAAAACTTGCATATTTTCACTTTTTATAATATATTTATTCACTTTTTACAATATATTTATTCACTTTTTTTGTACATTCTTTAACCTGATATATTTATTCTTTCTCACGCAATAATAAGTATAATCTGTTTACAACACTTGTAAAAGTTATATTTTGAATAAAATGTAAATAATAAGCCAACAGGTATTAATGAGCGAATTCCAAATACGGTGCTGTTCAGTCTAGCTACTACGATCCATGAAGAACCTGAGCCTTCTAGGTTACAGTCATCCACTTCTATTTTCAGCAACCCTCCTCCTTCTTCTCACGTCCAACAATTGTACAAGTCCTCCAACATTATTTTCCGAAGTAGCCTCTTCTTTTTCCCCAACTCGCTGTTCTCCATTTACAGCTTTCCTTGGTCCTTTATCCGCAGGACATGTCACAACCTTATATATATATATACTGCCTTTCTTAGTACGACACATTTCCATAACCTCCTTGTTCGTCCTTATGGGTCATCATATCACCATATCTTTTCGGTCCAAAAATCCAAAAATTATCCATTCACAAGTATTCAGTCTCTTCTCATTGGCTTTGGTGAGGAAAAAGGCTTCGTGTCCATACATTCAGTAGGAAGATACAACTGTTCAAAGAGAGGACGAGAGGTACAAATCCGCTGACAAAACAATCCTTGTTTTAGTTAGTGGGTCATTGTAAGCTCTCATGTCCAATACAGTATAATCTAGTCGCCCTGGTCCATTTTGTAAATTGAAATTATTAATTACAGAAAGGAACTATAGGCCTGAGCAGGCAAGCTACGATAAAAAACTAAGAGCAGAAAAGCCACAAGTTGGAAATTACATTACACTAGGAAAACTAAATAACGAGTTACCAAACTAAATAGGGGTTGTGTGCCAAAGGAGTAATGTCATAACGGTTTATAGGGTGTACAAAACTAGGTTTATATTAAAACGTGAATTGATTTATACTGTCACAATGTCTTGTTAGTTTTTATATAAACTATAGCAAATGCTCGCTTAAACGAAATCACTTTTCGTTCGATGTACATCTCGATGTCCTGCTATATAATTTTAAAATTATTATACATTTTTTAAGAATTGGCGACCAATACGTATTGTGCAGGTCGCTAAGGAGCTACACGTGGGGAAATTTGATCAAAATCACTAGCACCGATTTTAAGAAAACCATAATTGTGTTTTATAGTTACTCCGAATTGTGAGTTATAGAAAGGAAAAGTCCAGAGAGTAAAATACTGTACACACTAAATTTTTTTTTATCAGGTCACTCTTTTATATTATAAAGTGTTGCCCACACGACATTACAAAAACTACTTATTCTTCAAAACGAATATATCGGCAAAAAAAATCGATTTATTTATCTGTATACTATGTAGGCTACAAATGCATAAGATATGATAAAGATTGACGAATATTCGTCTATGACTATTTAAATTTCTATACTTGACAAGTAATATTGCAGTTTACAATAAAACCTTTCTCAATCGATGACGTTTAAAAATGACTCGCAAGCTCTGGGCGTAGAAAATACACAATATATAACTTATTAATTGCACCTTCTAGGCTATTGAAACGCCTGTTTAATACATCGACATATCAGTTATTTTTTCATGAATGGTCGAAAGTCGATTATCTTTTTGTTCAGCTTTCTGAACGGATATCGCTTACTCATCGAGATACCTATGGAGCGCCCATAACCTAAATTCAACAAACAATGCTCCAGTTAAAGAGTGGTTTGTGAAATGTGAAACCGGAGTGCTAAAGTTTCTAATTCATCAATATCGATTTTCAAAATAGAAAGTACTAAGACAGTTGGCTAATTGTCAAACGTTGGAAACTCGTTTCTCGTTCAGTGGCAATAGACTCGAGTATGATTAATCACTCGGTATGTATTAATCAATACAATGTCCTCTATCGATCTATCTATTGCGTAAAAGTTCAACATTTCATATGCGTGTAATTTATTTAATGGCCCCGTTTTCTACAGGTACGTAACGAACATTGACTGATTGTTTCGGCCGACCGGTCATTCTCAGAGATTAGGCCTTGGCGCATTAATCATTTAGGACGGTTCGACCTTGCATCTGTCCAGATCTTACAATTTGGGATCTTCATCGTTAAGGGCTGTCCGACTGCATTCTTCACTTTTACCTTCCATCATTAATTTTAACTCTGACTTTAAAACTAATTGACTTTTAATTTTAATATTTAAATCGTTAGTTTGGTTAGGTTAATGGAATATTATAATGGAAAAAGTGACGATTTCGAGAATTTAGAAAAAAAATCAATTTTGAGACGTAATGACTTGAAAATTTTAAATACACTATTAATAAGCTGATCCTCTTATTTGACAGGGCGAGTATTTATTTTGCTGTTTTTGGTGTGCCCGATAGTTTGATGACAACCATCTTAGCTTAGATATGATCGCTAGTTGTAGATTACAAAATGAGGAACAGATTCATGTAAGCCCCTGAGTGTAGATTTGGTTATCCCGAGGGTTATTAGCTAGATCTAAACCTTAATGTAGTCTTGTGAGGACTAGGGGGTCTTTATTTTATGTTCTTTTCTTCCTATTTATGTAAGGCTATGGTGACCGAAAGATTTGTCCGCTTTAAACAAGGAGAAGAACAAAATTCTTGCAAGTCCTAGATAGAAAGGAACTATAGAAAAACTTTCAAAATGCCACCACTTATAAATGAAAAACATTTGAATCATCCAACTAACAGTAAAACCTCTTTTTCTACTACTGTTTTTTAAAAACGTTGAAGTTATGATTTTAATTACTTTCTTTTTTATTTTACACTTTTGTTGTTGTTTTTTTCTTCGTAGAAATGCATTTATACACAACCCAGATTTTATATTGTGGGTGTTAAGTTATTAGGGTAAAAAAAGGTCACTAAAAAAATAGTTGTTTTTATGAAATCGGTCAACTTCGTATTAATTATTTGATGAAACCAGAAAAAAATAAATGATGTTGGAAAAATCTATGTTTCAACAACGATTTATGTAAAATCATTTAATGAAATAGTAGAATTATATTTTTATAATTTTCAAAATGACGGTTTTGGAGTTATTCGATGTTAAAACTTAAAAGGCCGCTATTTTGAAAATTATAAAAATAAAGTCTTTAAGTATGTTTGGTAGATTTGTAAAACCTAACATAACCTAACCTTATACAGTACTAAATCTGAACTCAATATCTTATCTATTTCTGAAGTTATAATGCTTTTTTGTAAAAGAACAAAATGGCGGATAGAGGGATAATGAAGCGGCCATTTTCTTATTTGACATTTTTTGTTCGTTTTAATGTATATAATCAGAAAATTAATAGTCAGTTTACCTTTATCGGGACACCCTGTATGTAAAAAATGTCAAAACAGCTCCGGGACGGTTAAGTAACTTTTAAACTTTAAAAAGTAGTAGGTAAGCTAAAATTTTAGAATTTATTGTGTGTAAAAATTTGTCTGCTAATTATTTTATTTATAAGTAAAATGGATTTTATATTTTTTTGAGGTTGTTTTTTATTTTAAATACTACATGGGCTATAAATTTGAAATTAAAATTCCCCCCAAAACCCTAAATTGGGGGGGGGGGGAGATTGAATTTACAATGCCATAATAAGCTGTTTTTATACTAAAACATATTTCTAAAATTGTTAGCTTTCTACTTTTTAAAAGTTAAAAGTTACTTAACTGTCCCCAGAGATTTTGACACCAGATATATTCAATACATAAACAATTTACTTAACGTCAATATTCATGAATATTATGAAGCCGTTATTAATTTATGTACTTCCAACAACAAACATAATTTCACTATAACCATAAAGATTTCAAACATTTCTCTCCAACAAAAGACGCCAAGTATATTTGCATTTTAAAAGGTCACGGATTTAGCCCAAACCTGATTAATTCTTAACCATAGACATTGATTTAGCATTCACAGTCCGTTATGCAAACCACTTGACACTGGAGAATATAAAACATAAAAATACAGACATTGTCGAACATAGCGCAACGCTCATTGTATACACACTCAAGAGGGTCCATTCGTATTTGAACAGGGAATTTTTGTTTTTGTTTCAATACTCGCGTATCATGATGACAGTATGCTTATGATTGAAACCAGTCGAACAATGGAGTATATCATTAAACTGAAGATTTGCATAGCGCGATCCTATGAGACAATGCATGAATTAATGTCTTTATTAAATAATCGTGGGCGCTGCCCCCTTCTCGATGCACAAAATAATTACAGGGTACCACACTAAGGTCTTCTTTGTCCACTGCATTCTCGTGGTGATGTCACAAAGCATCGGTTTGGCCTACACGAAATCAAACCCACGCAGACGAAAATTTTGTTTAACAATGCTTATTATATATGCAATGAAATTATCAAGTATTTAAAGTAACATGGCCGTAGATTGAAACAGATGATCGTCATGTCTAGTGAAAGATGTTTTCTTGGAATTGTCGGGTCGTTAGCGTAGGCGTCTGACTTTCCGTCTGCCAACTTAGATTATCTTCTGAATACACGACTAATAGTTTATTGAAGTATCTTAAGATTTAAATCGTCGTAAATGTATATGTACAGGGTGTTCATGAAGTCCCAGTTTACACTCTACTTTTGTTAGTAATTGGAATAATTCAAACTTGGGGAACTTAATTTAAGGATATATTCATTTTGAGGTTTTCTTGAGTTCAAAAAATGGTTTATGGAATTATGTCTGTCTGAACAGCTGAAATGAGTTTCCCAACCTTAATAAAATTTCGCAAGTGGAATTTGGTAGTTTTTTCGAAAACGCAAATTTATGGATATAGAAATTTACACAAAGTAGACTCCAACGATTGTAATCAAATTTTGTTCAAAATTTAGCCCCTACTGAAAGAAAACGTATAGCCATCTCATCGAAAATAGCGGTTAGTGAGATGTCATTAAAAACCAAAAAGAGACGTGGAGATTTTTAAAAGAATTAATTTTTTTTAAATCGGTTATACCAATTTGGTTTAAATTTTGGTGAAATGTGGAAAAAAATTCTGGAAATCAGTGTGCGAAAATGCAAGGAATAGAAAATTACCGTTTAATGGATAAATTTTAAAAAAACCAAAACAATGATTTAAAATTTATTTCATCTTACAATATTTTGGTGAAGACAAGTTTATAACGCAAGTTGGAGCAAATTTAGACTTTACTGTATTAAAAAATATAAATGTTTTAAAAATTAATTTACAAAATTTAAGTTGGCATCCATGGTTGATTTAAATTTTTTGACTCACTGAACAAACTTTATGTTAACGAATAGTTTTGTTTGTTTGCTATTTCGATTGTAAATGAGAGATAAACTGTGTGCAATTTTTAAGCACAGTTTATTGGTATAATATGTTTTATTTTCTTACGAAGAGAAGGAGAGCTGTGAGTTAATTAAAATAAATTAAATAAGTAAATATCGTGAGGAATCAGTAAAAACTAAAAGCATTTTTCAAAATCAATTCTATCACGTTTAAATTCTGATATAACGTGATGATTATTGATAAAATGCAATACTTTATGGTTGTGCGATAAATTTATTTGTTAAATTTTTTTTTTATTCAGAACATGTTGCTTAAACAGAGATTAAATCAAATTTCCACACTATTAACAACAGCACAACAAAACCAACAATGAGCAAAATTCTATTACAATATTATGTAAAAAAAAAAAAAAAAAAAAAAACAGACTACTATAATAGGCTTTAGGCTATTATTCTACGAGATCAAATGCTCATCCTAACAATTATACAAAGATTGCCATACAATGCTAAGATTAAATAACCATAGAGTCTACTGTATTACACCACACCTTAATGATTACAACATACATACACTATTAAGAAATAATCAATTAACACCTTCAAATGTCTAAACTATACGAGGATTTATTTTTTAGTCTATGTTTAGAACATTCTCCCTGCAAGTTTTTATTTTTTATTTCACACTTGAGGAAATAAATAATATAAATCTTCTAAAGCATGGACTGATTCCTAAAAGTTTGATTCTTTTTCACATCATGTGATAATAAATTTTTTGTCTTTTATTGTAGCAGTGAAAGTCTATATTTCTACTTATGAAACTAGAGTCCACTTTCACTAACATGATACACAGGAAAACATATATTACATATAGTGTCAAAATGTTCAAACTCACAAAAGAGACATTTATGATGTTAATGGGCCTCAAAGTTTCCTTCTGCTGGATAAAAACTCATTTCATATTAGTCGTACAGCGTTTTCGCAGATTCAGAGTAGACACTATATGGAGCTAATCCTTGTGACACATATATGTTGGAGTCATTTTTTACTGACGTGGTAAATTTGTTTTTTCTACGATAAATTATCGTCGATGAAAATTCCCAAAAATTTAACATTGATATTAGTAATAAATATTTCACCTAAACTTCTAGAATTAAAATATAATATCTGTTTAACTATCAAATTAACAGTCTCAGAGTTCTTTTAAAAATAATTTTAAAGTTTTTATGAGCAGCTAAAAATGACGAGAAAGTAATTCCGGGTAAGCTACTTTAAAAAAAAAATACATTCAGTGTATTATTAAAAATAGTGGTGAAGACAACTTTATGATTAAAGAGTGTGCTAAAAAAATAAATTTTAAAAGTAATTGTTCTAAGATTAAAAATACAGTGGTTTGTACAATAATTAAAATGTTATAAAAACTTGTATAGAATAAAATTAAATAATTTTTACCTATACGTTGTCAATTTAAAGAAAATAAATTGTTAGAATTCTATAACTTATACAGAAATAGTAATAGTTTGTGTGACGTAACATGTAAAATTACAATGATCGGTGATAGGACAAATCGCAAGAGACAAAGGATCGTTTTCTGCATTTCAGCCCTACTTTTTTTTATTCGAATCCCTTTTTTCATTGACATAAAAAGATGTTCTCAATTAAAAATTAATCAGAGAAATACGTTAACCAAATAACCAAAAACTAAATAAATGAATATTGACGATTCCATAATTTACATGACGCGTGTACTTTGCATTTCTTATCGGCATTGGTAGATATAAAATAATTAAATATGGAAGTAAACCAAATATAAAGTTGTTATAACATTGGTTATGCATGTTATCTGCATATTGACTTACCTTATCGCTTATACACGGCTATGAACGGTTACATAACTACCTAACCTAACATATATATATGATGATTTTTGCTTAACCTAGTATTAAGAACATCATTTTATGACAAATGAAAATGGTTCGATTATAAAAAGAGTAGAATCGTGGGGTTGAAATTCTGAAAAAGCCTATTTCAAGCACGCCACAATAATACAATGAAAGCTTTCGGTGTAATAGCATTGTCGCATGCGGCAAAATTGTTTTAATGACTCATGCAACAGTATGCTACACAATGTATCTTATCGCGTACTACATGAAGAATAATGTTTCCTTAATATAATCCAAGTTTTGATTGATTAAATGTACCAATAACTTAATAGATAAATTGGGGATTAACACAAAACAAATGCAAGTTAACGAAAGCTGTTTGTACACTTCCATAGCAACCAAAATAGATGATTCCCATGAATTAATGAAAAACTATAACTTTTACACTTCTTTAACAAAAAGTCAAACAAAATTTGTTTAACTAATTCACGGTAATAAAACTCAAAGAAATATTTACTACAAAAAGGTTACTATGAAATCATACCCTAAACAAACAAACAAAAACCCTGAAGTCGGCCATTGTTTTGATGAAATATTAGCCACATAAAGGCGTTCCTTATACCAGCAGACGCCCTGCAGAGAGGCTAAATAGTCTCCCGCCTGCAGCAAATAAGACATATCACATGTCGAGGTAGTCATGTCACCTGGGCCAACCCTTTTAATTGATTCGTTCTCTACGCTCAGCTAACTACAAATAATTTTCTTTGACATGTCTCATATCGGCATTCCTAACCTATACGCTTTGACTAATGGCCGAGAGGCGCTTATCTTCAGATACTCGTGCCATCTCGTACTATTATTAATTACCCTAATCACCACCACTGACAATCTAGGTACATTTATTTAACGGAGGCTATTATTTTAAAATATTAACATTTACTTTGGGTTACAACGTTATTAATTTTAACCTATAGTGGGTTTGTTTGTTTTCGGATTGGACTGCGGTTCCGCACTACGGGTGTTGATGTAAAACCCGTGTAATCGTTAGACACTTTGCAGATGTTTTCGTGTGAATCGTCTTAATGTAATATCAGCTGTTAATGTATCGCCATTTTGTGTCATTAGATGAAAACTTCGGTTGCCATGGGAACGTTTTAATGTCAAGTAACGGTATACTTAGGTTTAGTCAATTTGTGTATTCGTTTATTGCTTTGACTAATCGTCATTTTGCGAAGTTTGGGTGTAGATTTGAGAGTCATTGTTGAATTGTTTCTCATAGTTAAATCATTCCTTTGTCAGTCCGCTTGTTTATTGTATTTTCATGATTTAACAAAACAACAGACGGTTTTGATTAAATTAAATGTTATTGTATATAAAGTACTTTACAATCGTATTGATTATTTGCATAGTGCATTATGGATGTTTGCATTTAAAAAGGAGTCCTTCAGGTAGTAAAATCTTTTTATTACATTACAGCTGTTTCAGCATAATTATCCCATCATCAAATGAGTAATAATACATAGGTAGTATCGTGTGTTTTTAAGTCATTTGATGATGGTAAAATTACGATGAAACAGGTGTTATGAAAGAAAAAGATTTTATTAACCGAAAGATTTTGATTACAAAACTTATTTGTAAATTGCAAAACAGCAATTTATGTGTTTTAATTCCACTGTTACCTACGCTTTTGATTAAATTTGTTGAACTAAAAGTCTTTAAAAAATATGGATTTAGGTCTACTATTTCGTAGGAAATCCAAACCAGAGTTGAAAGAATGAAAAATGAAAATCATCGTTAATCCCAAATCTGGCAGCCCCTGTTTATTTAAACTGGGTTACTTTTTTGGATTATTTTTTTTAGGAAACATCTCTTAAACCAATGTTATAATGTAGGTTTTTATATTTTTATTCATTGTTTAATTTTTTTCAGAAATATATATAGATTGTGCTATCAAAAGCATAAAAAAGAACAAAAACATTATCATATTACAAATAATTTTGGGGGAGAAAATGTATAGTACTCAACTCAAAGACAAATTCAGAAAACTAAAATGTAAAAAATATGCATTGTGGAGGTGTTATGTAGAATATTCTACATTATCTGTAAACGTGAATAATATTTAAACAAACTAAAAAATATATTGCAAATGTCACTCAAAACAGCTGATAACAATCCCTTCAGAATATCCCCTTAAAAATCGATAATTTGAACGGGAAAGTATACAAAAACATCCGTTTTTCTTAACTTCAAGGCGTAGAAATCTTCAAAAAAAGGGTCAAAAAATGCTTTTAGGTTCAACCGTTACCTCACAATTTTGAAACTAAAATAACGCTTAAAAATTAAAGATATAAAAGTTCGTCAGCAAAAAAAAAAATCGATTCGGTACGTTTGTTTTATCATTTATCACACCTATATTACGGTTTCTATATTAAGCCACCAATAATAAAGTATAAGAACGATGTGACACTCCATTTTATAGTGTCTAAAAATCGTTTAAAACCACCTGGCCACGCGTCTGACTTAATTTTGGACACTAATATGTAAAAAGAAAATTATAAATTAATAACAAACGAGTAATTAATTACCTGATTTCTCACCGGTAAACACACTAATAAGTATCCTGTTGAATTACCGGTTTCGGCGAATCAAGCCACCATCATCAGATCAACCTCAATAAGATGTTTTTCCATTCATACTGTTATTTATGTCATAGTTTTACGTAGTTTTTAACATGTTCTTTAGCAGTGGAATTATTTCTATTTGAGGTTTGATCTGATGATGGTGGTTTGATTGGCCGAAACCGGTAATCCAACAGGGTAATTATAAGAGTGCTTGACGGTGAGAAACAAGATAATTTCTTACCAATTTATTATTAATATTGCATTTTTAGAAGCTAAAAAAATATGTTTATAAAATAATGTTTTCAGCTTCAAATAATTCCTATTCATATATATTCATATAACATTATAACTTACTGTATCATTAGATAATATACAAACTTAATTTTCTAGAAATGATAGTTGAATGTGTCAACAAATTCTAGCCACTACATCAGTTATATTTCCATTTCTACACAAAACGTTTAAAATTAATAAATGGTTATTTTGAACAGTTTCGTACCAGTACAACGCATCTTCATGATATCTTGAATCTAAAGATCAAAATAACAAACTGTTAAAACTCTAAAATCGTAACGTCGCTTAGAGAAAGCGCCATAAAACCACGCACAGTTTGTATTAGTCCAATTTTAAAATTAAAAAGAAACAATAGGTTTTTTCACGGCATGCAAATTAAGGATTAAAACACGAAGACCAAACATGAATCATATGAGCAACCATGGCAGTCAGGAATCCCAGGACCTGTTGACAGCCCTTAAACACGGTCGTAAATTATCTGCCCGTATCCTGTCGCAGTAAACCATCAACCACTTAGCACTTTTATGATTTATTTACAGTTTGACAAACGGTTGTGACACTTTTGACCCTTCATGGGAAATCTGCTGGATTTATAATCCTTTTGTTTCCCCCTTTTCAAAGTCACTTAACAGTAAAGGGTATTTAAGAACGGGAAGAATACTGTTACAAATCGGTTAGAGGAAAGGTATGGTTATATACAAAAGAATTGTTTGACCCAAATCGGTTTTGCGGGACCTTGACCGTTTCTCAAAAACAGAACAAATGTTGTCTTGGAGAGAATTACAACCCTTGAAATTAGTAATTCAAAGAGACCATTACTGGGAATTCAATCTGCGAATTTTTTGGGGTGTGTCGTCAACATGGGCGCCTACTGTACTTTTAACAATTCAACAAATATTAGTTTTTGTCTTTTTATTAAATAATACATAAAGTAGTTCAACTCTGCATATAATGGTACCAACGTCATCTCCCTGCGATGACAAATTGCGAAGTTATTAAAATTATATATTCGTATAGATACAAAATTAAGTGTCCTTCACAGACACGAGCGAAGCGAGTGGAGACTGTTTAATATATACACATCTACTTCGTCAGTTAGAGCCTAATGTAGTTTTAAAAAACCGTGTAACAGCTGTTTTAAACAAACTTACCCTACTGGATACCACCACTTGATCTACCAATACAAATTAACATTTCCAACAAGACAAAAGAAATCAACTTTTGTGCGTTGCATTTAGAGGATTATACTTAGTTTACATTGTACGGCGGGGCTAGGTAAGTACCATGATGGCACCGATCAATTTGTTTTATCTCTATAAAAATATGTATCATTAAACATAAAAAATGAATAGTTAACACTGTAAGGAAGATTTGAAATTCCAAACAGTTTTGAAGTAGGAACGGTATTTGCTCTCCGGTTTGCTGACAGAATTCAGATTTGATCGTTCAACCACAGACATTAATCTAATATCGCTTATTGTCTATGGTTCGATGATTATTTAGATTTAGTTGTCTATAATAGTGAATGGACAGTAACGTCATTAAGTTTCCCTTTAGAAAAAAAATAAGTCCAATTCCTGATTGCTAAACAGGAAAGACATTTTCACAAATTATGGTTTTCTATTTTGCCTATTATCTACTTACTACTAAATTACTTGCCAATTTAATCAAATTATAATTTAAAACTGTTTAGTTAAAATAGTGTAACTGAGTTTTACCGTTTAACAAGTTCCAATACTGAATATAATGTAGAAAATAGTGTTAAAACACTGAAAATATTAACACATTTATTCATTTAAATTAAAACCAACAAATACATAATCGTCAAACATATCATTACGGAGTATTCAATCAACGAAAAAAAATTAATTTCTTTAAATAAGGGACTAAATTAATGTATAGGGTATGAATGGCAGGGAAAAACTGCTCCGTCTGAAAATGTTGTTGGAGAGCTTTGTTTTAACCCCTATACTGAGTACAGGATTGAACAATACCGTGGAATACTAGCTGGATAATTTTGGGTTAGATCTTTCAAAATTCTTATCATGTCCCTCTTGACCAATTCTTGTTCTCTTCTGACGCTGATCCGCTATTAGAGTGTTCGAGGAACAGAGTTTTATTTTCTTTTCTTCTTCTTATTTTTATACGCGATGATGGCCGAGAGTTTTTTCGCCTTTAAACAATTAGAGGAAAGAGCGCTTTTTAAAATAAATTTGGCCAGAAGCCACATATTTGAGTTGCCCTCACCCCCCCTCAATTAGATACAAAAAATTATTATTTCAAACAAATATAGTCTACACAAGATTCTATATTCTATACTAATGAAAACAATGGGGTGGGGTGAAGCTTAAATCTCACTTACAAGTGTGAAAAAGTTTTTTTAAATATTACTTTAGTGGTAAAATCATGACACCACTGAAGTTGATACATTCCCTATTATTGAGAGTAACGCTTTATACCCAAATGTCTTCTAATATTAAACACGTCCCCCATTCCTTTATGTATCCAATAAAATCACGTTCGTTTTGCCCATGTAATTAATTTTAACCATGTATTGGTCTTAATTACACAGTGACAAAACACCAACATTAAATATCTTGGTTGAAAATTAAACTAAAAAAAATCTTTAAAATTTTAAGTAGATTATTATATGACAGGAATAGAAAAATTATAAACATTAAAATTCATCGTGAACAAGGTATTATTAACTGAGCACTATTAATTCTCTTGGTTGGAACACGAAGTAATTAGTTTTCAGTTTTTTTTCATAAAATCCTCAGACACGCCACATCGTCTCTCGCTCTTTGAAAATGTCACGGATGGCGTGAAACGCTAAGTTTTTCCACTTTCATATAATACTAAAATACATAATGTTTTTACGGTCTGTAAAAGTCTATTCGTATTAGCGTACGTATATCTCAACTCCTTAACTTTAACTATTCATTTTAAATAAGTTTAGAAAACTCGCGGTAAAGTATAATCAACAATTAGTGTAAAACACAAATTTCCACAGATAAACTATTTCGTATTTGTTTTAGTTTTCCATATTTTAAAATTGCATGAACAATGTATTGTGTCATCTTTACTTTTATTTTATTATGGATATTGAAATTTTTATTTACTGTTTAATTAAGTTTATTTATATATACCCCTCCAATTTTTTACATTCTTCTATAAAATTCTATTGTCATTTTCAATATGTGGCATCGTTTTTAGAGTTTCTTTGTGTATTTAGCTCTAATTTGTACCATTCTCTATAAGTTTCTTATGTCATCCTCGATATGTGTTCAAGTTTCTATTATAATTACTGCACTTATGACCTTCAATTTGTTACCATTTTCTATAAGGTTCTTATGTAGTAATCCACGATGTGTATTGTTTCTATTGTCTGTGTGTTAAAAACTGTACTTGCTCTTTGAATTTGTCACAGTTCTCTATAAAGTTCTTGTGTAATCTTCGAAAAATGTTATTGTTTCTATTGTCTCTGTGTTAAAAAACTGTACTTGCCCCTTGAATTTGTCACAGTTCTCTATAAAGTTCTTGTGTAATCTTCAAAAAATGTTATTGTTTCTATTGTCTCTGTGTTAAAAACTGTACTTGCTCCTTGAATTTGTCACAGTTCTCTATAAAGTTCTTGTGTAATCTTCAAAAAAGTTATTGTTTCTATTGTGTCTGTGTTAAAAACTGTACTTGCTCCTTGAATTTGTCACAGTTCTTTATAAAACTCTTGTAAAATCATCAAAAAATGTTATTGTTTCTATTGTCTCTGTGTTAAAAACTGTACTTGCTCCTTGAATTTGTCACAGTTCTCTATAAAGTTCTTGTGTAATCTTCAAAAAATGTTATTGTTTCTATTGTGTCTGTGTTAAAAACTGTACTTGCTCCTTGAATTTGTCACAGTTCTCTATAAAGTTCTTGTGTAATCTTCGAAAAATGTTATTGTTTCTATTGTGTCTGTGTTAAAAACTGTACTTGCTCCTTGAATTTGTCACAGTTCTCTATAAAGTTCTTGTGTAATCTTCGAAAATGTTATTGTTTCTATTGTCTCTGTGTTAAAAACTGTACTTGCTCCTTGAATTTGTCACAGTTCTCTATAAAGTTCTTGTTTAATCTTCAAAAAATGTTATTGTTTCTATTTTGTCTGTGTTAATAACTGTACTTGCTCCTTGAATTTGTCACAGTTCTCTATAAAGTTCTTGTGTAATCTTCGAAAATGTTATTGATTCTATTGTCTCTGTGTTAAAAACTGTACTTGCTCCTTGAATTTGTCACAGTTCTCTATAAAGTTCTTGTTTAATCTTCAAAAAATGTTATTGTTTCTATTTTGTCTGTGTTAATAACTGTACTTGCTCCTTGAATTTGTCACAGTTCTCTATAAAGTTCTTGTGTAATCTTCGAAAATGTTATTGTTTCTATTGTCTCTGTGTTAAAAACTGTACTTGCTCCTTGAATTTGTCACAGTTCTCTATAAAGTTCTTGTATAATCTTCGAAAAATGTTATTGATTCTATTGTCTCTGTGTTAAAAACTGTACTTGCTCCTTGAATTTGTCACAGTTCTCTATAAAGTTCTTGTTTAATCTTCAAAAAATGTTATTGTTTCTATTGTGTCTGTGTTAATAACTGTACTTGCTCCTTGAATTTGTCACAGTTCTCTATAAAGTTCTTGTGTAATCTTCGAAAAATGTTATTGTTTCTATTGTCTCTGTGTTAAAAAATGTACTTGCTCCTTGAATTTGTCACAGTTCTCTATAAAGTTCTTGTGTAATCTTCGAAAAATGTTATTGTTTCTATTGTCTCTGTGTTAAAAAATGTACTTGCTCCTTGAATTTGTCACAGTTCTCTATAAAGTTCTTGTTTAATCTTCAAAAAATGTTATTGTTTCTATTGTGTCTGTGTTAATAACTGTACTTGCTCCTTGAATTTGTCACAGTTCTCTATAAAGTTCTTGTGTAATCTTCGAAAAATGTTATTGTTTCTATTGTCTCTGTGTTAAAAACTGTACTTGCTCCTTGAATTTGTCACAGTTCTCTATAAAGTTCTTGTGTAATCTTCGAAAAATGTTATTGTTTCTATTGTCTCTGTGTTAAAAACTGTACTTGCTCCTTGAATTTGTCACAGTTCTCTATAAAGTTCTTGTGTAATCTTCGAAAAATGTTATTGTTTCTATTGTCTCTGTGAAAAACTGTACTTGCCCCTTCAATTTGTCACAGTTCTCTATTAAGTTCTTGTGTAATA
This sequence comes from Aphrophora alni, assembly GCA_963513935.1. Taxonomy (NCBI): domain Eukaryota; kingdom Metazoa; phylum Arthropoda; class Insecta; order Hemiptera; family Aphrophoridae; genus Aphrophora; species Aphrophora alni. The sequence goes on along the minus strand of OY740767.1, from coordinate 137,836,431 downwards.
TTCGAATAATCATATCGTTTCTAGGTACTTGCCCCTTCAATTATTCACCGTTCTGTAAAAGATTTTGTTCAACCTATTTATGTTTTGTAAGAGTTTGTGTAATGACTGCTTCTAAGGATGAGGATTTAATTAGTCGAAACGTTTTTTAATTAAGATGTTAAACAAATAGTGGATGACGATTTTTATCATTAATTCTTAATTTATACTTAACCAGTTTTAAAATTTTACATTCTTACGATGACTAATAAATGTCGTGAAATACTGTAAAATCGTTTACACACACACACACACACACACACACACACACACACACACACACACACACACACACACACACACACACACACACACCAAAAAAACCCATCTGACAGAACGTATTGATATCTACATCTCCAAGTAAATTCCACATCGGTTGGTATGGTTCGAAAATTAAGGATAATACGGTATGAAAACATTGTTATGAGTCTCTGAGAAATGACGGTGTAATGTAAAAATGAAACATGGGAATATTTCGAAATTAGAACATTGCGGTTTCAATGAAATCTTATAGAAATTCAAAATTTATTTCGAAAAATTCAAATTTTTAAACTTTAATTCCAAATTTAAAATTACTGATACTGTAATTTAAAAAAAACTCGCTTTTAATAATAACCAAAATATGCCTATTCAATACAAATTTGATTAAAATCGGTCAACAAGTCTGAGGAACAGCACTGAATATCATTCCAAAAACGACATTTTGTACTCAGTGGCACCAACTTTGCCATAATACGGTTGTAGTAGCTGCATTAGTAAATAAAATTCGCAGATAAAGACTTAACTCGCGTACGCTTTGTGTCTTTCAACACACAACCTTCAGAAAGAGATATATGAATCGTAGACCATTGGGATATTAGTTGACAATGAAATGGCCTCCCCATTTATTGATATTAGACATCAACACACTGAGATATTAGACATCCGGTGCCCGTTAACATGATCAGAAACTAGCAAACAATGAAATGATGTCTGCCAAGCAGTCGTTGACAGATTTCTTAGGATTGTCTTGCTATTGTTGTTTATTTGAAGGAATAGAAAATAAACGCAAGATATTTTAGTCCTCATGGCTTCGTCCTTTGTCGAGTATTTGATAGAAGGATACAAAGAATTGTAATAGGTTTTAATACTGCAGGAGTGAGAAATAACAAAATGGAAGGTTAAAATTACAGATTATAAATATAATAAATCATGAATAATCACTGGATATACGTAACCAGAAAAACATTCAAGGAAATTTGCTTTTTTAAGAATATTTATAAGAATTGAAATGGTTTGATTCGTTATAAATCGCGCTTCCTAAGACTTACTAATTTATTTGTCTGATATGTATTTATTAATTTTTTTGTATATTTCACTAAAATTTGATGTAAAGTTCCACCGATTTTGTGTTATTTATTTAATTCTCAAACTTAAAATCGTTTATTTTTAGACGATCAAAACCAAACACGGAACTGGCAATCTTCTAATTTACATAATTAAAACTAAACTGAAAAAAAAAAGTCACTAGAATAAGATTAATGTTTTTAAATATAATGGAAAGCTGCTATTTTGACTTTTGGTGATTTGGTGTCATAATATTCCACTTTAATGTAATACCAAATCTAACCGGAAGTTCTTAATAACATGTAGACAAACTAGGAAAAAATAACACTATCATTCTCAAAACAATAAAATCGTGTAAATGCCAAATACGTGATTAAAATATACACAAAAATCTTCGTATTGGGAAAAATGAATTTTTACGGATTTTTAGAAAACATTTTCACGTTGGTTTTCAATCATAAATTTTTGCAAATTAAAAAAATATATATTTTTTCTAAAAAATCTTAGAAAATATGTTTTCGAAAAAAAGTAGAAGTTTTTATTTTTAACTATCTTGATTTGTTTTCTTTCCGAATAATAACTTTTTTTTTTATATTTTACTTCGTCTCTTTTTAGGAGTTTTCAAAAGATAAAAAAAATACAATATAAAATGTTTTAATTTTTGGCTAAAACACCGTTTTCTTGTAATTTTTTTCATCTTCAGCACGTAAATAATTATATGTTTTTAGCAAATGACAAACATCTGAGAGTCGACTTTTTCTTTGGGGGAGGGAGTGGGGAGTATCTAGACATTACTAGGGGGCGATAACCCCAATTTATATTTTTATTTTATTCACTCCTAGAGATTTCGAAAGTTATTATTATTTATTTTGTCATTTATCTAAATACATATAAATATATCTATATAAAATCAACAACAAAACACTCCATGACCAGAAAATAATTTTTAAAAAAATGAAATTATTTCACTTAGCTAGCACTTTTTTTATAGTTAACAAATATATATATATAAAACGACACCACGTAGGCAAATCTTGAGCAGAGGATTGCCAAAAAATTTGTTATTTAATATAAAAAACTTGAAAAGAGATGGAGGTAATTGTAATTAATATTTTGTTTATGACGATAATTGAAATATTACACATCGTAAAAGAAAATATAATAAAGAATACATTTAAATTACATAGACAGAAAATGCAACAATTGTAAGAATACAATTAAAATAAAATTTCATACCTGAAGTGTTACCACAGTGATATGTATAACACTCTAAAGGAATGTTAATTAACATGGAAGTTATCAGCTGTTATTTGCTTATTTTGAGGTTAAATTTACATCTCTCTTAAAAGAAAAATGCGGCACGTTACAAACTAGTTGAGAACCTCAAGATAGCAAATGAATATAACAATACAACTACCTGCCAGAACTAAGAGATAGTATTAAAAGTTTTGATAGAGGTATGTTTCCGACAGTTCGGTAACAATGTTGAACCAACGTTTCTAATTGGTTAATTACGTCGACTGTTCGACAACTACTAACAAAATGTTAAGGTTAACCACAGTCTAATGACTAATTAAAGCGGGTACAAAGTGATTATCAATGTTATATTGGTGAAGTTATCAGACGAAGAAATTAGTTTGGTAGAGAGGTTAGTTTTCTATTGTTACGTATCTAGAGTGGGTAATAAGTGTATTGGCTTTTGAATGTAAAAGATTGAGTGGGCCTAAACTGTAGAATGACACGGGTCTCCGTGTTACAGTGTTTGGATAATTGTAGACGGTGTAATGTAAAATTTAAAAACTCCAATTTATTATTTGTAGAAAGCAGAAATCATTGCGACGATTGAATGTTTTTAATTAGTTCAGCTTTATTTATTTTCCTTGTTTAAAGGGGAAAAACTTCGCCTGAAGAAAATATTATAAAATAAATACACCTAGCCTTCGAATACTCTAATAGCCTCAAGTTTGGAAAAGAACAAGAGTCGGTCGAGAGAGGTATGAAAGATAGTATAAAAACCTATATGAAGAAAAGCGTAGATCCAGCTAGGGTACCTCGCGATTGCCAGGACCTGAAGGTTAATTTTTTTCCTTGAAGGTCAGGAGGTCTCCTAATATTTTGTTAAATAATTGAAAAATTAAGGTTGGAATAAACATTATTAGGTTAAAGTTTCTCATTTCTTAGCGTAGACTGTACAAATGAATCAAAACAAAAATTGTTTCTAAAAATAACTCTATAATATCAAATAAAATTTAATAAAAACAACTTTTTAAGGTTACCATTTTTGAAATATTACCTTCAATTTAGGGTACGGGAAAATAAATCTCGAGGGACAAAAGCTTGAACTAGAAATTGTTTTTTTCATTTAGTCCTGTGTTAAATAATTTCTATCAATTTAATTATCAGGTCTTTCTTAACCAACTTTTTTTCTTTTTTCTTTTTACCCAGATATTAGAGTACCCGAGGGCTAGGTGGTGTTTATTTTTTCTTTTTTTTCTCTCTTTTTAATAAGGAGAGTAAGACAGAGAGAAAAAAAAATATCGTATAAAATAAATTATATATCAAATTTACTTTCAAAAACCTAAACACTACACTAGCTAGAAACGTTCAAATTTCGAAAACGGATACATTTTAACATCACAGTGATTGCCCCCCCCCCCCTTCGCCATCGGAATAACGAAAAAGATTCAATTAACTCACTGGAAACTCATTACGACAATTTAAAATTTATGTTTTCTACAAATGAAAGTTTGGATGTTCATAAACAAATTCCCGCCTACGACATCAAATTGTCTTTGGAATTACACTTTCTTATAATATATAAAAATTCACATTAAAAGTCATATAACTGTAAGGCAGTAGCGTTTATATCACAAGTGAATTAAATTCAGGACAAATTTAAATATATAAAGGTCCACCAGGTAACCAACTTTAAAGAGGCCCGGGTATATTAAATCCAATAATGTATTAAAATTAGGTTATACCTCTATATAGAATGATTTAAATCATTTCCACCAATGTTGTCACTATTTTGTGTTGACTAGCCAGGATCAGCTGATTTTAAATTTATTACTTTACCTTGTTAATCTAATTAAAGGTCATCATTTTGCTTAGTTTTGGTCTCATAAATTAAATAATGCATTAAAAAAATACTACCTTACAAGAGTATGTTTACTGTCGAAAACTTTAATAAATAACGTTTTACAAACAGTGCAAAAAATCATTTCTTGTAAAATTTGGCAAAGAAGCTCCTGTGAAGAGTGTTAATCAGAAAGTTATTAAAAAGTTTCGGTCAAAAAACATGAAGGGAACAAATCTGTTTTAACTGAACAAAATTTATGCAATTTTTTAAATCACATATTTTTTTAAATAAAATTTATTTAAATTATCAAAATTATGTGAAAACCTGCAATAAATTGGTGTTATACCACTCATACAAATTATAAAGTTGATAGTATAAATAAAGAAATAGTAGTTTCTTTACCTTTCCTTTTGCAATTTTTTCTTTAAAAAATGTAAGATAACATCAGAAGATTCACTATAGTGAGTGCAAGACTGGCAATCCCGACGGAATAGCTGGATACACATCCTTTTTCATGTAATCTTGTGTTAAATCCCTTTCATCTTTACTGATGCCTCTCTTGACCAACGCTTGTTCTTTTTCGACCCTGATGCTATTAGAGTAATCGAGGGCTAGGGGTTCTTTTTATAAAGGAATAAGGAGGAATAAAAATCTTTATTTTATGTTCTTTTCTTCCTTTTTTTATATAACGTGATGACGATTGAAAGATTCCCCCCCCTCTTTTTTAAACAACAAGAGAAATAGTACGATAGAGAAAAGATTTTCTATTATTTCTTGTCACTTAAACGTTCCGAAAAATGAAACTCTCTTGCGATACAGTGTCATTTAAGGTACAACTCAACAAAAGAGGCTCTTCATGGCTGGATAAACATGAGATCCTGTTGATGAAATGCTCCAAAGTAAAACTCAATAAGATTAACATTTATAACCCATTTATTCTTCCTTTTTTTATATAACGTGATGACGATTGAAAGATTCCCCCCCCCCTCTTTTTTAAACAACAAGAGAAATAGTACGATAGAGAAAAGATTTTCTATTATTTCTTGTCACTTAAACGTTCCGAAAAATGAAACTCTCTTGCGATACAGTGTCATTTAAGGTACAACTCAACAAAAGAGGCTCTTCATGGCTGGATAAACATGAGATCCTGTTGATGAAATGCTCCAAAGTAAAACTCAATAAGATTAACATTTATAATCCGTCGAGGATTTAAAGGATTTCACGACCCCAATATATTGACATCAAAACATCCCAAGATGTTGGATAAAAACATAGCTATCCTTAGGTACAAAACATTGCCAAGCAGTTCTATACAAATCTCATATTTCCAACAGAAAACCTTCCCACTGATATCCAATGTTTGTTTAGTACAAGATTTTCGCATTAGAGAAACCGAAAACAGATGGTTTAAAAAGGGAAGGGAGAGTTGAGGCGGACCATTTTATTGATTAACCTTCTTCTCTCCCTCCAGGTAGGAGGACCCTCATTGAAATAAGATCTCCTCATTGTCTCGCCGTACTCTTGTCAACCAATGGAGATATTATCAAATCATCCACTTCAATAACAGCGACCGTGGTAAAAAAAAACAAGGTTCCTCTACTTCCACGGGACCGTTAATTCGGGCATTCTTGTGTGTTGATTAGGTAATCGACTGAAGTTGGTAGGGACGAAATAGTCGAGTTAGTAGTCATATTCAGATGTCAATAAGAGTTCAAACTTGATGTTTTCATCAAATACTTGTTGGCCACGAACATGAAGTACTTTTATAAAGAACTACAGTTATTAATATTATTTTCAATGTTCAGTAAACCCCAGGTATAAGGTTTTGCACCGCAATGCGTTCATAACGTACTAGCATAGAGTTTCGTCAACCATTCATAATCTAAACACTAACCAATCAAAAATTCAACTGTGAACACAATATTTTTAGATATTCACTTTTTAAAAATTACAATGTCGAATAATTCAACCGCTGGTTTTACAAAAAAACATTACAAAACACTAAAATTATTGCTTTTTAATGATGACGATATCATTATTTTTATTATAGGTCAAAGGATAATCAAGTTATTGATAAAAGAGAATTTCTTGGTAATTTCGTGATACCTAATCTTTATTATTGGATGAATTTATCTTGCACTTTAAATAAGGGTGAAGATTGTAGGGGGGGGGGGGATTATCAGAAATAAAAACTATGTAAGTTTTAGGTCTTGAAAACAAATCATGATATAATACAATTACTAAGAGTTTTTTTAAACTAAAAAAAAAATAAACTTTTTAAATATTCAACTGAATAAATTTTTGCCTTTATAAAAAAACTTATAACATTTAACGCACCATATAATAGTATGGAATAAATGGTATTTTAAACTTCCGGTTATTTAGTGAAATACCAAGAAATCCTTCACAACTTTTTTTTTGAACTTTAATAAAAAATATCACTCTGTAATAATTAAAACGACAAAAATTTGTCTCGTAATTTTGTTGTAAAACCAACGGTTGCTTTATATGGCGACATTAAAATTTAACGACCGCCATTTTGAAACTGAACCAAATATAGATTGGTTTCTGGTATACTGGTAGAACTTTACATAAACAATGAATATACTAATTATAGACTTAAAAATATATCATCAATTTTAAAAATTATAAAATGTTTTAGAAAAAAATACAAATTGTACAGCACACGAAAGACGAAACATTACAGACAAATATTTATAAGATTTTTTTATATTTCGTGAACCCATCCCTGAAATATGCTCATAATGCATTTAAGTGTTTAATGGGTAATAGTGAAAATTTAAATATTTGTATTTAAAAATGATAATTGAAATATTTGTTAATAAATTTCCGGCTATTAAATCAGTGTATTTTAAAACATTTCGATAAGGAAGTAGTAGGATTGTAGTGGTTGTATGAATCCCTTAAGACGGACCCGAGCTTTGTAACACTCTGTACATAATCATTTAAACTACGATTAATGTAACAACAAATTGACATAATGTGTAAAGTTACCACGGACATGACATGTGTACGACCGTGCGTCTAGGACATCTATCATAATCATATTAAAATTATCACGAATTCGCTTCGGAGACAAATGAACAAATCGCGTGACTTAGCGATTACCTCGACATTTCCGTAATTTGAAGCTTTTAATCTTTTCACAGTTCCAAACTTGGAACTGTGGCAACTTTGGTGAATTATTAAATTACTACAGACCAAAGTTCTGTGTTTAACCCTCTTTAACCTGACTTAAACTTGTCTGTTTGATTATTCTGTATGTTAATCAGTATTCACTTGCTACGCTCGTATTAGCGATGAGGTGTCTGGCAGGTCTCGTAACATGAATATGTGAGTATACAATTGTCTTTAGAAGTCAGGGGGTCGAAATATAGCTTTAGAAAGAACTACATCATCAAAAAGGGTTGGTTCCGTACATTTGTTTAAAATTTACTTTTAAGTTGAATTTCTTTAAAAAAATTTAATAACCGCAATATTGAAATGTGTTTACTGATTTTTCCTACATTATGAAATCTTTTAATAATCGATACTTTACAGCCCGCCATATCAATTTTCAAGTGCCCTTTAATTTTTAAATGTCTTTGTTTATAATAAATGAAAATTAGCTACATTTTAGTTTCTAATAACATTTAATTATTAATGTTATTGAATTTAAGTTTTCACCATTCCCTATAAGGTTTGTCTGTAACCTAATTTAGCTTAGTTGTTTACTGACTCAAACTTAGGTTGATGACTTAATTGTCAAAACGCCGTGTATTCTTTTCGTGAAAATATTTCAATTTTTTTTTTTTATTATTTAGAGATTATAAACTTTAACAATTTTTTAAAATAATAAATAATGTTTAAATATAAATTTTATTGCTTACAAATACGTTGAACCAAATTTTGGTTTCTTATAAGATTTTTTAAATTTTGTTTTATTGTAAAAACCTCTTTAACAAGCCACCGTTCTCTCTCAGGTTTTTTGTAATCTTATTTAGGTAGGTATCCTAGAATTGTTTGCAAAATAAGGATGACGATTTAATTGTACAAACGTCGTCTTGTTGATGTGTTTTCTTTCCAGGATTAATTTGAAGTTTTTCTTCAATTATTGATTACAAAATTTATCAATTTAAATAATGTTGAAATATCAATTTTATTTCGTATAAATAATATTTTGTTTCTTAGTTTTTACCGTTATTATTAATTTTGTTCGATTGCAGTTACTTTAACTTTTCATCGTTTCCTATAAGGTTTTTCCGTAACCTAACTTAGTTATGTATTGTAGAAGTAGTTTGCTGACACAAACTGAAAATGATGATTTAGAAGTCGAAACGTTGTCTTTTTTGAGGTGTTTTCTTTTTGTGAAAAAATAAAGTTTTTGTTTTATTTATTGATTACAAAAACGAAAATAATTTTTATCAAAATCCATTAAATATATTTAAGCAATTTAAAAATGTAATAAATTTTATTTTTTATAAATATGTCGACTCACATTTTTGGTTCCAATAACGTTCAAACATGTAAGAACCACTCTAAGTTGTTACCGTTCCCTACAAGGTATTTCTGTAACCTAACTTGGGTAGGATTTATAGACTAAATTTTTCCTGGCTAAATTTGTTTGCTGAGAATGACGCTTTAATTATCAAAACATCGTCTTGTTGGGGTGTTTTTGAGAGGGGGGGGGGGTAAATTCAGTTTTTCTTTAATTTGATTACGAACTTTATCTATATTTGTTCAATATATTTAAATGTTTAAATCCAAATAATATAAACAAGATGAATCAAATTTTTGAATCTTAGCCTATAACCTTCATAATTCATTTTGTTTTATTGTAGTTACCTCTTCAACTTGTCGCTGTTCACCGTACCTAAGTTAGCTCAGTTTTCTAGAAGTTTTTTGCTGACTAAAAGTGAGGATGATTATGTATATGTCACAACGCCGTCTTGTGAGGTATTTTTTATGTAAAAAAATCAGTATTTTTTTAAATTATTGACTATGAACTTTATCAAGCCTTTTTAAACGTATTTAAGCAATTTCAATATCAAAATACTTCGGTTGTTCTTCCACTCCAATACAGAACGTGAGTTAACCTAAACCAAGATCAAAGACCTGACCAACCATCAGTGCGTCTAAAATTGAAAGCTAACTTCTTCGCTAAGTGATTAGTAGGATCGGTGTCCGGAAGATCAATATTTCCCCGCCTAATTAGAGACCACTGCGTGTTAGGCCCCAAAGTTAATTACTCTTTATAATTACTCGACGATTATGACTAATTGCTGTAAACGATACGGCACGCAGGAGTATTTGGTCAGAGCTAACTAGTCTAAATAAAATAATGAAACGAATATTTCCCTCCTTTATTATGGAGTAGGATAAATCGTATCATATACCCAATAGAGAAAGAGCTAGGCAATTGAAAATATAATAGATTTTGAGTTTATCATAAAAAGTGGTTTTTATATCGATTTCTGTCCGTCTAGCGTCTTTTCCTTTTACAACCCAAACAAATTTGGAATATTTTAACATATTTTGTAGCTGTTTAAATTGTTTCTATCTCTTTGATTCGTAAAAATGTGTTTAGATCATTTAATTACCTTCAATTTGAGCGCTTATTAGTAAAAAAATATACAAAGCAATGATTGAAATAAAAAAATGAACACGTGATAATTGGTAGCTTTTAAAAAATGTCATTGCTTTTAAATTATTATAAAAATTGAAACATTTAAATAACTTAATTATATTTTAATCGAATCTAAACTAGTAAAAAGTCAAAATGTAGAGAATTGTACGATCATAAAAAGTTGTTTGAAACTTTTTATCAAACATTTATACTTTAAGAGATAATCGTGAAATATTTCAATAACCCTTATAGAGCAACTCTTTGGAGAGGTAGGTAGTCATAGATTTTTTATTAAACGTTACAAAAACATTGTAAAAACGTCTCATCAACAAAGCCAAGTTAAAACAAACGAAAATTTACTTAATTAAATATGTAATTTTATAGTTGTCATTATTGGTCTAACACATTCACTAATAACTACAATCTCCTGTAACCCAGTAAGTGTTTAAGACAAATGGCCCAAAAATTGAATAAAAAATAGTCGGTAAAATAACTTCTTCGAAATATGGCAAAATAATTTGTCGAAACTGCTTTGCATTAACATTACAGTCTATCCATGTTTGAATTTTGAGTTCGATTCAACTGATATAAAACGGAGAATGGACCTCTGAAAATGCCTTAAACCCTGTATTTTTTCCAATTTTGAGCACTTAAGCTCCTAAACTGTTAAAGATATAAAAAAACTCGAGAATAAAATAATGTTTCGTCAAAGATTTAAAGACGACCATCATATTGGGGAAAAAAAATGGGGGGGAGGCAATAGCGGTTACGTTACACCTGTTTCAATTACCCTGTATGTAGAATTTTAAAAGTAAACTGTATTTTTAATTGTTTATGGTACAAAAATAAACCATTTTTTTAAAAATTGTAAATACTTTTACTTTCTAAAAATCAGTTTCTAAACATTTTTGATCCATAGATATTTCCAGAATTAACATGAAAATACAGCTTAATTAATACTCCCCTCCTTCCTACGAAAGTGGGTTGGAAGAGTGGATCATTTGGTTTTCTTAAAGAGTACGACCCCCAACAATGTTTACGTAAACATTCGGACTGTGCGACTATGTTGTTATTTATACAGTGTATCTTAGTTTTCTGAATAATAATATACGCAAGCATATTTATATGTATATTCCTATATAAATATGCTATGAAAAGTGACTTATATATTTTCAAAATTTTAAATATTGCATACAATTTTAGAAACGCAAGAAGAGTTATCTATGTTAATGTCGCATCTGAAACAGTAGTGGTGTTGTTTTCAGTGTGTTTCTCTATATATTTACAGTCAGACTGTTGGTTCACTATTTCTTTATTCACATAATCCGGACTTTCTGTTGTTCCCTGTATTATATTCTCACTTATTCTCTCTCTCTCTCTTCTCGGTACAAAGAATTTAATAATTCCTTATCTCTCTATCCATAAAGATATCCTCTCCCACATTTACACCTAACGTTGTCTCTTTTATGTCTGTTAATAGCATGTCTAGGTTTCTCTCATACCCTGTAATACGCTTGCACCCACTCCAATGCAAAGCTGCACTTTATTATTAATATGGCGCCTACTGCTCTTGTTTTTACTCTTCTCTATCCTCCCCTCGATTAACAACAAACGTCAAAAGGAAGCACATGTGTTTTAATTTTTTACCTGACACGGAGGAAGCTTAAAGTTTTTTGCGGAAATATTTGCTTTGAAAGACCTTGTAAAAGTGGTTTAATAGAATGATGTTGATGTGTCTCCTGTGCGCACAGCAATATCATAAACGGATTGACCGATTTTGATTTATAAAATGAATCGAAATTTTAATGAATATATTATAAACCGAAACAAATTTATACAAAACATATTAAACAGTTTTATAGTTCTTGTATTTTTCATTTGTGTAAATAAAGTATAGTTTTAATTGGCAATAGTATTCATTAGGTATGGAATATATATTTAAAAAAATCGTTAATACAGCTGAAAAAAAAGTTTGTTTTTAGTGTATATTTATAACTTAACATTTACTTCCGGCTTTGAAAGTTTTAAATTTTTAGTAGAGATCTTGGATTCGCCATCTTGAAAAATCTACAAAAACGGATTCCACCATTGAACGGAGAAGAAAAAACCATTTAAAAACCTGTGTCACATGACTCTATTCCTATTTAAAAAATATATAACCTAAATTCCAGATGGCGGATCCAAGATTGCTGACAAAATTTAAAACCATCATATAATTAGAAGAACGTTTTCTTATAAAAAAAGAAAACACACAAACAAACTTTTTATGTTCAGCCGGACTTAAGATATTTTTTATATATTCCATACTTTATAAACATTCTGTATGTCTCTTAGTAAGGACCTGTACAAAAAAGATTCAGCAGAGTTAATTTTGTTTCCTGTTGTTTAAAAAGGAAAAACCTCTCGGTTATCATTGCCTTAAAAAAAGAAAGAAATATAAAATAAAGAGTCCCAACACTTGAATACTCTAATAGCGTCAGCGTAGGAAAAGAACAAGAGTTGAGAAAGAGATAGGAAACTCAAAACTGCGGTCGTACGGAAATTATTTCTACGATAGAACAAGGATTAGTCTGACATACCAAATAATGAAGAATAACTAGTTATTAACAGATAGGAAAGATGTGTACATCCAACCGAAAACTACATGATAAAAAGGTGAAGATCCTGTTAAGTCCCTTCGGGATTGATAAACCTGTACTCACAATATCAGCCGAAGTGTTAAAACATACTGTTTTAAGGAAATCTTAAGAGAACCTAAAATGTAAGGACAGGATTTTCCTTCTTTTTTGTTTGTTTTATTATAAATTCATTTGTTTTCTGACATTACAAAAAAGTACGCACAGTTTCATTTAATCAGCTGCGGTTTTGAAATGCTTCAACCATTTTAAACAACAATCCAATTTTACGAACTGTAAAACTAATTTACTTGGTAAATTTGACTGCAATACTAACAGATTTGGGAAAAACCTTACTAACAGATCTCTTATACAGATTTTTTAATTTGTTTTATATATATAAAAAAAATATTATTCTGGGGGGAATGATTTTTAATAATAATCCCTTTGTTTTTATTGTAAATCATTATAGGACTAATATAATCGAAGAACAATTTTTGAAAATATAAATTCAGTCGCCATTTTGAAAGTTAAGGACAGATTTTCAAGTAACTACATACTTCTCTATGTAGAACTATATTATTAAATTGAGCAATATTGGAACAAAATATAGTTTACCAACATTAAGTTATATACATAAATTCCAAAAATGTTGAAAAATTCCTCCAATAGTTAGATCGGTAGACAGTTCATGGTATCGGATATCGGAGGACACCTTTATAGTTAGATATTTTATATTACACATTCGTTAATACGCAATCATTTTTTTAAAAACAATTTTATTGAAAAACAAAAGCACGGAGATTCGTTGTGAAAATATTTATGATAGGCTACTTCTCGTCTTTAAACGTTTATTCAACCATGCCACCCCCACACAAAAAAGAGGGTAGCATAGAGTATCTGGGCTTCCACTCTTCCAGACAGTTTCAACTGCTGTAGTTACTTTTCAATAACTTCCGAAGACGGCAGATGTGGGGTGGATGAAAAAATGAATAAAGAAAAACTTCCGCAAGACAAGTTTTATAATATAGACATGAGCAGTGTCGGAAGAAAGCTCTTGAAATTAAAGACTTCCAAAGGGAGGTGAAGGGGAGGAAAAAAGAAACATATTGCCAAGTCGCAAGGGCTGTATTGCCATATGTTCCTGTTTGTGCCCACCTCCCTGGAGAACATGTGCCGCTTTCTTTCACGGCTAAGTAAACAAATCAGAGTTTTGCATTTAATTTGAATTGTATAACGTTTTGAGTTGGTAAGATGCGCGGTGGATAGAGATAGGGAAAACTGGGTGCAGGGAAACCAAATTTGTGAGAATTGAAAGTAAAAACTACAGTGAATGGAAATAAATTTAATTTGAGGCGGGTTATCTACACACTTCTATAAAAAAATCAATATATTATTGACTTCCAACCCCCAACAGGACTTGGCTGGCAAAGATTTCTTTATTATTACTGTTCTCTAATTGGCTACTTATTATTCCAAACTCTTTTTTTCAAATTTAGAGGTACATAACTCTATTTAAAATTTTTATTTTCTGTCATTATAGGTAGGGGAGGGGGTCACAGATTTCCGATTGTGCGTTGTTTCTCTCTATTCTTTATCTTTTAAAATCATTTTAAGCACTAGATAAATATTTCCGTTTACAATTTTTGAGTTGCCCTTTAAAAACCTAATTTGAGAGAGGCAGTAGGATGGAATATCTCTAAGTAAACGTTTTGTGTTATATAAAGTTTACAATCTAATTCAAACTTTTAGGACATCTCCATTATTTAGGACCTTTTTCAAGTGATCCCTATTTTAATTTGATTTTTGGTAAAATCACTGATATAAACTGTACAGTGCTAGCAAAACATTATCCAATAACATCCAAGAAATTTAATTTGGATTTTAATAAATGTTTGCAGATTTTATTTATATATAAATCATTTTTAATTCAAAATGAAGGAAAATATAATAACGAATCGTTTACATTACTGATAACACTTTATGGCTTTCCTAATTCTCAAAATAATTTAGAAAATTTATTTTTGTGGATACAGATGAGAGAGTTAAAATCGGGAAGGGGAGGGGGTGATAATCACCCTTGTCATTTTATTGGTTGTGGAGTAGGCCTACTCGGTTTGTATACTGACTAGCGCTCTTGATTGTTGTGCGAGATGTTTCGGGTTCAATATTTTTGAAGGGCTCAAAAAGTTAGGGTGTTGATCCAACATCGTGAGGTTAGTTATTGTTGGCTCACTCTGTTTGCGAAGGCTAGAAGTACGGCGACGGGTTCTCAGTGTACTGACTTTATTTTACTAAATTGAATGAATCTAGCACCTACTTCGCCGTCAGTTGAGCAAATGATTATTATTTTATTTTTTAACGCAGTTATTACATAATGAGCGTAATCAATGTTAGATTTAGTTTGTTCTAGATGACGAAGTCGATATTTATATGATTTGATCTTATAAGAATACCTCTTAATTTTCATTTACACTCAGAACGATGTTCCATAAAAATCTCTCTATATATATTTTCTAAATAATTTCAGTTGACACAAGTTTGTAATCTGTATTTCAAGAAAACTTTTCTGTTATTTACAAACAGTGAAAAATAAAACGAGGAGATAATTCAGTGTTTATTTTTCAAACTGTAACACATCGCAAACAGCAATCACCAACTTCTGCTCGGATCCTTTTTTAATATCGGAAGGATAAAGTGATCCTGCAACGCGCGTAGCATAATAAGGTTTTGATAAACGCCCTCTGGTATCCAACTACTTATTTTCTTCTATGTTTGTCGAAGCTTCTATGATGTTACGATATTCTCACAGCGGTATCGGATGTTTGCGACTTTCAAAGTTTTAAACAAAGAGAGTTAATAGTTTTACTAAAAAGTTTGCGAGATCTAATGAAAATTGTAAACTACTAAGAGAAAGTGTTGTGATAGGTCAAAAAACGGTGACGAGTTGTTTGCGTAAATATCACTTTTGTGATCCCAACAGTGATTATGACGTTTGTACAGAACTCTATAATCCAAAATTTCGAAATAGCTTAAACGATTTTGATCACGAATAGCTTCCAAGGACTAAAAAAAAAGTCGCCATCTTCACAAAAAAGTATGTGAAACACTACGCATCATTAGTGTGGGATTGTCTCCGAACCTTAACCTAGTTTTCGACCCAAAATCAGGTAAAACATAGCTGGATACCAGGTCACAGAGGATACGAAGGAAACGAAAAGGCCAACTGGGGAAAAATGGAACCAAGAGATCATTTTTAGGCCCAGATCATGTATGCGGAATAACTAAAACCGTAGCAAAAGATAGTCTAAAACAATGAGTAAACTCAAAAAATTGAGGAATGATGGACAAAATACTCAACGGGAAAAAGTATACGGACTGAAGAGCTCTCTAAATTCTTCACTTCGCAAAGTAAACGAATTCTGAGGAAAATCTTAAGCGTCGTATCATAGCGTCCATGGTGCTTTCAAGGTGCCACTTAACACCATAGGATTACTCCAAGTAAACGTGAAATGCAGACATGTAATCAGCACATACAAACTGCAGAACATATACTTCGAAAATCCGAAGCATTAGGACGCAGAAACAACTGATCTTGAGCCCAGATGCCATCTTTAAAGAAACAAGTAACCTAGCTAGGAAAATCCTGACCCTAATCAAGGGAGCAAAAAGAAACTAGTTAGGAATCATTTAAAAAGTACACAAAAAGTCTCATAGTTGAAGTGTCTAGAAGTAAAACCCAATATTATTTATAATAATAAAAATCTCCTGGAAAATGATAATTTATGGGTTTTTAGTAAACGCTAAAAAATAAGGATTGTTACAAAATTCGTAATTTCTCAACCGATTTTGTTCAAATTTTAGTGGAACATGGAGATAACATGATTAATGAGATAATATAAGGGATTAATATTACTTAAACCAGTGTACAAAATCGTAAATATATAAACATTACTGGAATAATTAAAAAAAAAAAAAAGATTTAAATTCTCGATCTTAATCAAATACGATTTAAACGACAAACGTGAAGCAAATTTAGGTTTTATTTAAATATATAAATATTTTGCTAAATTAGTACCTCAAGTTTTTACTTAAAAAATATTAGGGATTAACGATTTATTGTATCTGTTGTATTTATAGAATAACACACGGTCAACCACCCTGTACATTAAATAAAAACAGAGATTTTGCTTTAAAAAAAAAACAAAGCTTAATGTCTCCTAAGCGAATAAAGAACAATTCAATGTTAATGGTCAAACTGCAACTATATTCGTCAACTTTTTCTCTACAAAAAGTACAAAAGATAAATAAAACTTTCGTAACAATGACATATGGTGTTGAAAAAAACCTAAATAAATCCGTAAACACCCGATCTATTATTAATGTATCCTGTCGATCAAATGAAGAAAGAAGAGCAAGAGAAAAAAACACTATAATAAAACATATCTGAAGAGGCGGTTCATCCAAAAAGCACCGGAAACAAGGGCCTAAATGAATAAATTTATGTCTTTGTCTCGAGTCCAGCGGTGTTGGGTTTATTAACTGCAAAGTCGACCTCAGTGTAGATAACACCGCGACCTTTGTCTTATCTAGGATAGATCGCGCTTTAATTGTGTTTCACATTTCAACTATGATGAATTTATGTTTTCCAATTATTGTTCACACATTTCTGTTGAGTCGAGGCTTGGGGTTTTATGAGGGGAATGTAATAAAACAATTGAAACGCTTTCTGACAGTGTTGTTAATGGTTTGTCTATAGCATGTGGTAATTAGGTAGGCTACAATTAGTATATGGTGTGATACAATGCTATCAAAATGGAGTTGACTCTTATCTTTTATATATTTATAGAGAGACTCGTGTAGTAAATCAATGCATAAACTTTCTCACATATATATACACAATCAAAATATTAAAATTATTCGCGCAAAAAAAGACTGTTCGTATCTGTCAGTATAATTTTAAAAATATATATATATAGTTTTAAATTTTTTAAACAATATTTATATATAAATAATTGTTGAGCTTGACTTGTGAGATAATATTAGATAGAATAAAACTCGAACACAAAGAACTAAATAACAGTAGCCAATGAGCTAGAACTAAGAATAATTGAATCTCACAAAAATTACTTATATAGTTTAATTATTGTTAGGTCTTGTATCACTGAGGACGGTGGATTTGTCAGTGAAACGCGTTTGATTAAGTAATCGTAATTTTAATGAGAACTTGTGTTCAAGTTTTATTCTATCAAATATTTATTTATTCAAATAAGATGTAAACTTGCTTAATTATGTATTTTTTTACTAATAGCTCGTGTTTATTAAACTCGTTTCCATTAAAGCCAAATTTTATAAAAATCGTCGATTTTAAGATAATCTGAATTTTGTATTTTGTATATGGTCGCTCTACAGAATGTTGAGTCTGAGGGTATGTAGAAACTAACTTTTTTGTGTGAAAGACTTAATATGAATGTCTTCTCTATACTACCTCTAAGAGATAGAAAATGAAATTTGTAGTAAAATATTCTTAGAAAATTTTATATATAAGGTTGCAATACGATCGATTGCGTTTTCCTCTGAACATTTACCTGTGTTGAGCAAATAAGCAACTTTTACCTGAGATGACTCTAAATTAAAAAACATGATAGATAATTGTAAAAAACCTTTAGAACAAACAACCAAGCTAACACATTATTTATATTACGAAAAAAAGAAACATAATATGGCCTATACAAACCAAGACACTTGTAGGTGTAAAATCGCCAGTAGATGCAACTGTAATATTACAAAGAAGAAAAAACTGAATAATTCAAAATAAAAACCACAAGCGATAAGTCAACATGTAATGTAACTCGGTCGATATAGCACCTGTATCCTATACAACAACCCAGTTTCTGCAGTTGCAGTCATGATTTATTCCACCTGTCAGTGGTCGTTGCAAAGTTTGCTCAGCTTATCGGATATATATGTGTTATAATGTTGGTACAATTGGAAGTGAAAAATTAGATTGGTAAATGTGTTGCACGGGCGTTGGTATTGCTGCATTATAAATGCATTTGATTAGGACGTGAAACGAGATTTATTGCTTTATTTTAGATACGATAGTACGGGAGCTGATAGTTTCTGAACACGATTTTCCTCTTTTATAAATTAAATAATGTAGATTAACTATTTGTTGTCAATAATACAGTCATTATATAGTTATTTTAGTAAGAAGAAAATAAATTTATGTACGTACTTACGTTATACCAGACGTTTAGGTTAATGTACCTTTTTCTTCATTACAGGGTTTTCGATACAATATAATGAGAGGGGGAAAAACAACTTTCTAATTATGATAAAACTTCTTACAAGCTTACGATAAGATTAAAAGAGATAAACATCATAGTTTCCATCATTCCAACATCACAGTCTTCAGCTCTTCTTTATAACCCTATCATAAGTTGGACACTATGACGTTTGAATTTTAATACTACAAAATTTAATTCGATTGGACGATTAGTTCATTGATGAACTTGACTTTGAGCACAAAATTGAAGGAAAATACTGAAAAAGGACAAAAAACAAGGTTACGAATTACGCAAGGAGTCAGAAAGGTTTGTCAAAGTTACTCTTCAAACTTTTCTAGGCAAAGTTAGAAGATAAATAAAGGTAAACTTAGGAGGAGGAACAGGGTCAATGGAACGATTTAATATCTTCATAAACAGATGACACATTCTTGATATCACGAATAGAGAGTGACTTAAAGAACTAAATAACAGGAGCGAATGAGCTAGAACTAAGAATAAATGAATCTCAGAAAAAGTACGTAGGCCTAAATCTATATAGTGAGAGATTAAAACTGACTGGCAATACGACAAAGAGAAAGATAGATATGAATACGTTAACCATTATAAATATGTAAACTAAATTATTGAACAACTGCGTCATATTAAATCAGAAGAGAAAAAATTGGGAAGGAATACAATAGTAGAAGAATCTTAAGACAGACTCTCCGAGCTTTAGCTCCTCCTTACAATTGTTTCCACCCATTTTTCGTAAATATTCATCGACGTCATCTTATTGTGTCGTTCTTTTTGGGGTTTTCCATAAACCTATTTAGTGGATTGGTTTCCATTCTCACCAAATGATTAAACCATTTAAAGATATTCAGCTGTGATCTGTAGAGGTTGTGTTGGCAGAAGCTGGAACGTGGAAGACGATGAACGCTCGGACGATCTTCCACTTCAACAGAAAAAAAAATTAGTAGTTTAGGTTGTTCGAGAACATACCCAACTGAGTGATAGATGAAGCCTGAACATTGCAGACTGCGTGGAAATTTGTACTTTAGGCACAATATCAAAAACTTTTGTGCCAAGGTGGAGATTTCATAAGATACCGCAAAATTATGGTTAGGACTTTGATGCCGACCTTCAACCCTTTTAAAAAAAAATCATTACATTGACGAAACCAGTAACTTCCAGTATGATCGTGAGAAGAAACACCGGTCAATGACAAAAATCAAAATTTAAAACTTATTGTGTGCTTTTTTTGTCAAGTACGTAATTTTAAAAGATGGTCCCATTAGAGACTACAGTAAACCAATATCTCTGGAGTATATTTATAGTGTTTAACTGATAGTTCCACAACACTATCAAGGAGGTAAAGATATTACAGTGGCGGGATAAGAAAAAAATCAATTATAGAATTATTTGTTTCTATAAAAATATCCTTTTATCTATCTGCTCTCTCATGTTTTTTTATTTTTTATTATCATTTTACACCACATCATAATTGCTCTATTGAGAAAAAAAATTAATATCCCTATCTCTCAAGTAACGGAAAAAAACATAAATATACTTTATTACAAACACATTTTTTTTATAGTTTTCTACTCAATGATTTAAAATTAATTCTCCCTCATTTATCATTTACTGGTTTACATAGCTTATTAAGACCAACATTCTTTTTTATTTCTGTTCTTCCTACGAAACAAATAATCAATACCTTGAGAATTATAATGAAACAAGATTTCGAGTACGACTCCAAACAGTATTTAAAGAAATTTGTATTTAAACTTTTATATTTCCACAAATCTAAGAACTACTTTTCCGTAGTAAAGAATTCCGTAGTAATACTTAATCCTTGGACCAGACCCCCTAGTTGTTGAGCCGCCATTTTGACAAACAACAGTGCAACCTGGTCAAACACCCTCTCCCCTATGTTGAAGAGTAGGCTTACATCTTGCTCTATTGTGTTGTAAGGATCCCAGGGAGGGAGGGATTTCAACATACAAACTTGTCTTAGACGTTGCGGCAGAACCAGTAGAGTACTTGCTGATTATATCAAGTAAAGGATGAGTTCAGTACCTAGACTACTTGACTTTGTAAGACAGACAGAAAGAACAGTGATTAGTCTTTGAGATATAGGGTGGGGGAGAAGTCTAAGGTAAAATGCAGATTTCAGATAATAAACAAACAAATCTATGTACCTCACAACGGTGGCAGAATTTTAATCTGAAATTTAGTTTTTTTTAAAATAATTATCCACCGGAAATTGGTACATCCCACCAGAACTCACTTCAGTTTTATAATCTGTTTCCGGTAATGCCCCAGTGTTTTCTATGATAAAAAAAGACAGTTACAACAAAAAAACAAAATAAACATAACCTTAAAATCAACACTAATACGCTTTTAATAGTCAGAATTTTAGTTATTAAATTTATCATGACCACTAGATTTTATTAACTGTTTAAATGAAAGCAGCATTGTAAAATGGCGACTGTTTGCGTTTGTCCAAAAATGTCACTTCGGTAATTGAAACTAAAAATATATAATGAATCATGGACGTTATCTTTAATTCTTTTTAAAATTATTTAAATAACACCTTAACTTGCTTTGCTAGTACCATAAACACGCTCTCAACATAAATTGTATTTCATTAAAATCAAGCTTCTAATGACGGGGTGGTAATATTTTGACGTTCGTCTTTTAATCCTGAAAAGTAATATTATTTTATTTGCCTTTTTACACGCGGAATTGGGTAATTTTCCCGTTTCACTAAAATTTAAAGGAAATCGGTATAATCGATTTTGAAAAATTATTATTTTATATTTGCTGATTTTTGGAATTTAAAAGTATTGGAATCGCGTTTTACCCCACCTCAGCCTATAAGACTTTTGCGTACATCCTGATTCCTCTACCTAGCCTATTATACCCTTGATTAGGTATGGGATTTGCCTAACTAGATGGTTTATCATTTCTGGAATTTCATTTGGAACTGTAATGTTCTGCGTCTTAATGCTTCTCATATCAAAAGTATGTTTCGCAGTTTTCAAGTGCTGGTTGCACATTTCAAGTTACCCTGGATTAATCCCATGGTATTCAGATTTTTCTTAAAAGCACGGTGTCCTGTCCCGAAGCTTAAGATTCGTCTGCTTTGTGCAGATGAGTCTAGAGAGTTTTTAATCTGGCTGAACCAGTGATCCATAAAGAGTTCTCTCCAGTTGTAGCTTTACTTATGTCATACGTTGGTTCCTGGGCCAATGAAAGTTGTCACTCATCTTTTCTTCGCCTTTTGGTTGTCTTCGTATCTTCTGTGACCATTTACCGCCTTCAATTCCTCAATGATTTAGGTTGGATAGTTTAATTACGGACTGGTGTTTTAACGCTAACTCTGAATTGGTATTTTTTGGAGTATTATCTAACAATAAGTTGCATTAAAGGGTTTTTTATTCTCCTTAAACCTTACACTGGAGTAAATATTTGGTCAAAATCATTAGCGTAATTTTGATTTTTAAGGCACGAATCCTAAATTTTGAGTCATAAAAAAATTCCAAGATTTGGCCAAAAGATCCCTGCAAACATTGATCAAAACATGTCTACACATTTGGGATGTAGAGGAATTTACAAACGACAGACATAACTCCAAAGACACTTTTTTTGGACTCAAAACGGACACATCAGCAAAACACTCGACAACTATTTTTTGAATTACTGTAACGTTTTCTATACTGAGAGAAAATAAAACGACAGAATTATATATTAGATTTACTCCCATAAACAATTTATTGAATATAATTTTCTACGAGCATACTAAATCCACAGTATTAAAACTTCCAAAAAAGTTTAAAATATCAAAGAATATACAATTTTCAAAAGTGTTTCATAACAAATTTCATTTGTATATTTAGTTCCCACGACTGTACAATTTAAAATAAAGCTGTATAGAACTATGGCTTTCCAGTCACCGTTGGAGTAAACCAATCATTTCACCACACTGTCCTTTTTCAAAGCAGTTCAAAGGCCATAACAAACGCAGATTATGATTTACTAGCGACAGGACGTGTTAAGGATGTAAAGAAAGAATATCCTCCGGGAAAGGTTAGGTTAGAGTAAGGCACTATTTAGCTAGTGGCGTGCATATAGTTAGCGTTCGCTGACAGCCGCTATAATTTCCCGTGTCTAAAAAGAACAATTTTATTAGCGTTCCACCAGGACGCGCAAGCCTATTTCATACTTTTTTTTTTATAACCATGGAAACAAAAAATCATAAAATATTTCCCACAAAGATCCCGAAGGGACTTAATATATAAACGGTTAATTACGTGGAGTACGGGTAGGGTCTTTATAGCGTCCACTAATGAGGCTGTGGTGTGGGTATTTTCTCAAAATCGCCGGAAAACAATCATAAGTCCGGCAATACAGACAGACGGTGGTTCGCCTAATTGCTCTACAAGGCATCGGTCGAGTCGTTTGATGTGTGTTTATTGCACGTTGTATTTCCAGTATGGTCAAATTAATAGTTTTAATGTGGAGCGGTGATACAGATGTTGGCTTTGTAGGGAGGATATAAGCGTGCCGTTCAGTTCATTTATTTAATTTGAGTATAAAGTAAAATATTGCAAAACTTTACCATAGACTGATTCAAAATTGAAAAACTACTCGCAAAAATGTCCTTTCGGTAGTCGTCAGTCAAAAAGTGAAATGAACCAAGGATGTCGTGCTTGAAAAAATATTAAATAAACTTATTTCGCGTGGGTCATAAACCCGTCAACGTAAATCGTATTTATTTAAAATAGAATTTTTATTGATGGGGTCAAAGTTCTTCTTTTTTAATTTAAAAAAAAATAAAAATTATTACTGAACCGTAATATTTTTTTACTTACGATTATGCACCAGGGTTTGTGTCATTAATTTTTACATATCTCCAAATTTTGAACGGTTTTAGATTGTTTGAGAAATTACGTAACAACGTCTTGAACGATTTTTGAATGTTTTAAAAGATAACTCATGAGCTGGAATTTTTAGAAGGTGGCGACCAATACGTTTGGATCCTTATTTTACAAAAAATCGATTGCGCCGTTTTTAAGATATGTAAACATTCGGTAAAATTACCAGTTCGGAAGCTATCGGTTTAGAAAGGGAAATTAACTTTAAGTACTGAAATAAATTGTTGGAATATCTCAAAAACTGTTGCTGAGATTTCGAATTAATTTTTATTAAAGTGAAGATTAATAAAATATCAATGTGAAAAATATCAAATATAAGAATTTACAGTTGAGTGATTTACCAGGGGAGGGGGGGTACACAAACAAGACGGAGATAGTTGTTTCTGTATTTTGTTAAGTTACTCTCGAATTGTTGTTTTTCTTGAGTTCTTGAGTTGAGTTTTGACAAATTGGTTTAGTTTATAAATCATTACATTTCACAAAAATCGAAAACGCCGATTCTAAGATTGTGAAATTTCTGTAAAATTGCCGATTCGGGAGCTATTGGTTTAAAAGGTGAAGTTAACTTTGAATATAAGTAATCATTCGAATATCTCAAAAACGGTTGATGGGATTTCAAAATAATTTTGATGAAATGTGAAGATTGATAACAAATAGATGTGAAAATTTCAAGTGTATGCATTTAGGGTTGAGTGATTTGAGTGGGGGGGAGGAACAAACCAGACGAAATAATTATTCCTATATATTTTTTTAATTACTCTCGAATTGTAATTTTTCTTAGTTGAGTTTCGGCAATTTGTTTTGGTTTATAAATCTTTACTTCACAAAAATCTATTGCGCCTGTTATAATATATGTGAACGGTCCGTAAACTTCACATATACGGACAGTTCACATCTGTCCGTATATTTCTCCATTTCTAATGATAAGCCTGAATTCGTATTTTGGAAAGATGCCAATCAAATACTGATTATTTTCGTCCTCTGAAGGTATTTTTTTCTCGTAAAATGTGGTCACAAAGTTTGAGTTTTGAGCGACAAAAACGCTTCCAGTTGTTGCTAAGATATATCAAATTTGATTAAAGTTGGTAAATTCGTTTGGAGTGTAAAGCGCTGCATAGACGATAAAAACTGTTAGAAAAAGAAAACAAATTAAAGGATATGATGAAAGCGAACTTTTACGAAAAAAAAAAACAAACCGCCTTTAGGAAAAAAAACACTTTTATTCGTTTAAAAAAAATAGGAAAAAACTTACTTTTTCTATTCTACATAAATATTACATTATATAGGCCTAAACACCACAAAAACTGAAACCATTACGTTTGTTAGTCAACAAATACGGAACTTTATAGACAAACATTTTATTTCCTTGAAATTATTTAAAGACATTGCTCGTCGTATATTCGCGTATCGAATGCGGAAACACATAAAGTAAGATTTACTGTTAAATTTCCTCGCTTTTATATCGACTAAAACTTGTAAGAGCGATGCCAAAGTAAACGCTTTAATACTGACGTGACCGCAAACAAACGGCGCCTGACCGCCGGCACAACAAACAGTAATTAGTAAAATGTAAAGAGCTCGCTCAGTTCGGCTAATTAATTTGATGTAATTATTCTTTTACCCAAGTGTAAATCCGTTGTCGACAAAACAAACGAAACAGACTTTCACTCGAAAAGTTCCGCGTATAAATGAATTAGTTCTTTCGGTACAATGGACGACCGGGATTAGATATTAAAATGTATTTAGGTTACGGATAATTGATGTACATTTGGGTTAAATGTAACTTTTTGACAACGGGTTTATATTAATACGGATTGTCTTTAAGTGGTAACAAGAACAAAGTTAAAACATGATACAAATTATCTTATATAAATCCAAAATCAAACTATTTGAAAATTTAAAGGGCTACCTTGTTAATATCAAAAGTTGAAACTTCGTTTTTGAAAAATTGACGATTTTGATCAAATCTGGCTTAAATGTAGGCTCTAAATGTCCTAAGAAAGCGAATTGCTCGCCCCCCCCTCAATAAAATGTCGGTTGTTATCGGAAAAAGGAAGTGTGTGCAATGTTGTAAAAATGTTTGCAAAATGAAAAGTTTTATCATCCAAACCAAAGTGCTAAATATCAAGGAAAAGAAAATTTCGATTTGTGAGTAATTTGGAAAAAGTACCAGACAGTAGTCAACAATCATTTCGATATATTTCAAATTAATCAATAATAGTCAATTTCTTTTAGCTTCGACTTAGCACAATAGTTTACGCTATAAAACTTCTTATTACACCAAAGTAGTATCGAAATTTCTTGAGTAGATATTCGAAATTTTCCTTTTAACCGAAAACTTCCAAAGGAATGTTTTGAAACTTTTGTTTGATACTTTAGAAGCAAATTCATCAAAACCTTTAGTACAGAGTATAAGAAAATCAAAATATTATGACTCGGTCTTATGGTAGTTACCTCAAATTTACAGTTACCCGAAAAAACAAAAAAGACGTCACTTAGCAAATTTCATAAAAATCGGTCGACTCGTTTAGCCTATATGATACAATACTAAATAAATACAAAGATATCATATAATTCATATATTTTATAATTTGTATTCATAATTGATGTTCATGATATTTATGGTCTATAAATATAAGTAAAAAAAATAATTGATGAAGTGGCTACTACATGATTTATTATTACAGTACTCATAAAAATTTTTTAAAAAACAATGTTTTGTTATAGACTATAAATATCATAAAAATCAATTATGAATAAAAATTATGAAATTTAAGTTTGAGATTTTTGGAGGGTCAAGGGTGAAATACTTACAAACTGGAAATTATAAGAGATTCTACTTCGGAGTTGATGTATAATGTAAGTTAAAATTTAAAAAATACAATATTTCGTTGAATAATTTTTTTTGTATTCCAAGAACAAATACTCTGCTTCTGATTTCAAAATGTCAAACATCCTGTTATCTTTTTTCCTCCCCACTCTTAAACGTTTATGACAAGCATTTAATCTTTCTCCGTTACACACTATATTCTCAATCCAGTCAACTATCCCCGCTACAAAAGCACGACAATCGCAGATATGTCTCCAAAAAGTAACATCCATAGCGCGTCAATACTTTGCAGATTCATCAAATACAGCTTCAATATATTTGTCATCAATCACAACTTTTCTTTGTAATAAAATAAAACACAAATCATTGTTCCATCATTTCTTCAAATCCCACGTTATGAAGGAAGATGAATAAACTCAGATTACTCCACAACATCTTCGGTCCTTCAAACAAGACTCCAGATGCCACGTGAACTTGTAGAAGACGAAATGTCTCGACGTCTTCAGATACAGAACAACAACTATGATGTTTACATTTATTTATTCGTTTGCTAACATTCATATTTTATCCTTACATACAATAGAAGAAAGCCGAACGACCGACAGAACCTCTGAACTTAGAAATACAATACAAATATAAGAGAGTGCCCCGCAGTGTGTATTACTATATTAGATATAATTGCATCAAGGACTGTGTTAGCATATCACGACTGTCGTGTTTCTATGACAACCGTTAAACAATTAGGTTATCTCCTTTTCCTTACCTTGTTCTGCAGACGCTGAAGCAGCTACAAATAGAAGGATAAGAAAGGCAAGTCCCATGGTCCAGGCACGGCAGCCTTAGGCCACCGTCAATGTATCCTCCTCGTCATGTTCACCCGCGGCAATCCTGAAACAAGAAGATAAATTATGTTAGTGACCACTGAAAAATTGGTCCTCCGGGCCGCATATTAAGGGTTATGTTGTTATTTAAATATTATTCTTTTGTTGTTACATTTTAACAATATTAAAAAGTAGAGTAAAATAAATTACATTAATTATATTTACTTTTGAAACTGCCAATTAAATTAAAATACAAAATGCCTTTTCATACTTAAGAGTGTCACTATTGTTTGCCCGAATACAACCTTGAGATTATTCAAGGTGAGCTATTACGGATTCATATTGGTTCTAGTTAAAAGAAGAAAAATGGCCGCTTTATGGGATACCAAACGACAACTTTTACAATCATAATCAACGAATAAAATAACCTAATTTTACATGATCAATTTGATTAAAATACAACTCAAATTATAAGTACTAGATACATTTAGGTATAGATGCTGTTTTTCCCTAATTTTAAGGTTATGTTTTAATAAATTAGTTTTTAATAATAATAATTTTAATATTTAGAATAGAATAAGACTGAGTATGAGATACAGAATTTAAGCTATATAGCCTATAATATACAATTGATATTCAGGAAAAACTAATTAAAAAAAAGTTTTTTTTCAATTTTAAAACTTACAAACGAAATTCAGTTAACAAACATCTCAAAAAGTAAAACCGAGGCTATATACCAAGTTTTGGCAAATTAATAATAAAATTATGACCTCTAACGTTTTTCGAAAATACGTAAATTATATTTATATAAAAAAAATAAATAAAAAATAGTACCAAATAATTCCTATGGACAGATAAAATTCTTGGATGATGTCATTTCATTATGAATATCGTAATATATTTGAAATTAACTAATAGAGTAGATATTTTGTTATTTACTAATATTATCAATTATTAAAATGAAGAAAAAATAGCATTTTTCCTTATCCGTCTTGTCGTTTTTTAACAAGTTCCTTAGAAAGAAAAGAGAAAATGGATTTGATAAATTTATTTCGAAAGATGTCCCTCCTTTTCTCCTGGTATTTTAATAAACCTTAATTATTAACAGAATAATTTGGCTAAATATATTTTTTTAATTTGGGGAAACATTCAAAAATTTCCTCGTAAGCGGAAAAAGTTGACGTAAGAATCTACAATATCTTCACGAAAACAACGTTATGAAACAAATAAATTGTTACAAAAAAGCTTTTGAATAGAACATGAAACCCCCTGTTGATTTGGGGCTATTATCACCAAGGATACATCCGACTTTAACAGAAAAGAAATTGAGACCCTATTGACCAGAAACTGAAACGCTTTAAATTCCACAGACGCTCCCAGTCAAATTGAACTCCTTGTGCAGTCGTAAAAGAATCACGTACTTTTACTGAAGAACACGTTGCTAAGGTATATCTTTTGTTTACAATATAATAGAGTTTTTAAGGTAACCTCAGCTAAACGTTCTGAAACAAGAGAGCGATATTGTAGTGACAAAAAATGTCGATGCAATGGGAAATTTTCACATTTAAGTTTCTCCGAACTGAAAGAAGTAGTTTTTATGATAACGATTAGACAAAATTTATGATAATATTGATGTAGTGGATCATTTTCGTTTTGAGTTTACTCCAATAACAAAAAATAAATAATTAAAATTGTTTTTACAAAATATATCAATCAGTATAGAGTTTCCGTCGACGTGAATCTAGCATTTGGAATCAGAACTACAACTCGTTGCATCCCACTGTACCTCACGATACTAGGCCAACACCGTAAATTGTGTGGTACTAAATCTGGAACTTCACGTACTAAGTTAAACGAGAAAGCTTACTATTAGAGTAACAGTTGTTTTGCATTTTTGAACAGCTCTAGCTAATTTTATTAGCTTGTAAACGGCATTTCAAAAATCTTCATCAACAAATACCCAACACCTATTTCAAACTGAAAAGTAATGTATAGAAAAGATATCTTTAGCTTTAGAATACTCTAATACCGTGAGATTTGGAGGATATAAAGAGTTGGTCAAGAGATAATTGATAGGAAAGATGAAAGGGAGGGATCTAATCCAAGAACTAGATGAAGAAAGATGTAACTCCAGCTATGTAAAAATGGACAGGTTTCATCTGAGCTGTGAGCTACGCGTGGAAGGGAGGTACAAGTTTGTAGTTCGAGGCCGCGTGGGGATAGAGGCATTGTAGGAGAAACAGTCGGCGCCGACTACTGTCCACGATCCAGCGGTCTTGCAGACATCGTTGTTAGTACCAACACCCAACACAGACTGAGGCGACTGCTTCCCCCACCACCTCACTGCTGCTTAGACCACGCCTATACCCACTGCGCACCTAAACTCCACAGCTCAGATGAAACCTGTCCATTTATACTGATGGGACCATTTGTCTGTGCGCGCGGCTCTGACGCTACTAGCCGTTCTGTAAAAGTAGGGCTCGCTCATCCAACTATGTTGGTCTACCTTTCGCGACACATAATTACAGTTTACAAGATTTGTAGTGCATATAGAAACATGATGTTTACAAACAACTCCAAGCTACATTGAAGACAGGTGAATAATCTACGTCCGGCGCACCGCGCGGCACCACATGTTTTTGGAAATGAGCGATAAACACTTCCCTCTTCCGCGCCGCGTCATAGCAAACCGCGCGCACAGACAAATGGAGCCATCAGTAGTTTGGAATAATAACACCCATATAAGTGGTCCCGTTAGGAGATCTTTCTTCATCTAGTCTTAAGTTAGATCCCTCTCTTTCGTCTTTCCTGTTAGGTCTCTCTTAGCCAATTCTTGTTCTATTCCGACCCTAAAGTTATTAGAGTATTTCAAGGCTGAAGGCTATTTTAACATAAAAATGGAGTCTTATTTTGAAAAAAAGAAGTTTTTTGTGTTCAGGATTTTATGATTTTTTTTGTTTGCCGCGATGGTTTTTTTCTTTTAAAAAAATGTATATCAACTAAAAGTGACTTAAAAAGGGGGGGGATTCGAATATATCACCATTATGACAAACAAAATCTGAGAAAAATGTAACAACTTGTGAACTATGACTTCGAATTTTAAAAGGAAAAAATATAATCTGAAAAGTTATAATTTTCAAAGAACCCCCAAGATATAGAGCCTCGTGCATGAGGTACATAAGAGACAATTTGGCAATGTAATAACACCGAACTCTAATTTCACTTTAATGTACCTTGATATAACACCCCTCAATGAATATTCTCGTCACGCCTCCACAAAAACCAATCTTATTCACGTTACAAATGTTATCGAAAGCAAAACACCGCGCAATTAAAACTCAATATAAAGTCATAACACATAATACATGTTATTAATATAAAATTTATAGTTGATGCTAATAACTTCATTAACAAGTAACGGGGTTGTTATTTTTTTAAATAGCCTTGAGCATGCGATGTTTTAACTTAACCTGTAGCACGATCACTGAACGCTTCCTTTACTTTCAGAAACACGCTGGGCTGTTGATGCTTGGATTTCACCTGGTTGGATATTAAAAGCACGTTACAACTTAATTAAACTAAATATCTTTGCAACAAATCTGATATAATGTAGTTTATTAATATTAATAACGAGCGTTATACTGCACAAATTATAATATTAACCCTTAACGTACAGACAATTTATTGCAGCGTAAGAACCCTGGTTCTATATTGTTTTATTTCGATAAAAATAACGTTGAATATGAATTTAAATTTCTTATTTAGTGAGTGTCTAAAAAATATAGCACATTACAAACATTAAAAAAAATACTTTGAAGGTATCGGATATTTAATTTTATGTGATTTATAAAAGTATTGCGAGTGATATATGGATTTTTTCCTTCTAATTTAAAGTGGGAATACCTCTCGGTCATCATTGAATTAGGCTATATAAAAATAAAAAAGATCCCCTAGCCCTTGAATACTCTAATAGCGTCACAGTTGGAAGAAGAGAAGACATCTAGAGAGACATGAAAGAGAGGGATCTAACCCAAGTTATAGGTGAGGATACAGCTACGGTCCCTCGGGATTATCAAGCTGGTATACACTAAAGTGAGTACCTGAAGGTAATTAAAAATGTACTATTACCTGTACTATTAAATCTGAAAACGATTTTTGAAACATTACCTCTGTGTGACTTAGTAATTTACCAATACAATTATAAAATTAATTGCATTTTTTTCTTAATAAAGAGTGAAAAACGACCAGTTTTTAAGTGTTTTTAGGAAAAGATCAGTTTTTTAGAAAAGTCATAAAAAAATAGTCTTGTATTTTACACAGTATAACAAACACACAGCTCAACATTAATGTTAATGTTAAGTCAAGCTCAACATTTAATATTGTATTTTACATCTTACTCACTTTCTCATGGGCTCTATTTCGGAAATTAAGCGGTTTTTAGACAAAATTAAGAGAACAAATATCTTATTTATCGCTAAATTATCTAGAAAAATATGTTTTCTGGCCATTCTTTCACTCTTTGCTACGTAAACAAAATGTATAGCTGTTTGAAAAAGTCTAAAACGACGACTGGAAATCAAAAAGTTGTGAAACAAATCTATGAAAGTCCAGCCTTCGTAGGTAGTTTTTATGCATTATGGCGATCTGCATTTATTACTAATAATAGTCTAGGAAGAGTAAATAAAAAAGAAAAGATTTTGTGTTCTATAATGTTAACCTATGTTCTCACATCACACATTGAGAAGTAAACATTGGTGCCTTCATTTTAAATTAAACTACCCTAAAATTTATTCAAATCATGACGAAAATACACTTAAATTTGATACATTTTTACTGCAAGAAATCTACTTCATTGAAATTTGTTCAGCGGTGTTTGTGACCAAGTGTTGTAATAACTTATCAAACAATATACTCATATTTCATTAGACTTGTCACTACTGTATCTACACATCTAACCTAGATTATAAAATAAATGAAAACTGCGCAAAACCGTTACGAAACCTATGGACACATGATCAGGTTGATTAACATTTCCAATATCAGATCGGATAGATAGAACGTTATCTATCGAACCTATCGCGCTTTAAACTGTCCGTCAACCGTGATCAACGGTTCGCAATCATATAAGGGTTTCCAACAAAGATCAGATTTCAAGGGCGGTTCCAAAGAAGGAAATCCATTTGTCAAACAAGAAAGTATACGGCGGGGTCCCTAATGAGAAGGTTTCGTCGAGCTACCTATTGGCTTCATCCTGTACAAACATTGCAGAGACATCTGCTGTTCAGGAATGTACAAGCAAACATTGGCCCACCGAGACTGTCACGGAGTTTTTATTTCTTCCTGTATAAAATGTCAAGGAGAGAATATATAAACTATAGCTGTATTGCATTATATAATGGTATAAAAAATATGCAAGTTATTTGGCTGGCGAGCTTCAATGCTTTTATCGAGTTATTTGAGCCCACTCTATATATGCAGTGTGTAAAGAGCTTGTTACTTTCAGTTGTTATTTTTACGTTTTTCATAGCTTTTAGAAGAAATAAGTAATGGGAAGTTTTATATTAAGTTCAATAAATACGCAGACTTAAAAAGCGTAAATGTACTAAAATGTTTTAAGAAATAAACATTTGTGCCTGATATTGTTTTTTTAATTGTAGTATCTTTTAGAGAAACGTTTTGAGGAGGGAAGTATATACATAACCATTAATATATAAGAATTTATATACATTGATACTCCTCAAAACCTTTCTCTAAAAGACACTACAATTTAAAAAAAACAATATCAGGCACAAATGTTTATTTCTTAAAACATTTTAGTAAATTTACGATTTTTAGGTCTGCGTATTTATTGAACTTAATATAAAACTACCCATTACTTATTTCTTCTATAAGTTTGATTTTAAAGGGAAAAACAAGACATTACATATTTTTGGTTTAGTGGAAGCCTTTTAACAAGAATGTTGTCAAATAAAAACTTATATTTTCACTTCAGTATCCAACACATTCAACAAAACTGTAGCAAATTTATCTGATTTTTAAAATAATAATAAATTTCAATATAAATATATATATATATAGGCTATATATATATATATATATATATATATATATATATATATATATATATATATATATAGCCTAACATAACAATAATTAGAGATTGTTTGACTTGTAAGATTTTTTATCTTGTAAACTATGAACTTTAGAAAAAATACGAAATAAAAAATGCCCATTTTAAACTAATAAAGATTAACATTTTTTTAGATTAAATTTTTGCTATAAAAATTAAACATTATAACAAATTCTGATATAAATCTCCAATCTAAATTAGATAAATATAATATATTTTCGTGACGCACTTTCACTATAAAATTTTTGATTTCCAAATCCAAACATCTCACGTTATTTTGTGCATTATCTAGATAAGTTTAAGTTGGATAAATAAAAATGCTTAAGATAAAAGTCGCTAGGGTTTTTTTGTTGAATACGATACCATATTCCCCTCTCTTTTCCATGTTGCCTAAGGGTGAAAAGTCTTTGGTCTTCACCGCCTTATTATAAAAAAGAAGCAAAGAATGTAAAGTAAAGGACTCTTAGCTCTTGAATACTGTAAAAAACGTCAGGGTTGGAAGAGAGCAAAAGTTTGTCAAAAGAAACTTTACAGTAAATATTAAATAGAAGGATCTAACCCAAGACTATACGAAAAAAAATGTAGATTTAGTTAGAGTCATCGGGATTTCCACGGTCGTACTGTGTTTAAATATAATTTAACATTAAAAAATAGTTAACTTTAGAATGACCTAAAATATTCACTAAGAAAAACAATAAGAATGTTATCGGTCCATAGAAATAGAACAACATTCATCTAAACATTTTTCATTAAAATTTGTTGTTTTTTTTTAGATATTAAAGATTCTCAGTTTAAATGCCTCTTCCGTTATACAATTTTAACAACAAGGATAAAATTTAAAAAAAAAATTCAATTTCATTCCTACTTGCCACTCCAATTTGTCAAGGTTCTTGTTAAAACAATCTTAGTAATAGAAAACTTTAGTTCAAATCTGGTCAAAGTCCAATAAACGAATACTAACTACAAATCTAAAGTAGATTATTATCTACATGTTTGTTTTCAATCTTTTTCCTGTAGGGTAGAAACGTAAAAAGAAAAACTAAGCAATGTGCAAAATAATAACCATAAACAGCAACTAAATAATACACATTTACAATTATTTGACCAATATATTATTTTGTAAAATAAAGACCCTTGTTATACGAAAGCTTCTTCCAGAGAAATCCCAAGAAATCTTCCTAACACATTGTTATGCGTGAACAGGTGACGGCTTCTAGGGAACGTCAATCACTCCTTCTAATGCAAGCAAATAGCATTTACCTAATAAGGTATACCTATTCAAGCAGTTCTATCTAAGGATGGCCAATATGTCACGAACATAAACTTAAATTTCACTACAAGTAGAGAATAAATTTGTCTTTGCTGTTTGAAGGCGAAAAACAATTCAGTCATCATCGCCTTAAACAAAAGGAAGAAAATAAGGTAAAATAAACACTTCAAACCCTTGAATACTGATAGCGTCACGGTCTAAAGAGACCAAGAGTTGGTCAGGAGAACCTGATATGAAAGATGAAGTAGAGTGATCTACCCAAAGACTATATGCAAAAATGTGTCGGAGTACAATAATTCCTAGGCCCGTACAATAATGAGTAGAATATTGTGATGAACAAAATCATAGGGGATTTATTTGTTTAGAATTATAGTTTTGATACTTAGTCCTGTTATCCAAATTAAATCTATATACAGTGTTACTGAAATTATAGGATTACGACAAATAAAAAAAAAAAAACAAATACAAGGAATAAAGAAGTAAACGGAATGGAGGAGACAAAACACAAATATGACAAGTAGAGCTGAAAATACAGGTGGGAAAACTAAGGTGGAGTAACGAGAAATGTGGTGGGGAAAGTCTGTCATGCGCATAGACTTGTTATTTTGTATGTTGTTGATGTATAGAAACTAGAGATGGCCCCCTGGTTGGTCTAGTTGTTAACGTTCTCGTCCTTGTGTAAGAGGTTCCAGGTTCAAAATACGGCGTTGACTGAGTCAGAAAACGCGGGGAGCAACGATTGTAGCGTATTCTGGTTGCAAAGGCTAGAAAACGACGATGGGCATTAAATGCGGACCACATATGAACTCACTAAAAAGGCTGTTGCACGATACGACTATATTATTGGTAACTAGGCAATCATTTTGGTCTCCACGCGCTGCCGTGTCGACAACTTTGCATTGTGTGGCTCATAACTAAGGGAAAACGAATTATTACTAGTAAAAATAAAGTCTAAAAATGTTGACCTAATTTAATCTGCTGAGATAACGTGGGTAAAGAGTAATAAATGTTAGACATTTATAATTTTTCCCTTCGAACAATAGATTACCGTTTGGGCAAAGCAAAGACTTAAAGGAGATTTTTAGGTTTAAATTCTTGTACTTCTTGGAGGTAAGCTGTTAAAAAACAAAAATATAAATCTTACATTTTCAAAATCCCTTTTTTAGATTGTATAAAACGTACTGGTCGTCATCTCGTAAAATGTTCGAAATTATAGGTTAGAAAGAGGGGGGGGGGGGAATGTCAAACGTCGTCGTACTATCTTAATATTGGTTGAAATCATTTCGATCATTTGAAAATTTATCAAATATACCAAAATTGAAATGAAAGACTATTTCGTTTTAGGGGAAGTTTGGACAATACCAAATTTAAAATTTTGAGTTTTGATCTTAAGACAACTACCTCCAAAATTTCACTTAGGCCTATATAAAACAAAAAACAAAAATACAAGATGAACAAAATAAGCCCAGATGTACAATCTAATAAATCGGTCATCTCGTTTCGCCTGTAGAAACGACAAACATCAACCCTAATACAACTTTTTTTACTTGTGAGTCGCTAAATTTTTTTTTCATAAAAACTCCAATCGATAGTCTTGAACTATCGAGAAACTTTCTCTATCTACGTACTTAAAAGAAAATTAAAAAGAAAAACAGGAAATGACCAATTTATTAATACTTTCTCCTTAGAAAAAGATTCATTTAATCCTTCATGACAAACAAAATTAAATCACCCAAATCGTGCAATAACAGTCCCCCCAAACCTTCTAGAAGCAAAAGCAATACCATCACGGTTAATAGTTTCCTCGTCATTGACTCGACCAAAGAAGTTGTAACAGACAAATTGTACCCAGCTAGAGCAACAAACACCGCGTTGTGTAAACAAACAAACTACTGCCATAGGATAAACACTCTAGACAGCGCTGATTGCACGCGAGCAGATCGGAGTTGTGATGATCAAATTCCTGTTTTGATTGGGTTTACCATGACACCGACACTCTGCCGTTGGCCTTGGCTTCGGTCTCGACACAACTGTACATAATCAATGTACGCGATTAATCACACTAGCTATAGGGTGTTCTGCAATTAGATCTCTATACAAACATGACATCATATGTAATAGAGTTTGCTAACTTTCTCCAATCAGGAGGTAGTATTACTCTGGGATCTGATTATACTGGTGGAATAGCTTTTGCAACTATATATTACGTATAGTGTTGTAGATATCTATAAATTTGTTTGCCGTAGTTGTTTAGTTGGTAGATTAATCACTACCGAAGCATTCAGATACCAATTAGTTCAGGTAATGAACTAAATTTTGATTCTACTCCAAAACTACTTACAATAATACTAAGTTTAAAAAGTGTAATCGAAAATACCATTTAAATACTTCTTTTACACAAACAAACGTAGGCCGATTTAAAAGGAGCTGTAACAAAACAGAACGACGTGGCCTATCTGTGTTACAGTACTTAGACAATAGCTATCAACCCCTTAAGTTTTTACGTTTAGCAAACTTACCTTTGACAACTTTAATTTATAAGCAACAGCAAGTTGAGAAGAAAAATTGATTGTATAGTTAATAGAAAAGCGCAAATCAAGGCGACTAACTTTTCATCCCTGAATTAATTCTTTTACCTCCTGTTTATATATAGATATAATTAGGTAATATTGACAAATTTAAATATATGCTTCTACAAATGATAGTTTGGATGATTATGCAAATTCCCGCCTTAGGTGTATTTTTAAATTTCAATAAGAAGTAGTGAGATTTTAGGACTCTTTGGAACAGTTTCATCCTAACTGCGCACCCCTAAAAACAAATCCAGACTAAAAGAAATACCGTATCAAAACTTAATGATATAGTATACACCATTGTTCCAAAATAAACTATTAACACAAGTTATTAATGAAAATCAAGAAATGCTTTCGTTCTGTAATGAGATAGAGATTAAATACAAAACCCAAATCATAAATCATCATATGTGATGAATACTTAAAGTAATGAGGAGGTATCGTCTGGGAATTAAACAAAAATCATCCAGATATTAGACCACATGATTTATTTCGGTTTCATGCCACTTCTTAGTTGGATAGTTCAAACTTCCCTTCACTCCTGAAATACTGTAGTGTTTATCAGAGATTATACTTTTAAACGAAATCATAATTATCTTCCATATATAAAACAAGTGTTCTGTTTGGATCTCATGTCATCTCTTAAACAGATCACTCTAAACTTTTCTTCCGCCTAGTATTTTCTATATGTATTCTTCTTTCGTACATCCAGTTAAATCTTTCAATAATTTGTGAATATACTCCAAGACATCACCGTTAGTTCTTCCACGATCTACTCAGTCCGCTAGAGATCCTAATTTGTGAAGCCATCAGTACAGTTTAACAAAATAAATTGAATTAATTTTTTAGATCTTTTCCAACTAATTTTACTATAAGAACGTAAAGTAAAATGAGTTGTAAACAGAACTTATTTTGATGAAAGCAAGATCTATCAATATAATTAATGTTTTATTTCATGTAGTTAGTTTGAAAACTTATGAGATACAATATTTTGTACTGTTGAATTATTGGTCTAACCTTTAACTGTATTAGATTCTGATCACGATATCCAATAGCTGGAATTATAAAATGATCCTTGTCTGTTTATCCAAACCGATTCCAACCCTCCC
Organism: Aphrophora alni; assembly: GCA_963513935.1. Classification (NCBI taxonomy): domain Eukaryota; kingdom Metazoa; phylum Arthropoda; class Insecta; order Hemiptera; family Aphrophoridae; genus Aphrophora; species Aphrophora alni. Next base: position 137,797,807 of record OY740767.1, on the reverse strand, counting down.
AAACAACTGTTACCCCTCACGTGAATCGATCTTCAACCAACTTAATGATAATATACCATTCCATTATAAAACTGTACATATTTTTTGTCTGTAAAGAAGGGTTATAAAAAATCAATGTACCTCCCAAATCAGGAACAGATTAAGCTGTACGCATAGTAAAACAATAAAGTTTATATATTTTAGGCCCAAGCCTTGCACGCAATCTCAACCTGGTTTTATTGGGAGGAGCGTGTTCTAAATAAACATCTTACAATAGGCTGTTAATATGGCGATAAATTCTGAAACTGAAAAAGAAGAAATCCATAAAAATTTTATAACAGCCAGATATGGAAGGCAATATTGTGAACTGTCAAGAAGTGGTTGGAAATGGTTTACTTCGAGTACAATCTATTTGAATTTATTATCAATCTGAATGTGTTAAAATATTATGTAATTGTATTATAAGTAGACATACAATTTTGTTTTTAGTTTTGATGTTGGAATTACTTCGGGACTCGTCTCCTTAAAATGATGTTAAGATGAAGCTATGAATGACAGGAGATTGGATTTCATGTAATTTTGTTATGCCATTAACTGTTTGTTTTTTTCGTAACATACTTTCTACTCTTAACGCTCACGAGGACGGGAATCAAACATATACAAAGGAAAAGACACGAGCACACGCCTTATATCTTTCAGTAAGGTAAGTAATCATACTTCCTAGCAGAATAACAGATGTTAAGTTGTGAAATCCTATCTAATAATTAACAAAACACTCCAATCCTAACTACTATTTCTTACTATAAACTTACTATAAAGAGTTGTTGTAACTACTATTTCGTCATTCTCAATTGCAAGTAATTGCACTAATTATTAATTACAATAATATTTTACTATTTAAAAAACATTAAATTGAGTAATTTTGAAAACTAAACTTTTAAAAAATGTTGTAAGCTCTAGTTCGTCTTCATTTTGATTTTATTTTTCAAACCGTGATCTTTTATCTTTGGAGATATAGTCTATTATTATACAAAGTATAACATAGTAAATCTTCCAATTTAACGCAGTTTAAAAACGGACAGTTAATTTCTTCACATCCAGTCGAAATATCAATCACGCTTCATAATTTGTTTCTTCAAAAAGAAACAGGGAATATGTTACACAAAATATCAAAGACAGTTTTAACAACAAGTCATCGCTTTATAAATTTCTAAACTGTAAAACAACTTTATAAATTACACGGCAATTTAAATCCAAATTGGACCGATTGTCATGACAATCAGATTGGTCAAACTCGTCTAGGTAGTCGGAGCAAAGAAGCGAACCTGGTGGCAGATGTATGCAACACAATTAGAGTCCATAATAAACGACTGGAAGCAATGGAAAGCTTCGTGTAATTGAATATTTAATGAATAAGTAGTCAAGAGTGTTTCCAACTTTGAAAGATTTATTTGCCAAGTCAGTTTACATCGCACGTTGAGATTACATATCCTCGCGATCTGGATGGCAGTGGATTAATCTCGGACATTTTCCTTGAACTTCGATTGCAGCGCAGTTTCCTGAGAGATAGAACGTGTCCAATCGTTATGATTTAAAATCAATCCGCAATGTTTACAGCAATTGAATTTATTCCTGTTTATACAATTAAAGGATATAAATTGTGATCCAATAAATACTGAGCTAACATAAATAATTCAATTTTGTCAGGACAGTTTTTCATTGAGCTGTAATTGTATCGTAAGCTGGACAACGGTTTTAATCAATCACACCGTTGTTGGGATTTTCTTTAATAACATAATTTAAAGTTGAATTTTGTTTAATTACATAATAAAACACTAAATAACTTAATGTATTTATAATAACTTGGACATGATGGATGAAATATTGTGTAGTGACTGCTTAAATGAAGTTTTAATATAATTATTATTTAGCACCAATTATTACAAAATAATAATACAAATGTTTTGCCTTTTACGTAGCACTCAAAACAACGGTAAAATTTTTATTGAAACGTGAGTCAGTCTATTAAACTCCACAGCTCAAATGAGTGGATCGATTTGGCCAAATTTGATTCGGGGCATATTTTGACAATACATTAAGGTTTTGTTTTTCATTTTACAATAGCTAAATATTTCGGGGTGGTCCAAATTCATAAGCTCAAAACTTCAAACTTCTGTCAGTTATATTTTTATGTTTTAAATTATTCAACAACCGTAATTTTACTGCACCTGTTATTTGTTACAGTGGTTTGAACTCTTACCTCCTATTTTAAGAATAAAATATTAAAATCGTTTATACCGATATTGAAATATTTAAAATTATTTTACAAATTTACAGTATTAATTTTGTCTTTTTAATTATTTATAGTTAATAAGTTAGGTGGCAACTGAATCCTTAAAGGCTAACTTCATTAAAGAATAACAAACCGTAATTTCATATTTGGCACTTGGTTTCGGTTATACATCCCATAACAAATTTATCAAAATCATTTGTGCCGATTTTTTATGTTTACGACAGCGTCTGTTAATTTCCCCTTAATAACAGATAGTTCCCGAAATGGGATATTTGAGTAGAAGACGAATAATAAGTTTTGTTTAGAACCTTAGATGCTAAATTTGGTAAAAACTATTAGTGTTAATTTCACCCAAAATATTGAACTTGATTGGTACTAAGTTGCCTATTAGCGTTTGAGAAAGACTATTTCAAATAAACCTAGGCCTAATATTCCGATAATTGCATTTCTGAAAGGAATAACATTTTCCTAGTAAATTGAAACTTCGTTCTTAACCTCTCATTGCAGTCTCTCGCATTACATTGTTGAGTTTCATAATCAGCTTTATGTTAAATATTCCTTTTAGAACAAAAAAAAAATACAGTTGAATGAGGTAATAATATCTAAAGTTAATAAATACAAGGACAATGAAAAATCGAGAAGTTAGTACTACACCAATATATGTTAAAGGTGTTACAGTCATAAAACTTGCAAGTTTATGTTTCCCCATAACCAGAGGGAGATAGATATAAAATATTGATACTCTTTATCATTATTTTACGATTTTTTTAATGGTTTTCGGGGTTTAAAAAGAAACATTAAAAAAAATCATATAATGGACACCTAGAGGGTCCACTGGTAAAAATAAACCAAACACTACTTGAAAATTAGTTCAGCTCTAAAGACGATGGATTTTTGATCTCCAGATATTGAGCGATACCTTCTTCTATTGGTTTAGATAATTCTGACAAAAATATTTTAATAGTAAACAATATTTAAAAATCGGGAATATAATATCTACAAATTAATACGATTATAATGCCGTAGTCTGTATTCAAAATTGGATATATTGTCTATTCCGGTACTTGTCTTCGGTGTTCTCAAACTTCTTCTACCTGCAGGTTTGTAAATCACAGCTTGCTTGAGAATCCTTTCGCTTGGGATTCACATCACATGGTCCCTCCATCTCCTTCTATTTATTATAACTCGTACACAATATATTGAACCTTCACTTCTCGTCAGATATCCTAAGTTTTTATTCACTCCGAAGAAATTTCATTTCTTATTATTTGGTAACCCTCTTACGTTGCTCAACATTCTGAACTGTGAAGCAGAAAGAAAACTACCATAACCCAATAGATATTAATCTGATTTTGTGATAAATCTCTGGGTTTCCAAATTGTTCCACAGGTGATATCTACTATTTTTATCAATCGTGTATACTGTCATATTAATAAATATCACAATCGACTATTGAAAATATGACGTGTTAGATTAACTTCGTCAAGCATGATTTTGCATCAGAGAGGATATTTTACAAGGAATGCAAATCATTTAAGACATTAATTGTGTGGCAAGTGGTGTACAGTGGTTGTATGACATGTAGTTGACAAGGGATGAAGTAGAACGAGTTTCTGGTGCTCTAAAATTAACTGCAGCGACCAGCAAGGCAACCTCAAAAAAAGACTTCTGATCTTTCATGTTGGAGGTGGGGGGGGGTTGCGGCAAGTTGTTACCCGCCTTTGTAAAATCAATAAATTTAGATGATTCTAAACGAGCCTCGTTAGATATAAAAATGAACCCTAGCAAATTGTTAAACGTAGCACTTTTTTAGATGATCAAATAATTATAGCAAACAGTATAGGTAAGTTACAAATCTCAAAAGAAAAACTACAGTGTAAAAAATTGTAAAAAAAAAATTGAAAAATATAAAAAGGTTTTACCTTTATAATTAGTAAAATATTTTCAAGAAACGCTATAAAAATTCAGAGAGATTTTAAAATAACACCAAGAAAGTCTCCTTAATCTTAATCACTTTATGAAGTAAAAAGTAATATACTCTCGTCACCTGGATATTATTCCACAGGAATATTTCCAAAACGACAAGATTTCTATAACTGATTTCTCTTTGACAATTGGAACTCATCTTACTCGAACACAATTCAGAACCGTCACTCTCAAGACCTCATGCTTCTAATTTCCGTGATCCAATCAATCGTTTTACTCAATATCAGTTTCGAATTCATCCCACCAGAGTTCATGAATAAACTGGAGTATAAAGTCAGAGAAATGAATTATCTTTGGAACGTAAATTGGTTTTTATGCGGAACATATTTCAACAGTATGAAATATACGACTGCGACAAACATTTATGGATTCTGAAACGACTATATGAACACAAGAACGTATAAATGTCGCTGTAAAACAAGAGTAATTGATTCTGCGGCTGTCCTTGGTTATTTTATTTATTTTAATTAAAATTATTATTGGGGAATTTCTGACATTCTATCATTGTGATCTTTTTCAAGGAAACGAGGACACCAGAGATGAAATGTCCACTTAGCTAACCTAACTTCATCTAATCTAACTTAACATAATTTGCACCATTGTTAACATTTATAAACTCTACACCTGTTGTAATTTCGGTCAGATTAATTAGAAAATGAATATGTAGGCTTAGTGATGCGAACTCATTTATAACGAAATAAATTCATTGATCGGAAAATTCGGTCTGCAAATTTAAAAAGGAGACTGATTGTCAGAATTTTTTTGAGGTATTACTCTAACCGCATGTCAAATTTAATACAGGTTTTGTGTTACGAACCATTGAACCAGATCGTTAATTGGAAAAATTTATTTCGGCGGCCTATTTTCAAAATTTAAAAAAATGGTTTGTGCAGATTTTAAAATGTGAATTCCAAGATGTTGCAGACCCCATCAGTCTGTCAATGTTAAAAAGATTTGACTGTTTTGGCTGAAGTTTTGTATATAGGCATATTTTTAAAATACATTCAAATTAAAACTAGAAATTTGGAATTACCTACCAAACAATATATTTTTTTTTAAATTTTACAAAATTATATAAATTATCACGAAACACCTAAACAAGGCAACGTTTCAACTATGAAATCGTCATCTTCAGTACAAATTAGTACACAAACTTTTATAAAACATAACTACTAATGATAGACAAAAACTTTATAAAAAGGTAACGTTGTATTGCTAAGTTTTTGAAATTGGTATTGTTTACAAATTATATATTAAAACTTTTCTGCAAGCATTATTAAATATATTTCAAAATTCTTTAAATCAGTTCACACACATTACAAAACCTTCTAACTGAAATGTATCCTCTAAGGACGCAAAAAAATTTAGTCGCCTACTACGTTAAAAATTTGGTTTATAAGTAATAAAACTCGTAAGAAAATATCATAAATATTAAACAAAAAATAAGTGAAATATGTAAGGATAAAATAAAGCAAAAGCTTAAAGTTTCAAATATTTATTAGTATAAATGAGCTACAATTGTTTCGCCTTGCGGCATATGGAGTTTCAACAAGAAATATCTGCTATTACATTAAAGTTGAAATATGTAAGATTGTAATACAAAAAACTAAATATAAAAGAATGTAGTGATTCATAAGTAAACTGAAAAATAAAATTCTTACCGTAGTTGGAAAATTTGTGACAATATTTAGATTTTAAAAATCTTGGTTTTGTTATTGCCATCAGAAAGGTTGCGCAATATTTGTAAAGGAGAAAATATGTAAGATTGCAAATATGATCTTTCATCAATAAATTGAAAGACACAGGATAACGTAAAGGACGTTACTTTAGCACAAGATGACAAGCTAAATATTTGGATTATTAAACGATGGTTAATCCATAGTGGTTAAACTAAGGTGGAGCGGGGAGTGGAAGGGACAAGACCGACCAAACGGTGCTAATTGCTTTTTAAACCATCGGAATTGAGAAATAGTTTATTGAAGGCTAAAACAAGTTATTTAACAAAATTAGAATCCTTTCAACGCTCCATTTCCGGTTAAGAAATATAAGCTTGGATTATAACTGGAATGTTTGAATAATAGCTGAGGTTTTACATTTTTAAATAATAAATTATGCATAAAACTTCAGCGATTTGAAAAGTTAGTTAAACACAGTTTACTGAAAAATTCTCCACTCTTATTTTAAGAAACAGATTTTAATTGAATTTCGTCAAGAATCGGTTTCATGTTTTGCTTATCACGCCATAAGTGTTTCGCTCTCCACACAACTATCCAAAAAAAGTTAAATTTAGGATTTTTATTCAAAAGTATGTTTTGAGGGATTTTAAGAATAGGCCTACGTGTTTTTTGTATGTTTGCGGTGTCATTTTATACATTTAGATATTACTTAAAATCTTTACCTCATTTATAATTTTAATTTAATGGAAAAAATTTTTAAACATTTTTTTTTCAATTTCTTGGGTCTTGCACCTTATATATATATATATATATATATATATATATATATATATATATATATATATATATATATATATATATATATATATATATATATATATATATAACATGGGTTGTCAAGAGACAAAACAAATTTTATTTTAAACCTGGTAAGCTTAGGGAATTTGTTATCAATTATTTCGTTGAAATAAAACATGAATTTTCCAAAATAAGCAAATTTGAGAACATTTTTTCAGCTTTACAGATTAAAATAAGTAATTTTCGTCTCTTAAATTTTGCTTTAAAATTGAATGTTTCCTCGTTTTTTGTCCTTGTTTGAATATGAAAAAACCTTCCTCCTATTGAAAAGAAAGAACAGAGCATAAAATAAAGACTCCTAGCTCTCGAATCCTAGATACCAGAGTCGGAAAAGAAAAGACTTTGTCAAGAGAGAAATGAAACCTATCTCTAACCCAAGACTACATCGTAGATCCAGATAGGGTACCTCGGGAATGTCACGCCCGAATACACTATGACTCCCTGAAGGTTGATGTTTTTCCAGAGAAACACGTCTTTAAAGGTCAGGAAGTCTCCTAAAATTTGTTAAATATCTTTAAAAAATTAAGTTTGGAATAAACAATATTTTAGGTAAAAGTTTCTCATTTCTTAGCGTAAAATTTACAAATAAATAAAAACAAAAATTGTTTCTAAAAACAACTATTCAAGACCGTTTTCGAAAGATTCCCTTCAATTTAGGGAACAGGTGGGGCAATTACGAGGGACACAAGCTCGATCTAATTTTGCGTTAAATCCCTTTCTTATCAGCTATCTTGACCAACTTTTATTCTTTTCTGACTTAAATTATTCGAGAGGAAGAGAGTTTTTATTTTATCTTCTTTTTTCAAGACGATTATGACTGAAAGAACATTGACAATTTAAATGAAGTATCCTAAATTGATGATGGATATAATAAAACAAATTATACGTACATTTTATTTGTTTTAGAACACTACAACAGCTATAAACGTTCGCATTTCAAAACGAATACATTTTAACACCTCAGTGAATACAACCCCCCCCACCCATACACCAAATAACAAAACGAAGGATTCAATAACTCACTGAAAACAGTTTCAGTAGGTACGAAGCATTATCTTATCTATAAAGCCCACACACGCTCGGCATGTACAACGTGCCCCACTAGTTTTTGGCCTTTTTTAATTGGGTCGAATGTTAACTCTACGGTGATTGGTGAAGGAAAACCGGCCTTGGGAATCTACTGGCTTCATCAGGGTAAGCATTGTTTGTTTAATAATAGCTCGGAATCTGTCTACAGCCTTACTTAAGCATTCTGGAATGTTTTAATATAGTTATTGATTTCGTTGCCCTGGTGGCTTCCACGAATACGCCATCTTGGGGTCTTTTATTTATTATCTTTTGCTTTTTTCATTTATATTCATAAACCTAAGACGGTTAGAATTAATTTATCTTTTAATTTAATACTGGTATTGCATGAATCTGCTTTCGGTTTATCGTCTTGTTTTTATTAATTAAATGAAGACTTATAATTTGTTTTACGTTTCAGAACTATATTAATTTTTGAAATAATCTAATGCAACGCCTCAGTAAAATATTAAAACCAATAAAAATTCGCTATAACGATGTCAATAAAAAATTACTAATTTTTAATAAACAAAACCAAACGTATTTGATCGCTATCTTCACATATAATGTGATTCCAGTGTTATAGGTTAAACAGGGAATTAAATTGTGGGCATCGACGTATATGTGTCATTTCCATCAAATTTTGTTTAAAAAAATGTAAATAATAAAGTCCACTGTACTAAATGGGAAGTGTAATAAATAAGGGTTTTCAGTAATTTGAAAGTAAAAGCAAACACAGCAGCGGTTTGGATTTATTTCAGATTTTTTCAAACTACTAATGAGGCCCGATTATTTTACTTGCATGTTGGCACATTGGTTTATGCCATTAATCTTGGTACTTGACCAAAATTTGATGTCACAAAAATTTTATATAACTTGTCGATTTTGAGATATTGGTGCTTTTAACAACTAAGCTAATGGTTTGTTTCCTACCTTCTAAGGACTTTTTGAGAGATACTAAATAAATTATGTGTCGATCCTTAATCGTATAACGAAAAATTGATAAAAAACAGTTAGAGTAATTTCGAAATTCAGGAATTTATACTCTAGTTCTACGGCAGTCCTCCAATAATTTTTGACATTTTTTTTGTGTATCAGTGTGTGAAAAAGAATTTATTCATAAAAAAAAGTAAGAGGCGAATTTAGTGTTTGTTTCTATGGCAGAATCAACCAATTTTAATGTTACCGATGAATTAAAACGGCCCAGAATGTAGAAATAAGTGCCAACCGAGCCAAAACTTGACCAGAATAAATCAGGTATTTTGCGTGTGCGGAGCGAGTGCCATCGGTCATAAGAGAGGGCAAGGAATTCCCAGAATAGTCGCTATAAAAACATAGTTTAGCCTATTGTTCTTGACCCCATTCATTTAAACTATAAAGCATTATTTAATCTATTACTACTCTGCAATGCAACGTAACCTAACCTATACTACTTTACATTTCGGTGATTTGACACACTTCCGTTTGATAGGAACTTTTAATCTTCTAAAGCTATAATCTACACAGCATACCCTACCATACTTATTTTGTTACTTCTGTTAAAGAATTCTACATGGCACTCGCTCCTCAAGTACGGATTTGACAGGCGTCATTTATAAAGCGATGGCACTCGCTCCGTTTCCCAACTCCTCAAGATATAGCTAAAAAATTATTGTCTACACATATATCGATCAAAATCACTCCACTTATTTAGACGGAAGACGACAGACTGACTTCAGTCCTAAAATAAATTTGTTCAACCTAGGGGACGTCATTTGTCTATGAAAGATTTAACATACTTTGATTTTTAGACCCCATTACATCACATAATATTCTCTTATAAAACTTGTATTATAGTAAAATATATATTGTTCCCGCCGCCTACTTTTAAAATACATATTTTTTAACAAAAGAAAGATTAAAAAAAAATTAATAACGTAGAAGTTTCTATTTTTTGTGATAATCAAGATTTACCAACATCTAAGATGATTTGAAATAAAAATCTAAAAAATGATAACTCTAATGTATCTTTCCTTAACAAAAAATGATTAAATTGTATATTAGCCCTAAATACATAATATCAAATATAATTTCATTTGTTTTATTTTATAACAAAACAAATTGTAAAAATCCAACAACCTTTATTTTAAAAAAAATAATAAGTATCACTTTTCGAAAGGTTGAGTTAAACAATTTATAGGTTTGCAAATGCAAAAAGTCTTCTATCGACCCAAAGTAACTTTTCAGGAGTTTACTTCGCGTTCTCCGGATAAATTCAACCGTAGAACGTTTGTGTAAAAATGTTAGCTTAAATCAGCCAAGGGCAATCACGGAATCATATGGTCCGTAAACGTTAAACATAAATTGACTGTAGTCCCTATTGTTCGGGACAAATCGACGGTAACGTGTCATTAAACTGAGATCAAACACATTTGTCAAGAAACAACGTAATCATATCGATATGTAAGGAGTAGTTTAGAAAGTTGAAACTCTCAAAATATTGATTTCTTATTCGAAAGGTCTGTCTTTTTGTTGTTGTTTTGTTTTGAAATACCGTATTGTTTTGTTTTTATATCTTACGATATAAATATGAAAATGAGTAACACAGTTCGGATCCTTGGTCTAATCAGGAGAGAGAGGTGTGGCCATTTAAGGATCCGTAGCATCTGGAACAATCTGATTCAAAGGGCCGTCTGAAATCTTACGAATGTCTAATCGTAGTGTAAATTTCACCATCGCTTTATTTTTAAAGATTTTTTTATTTTTATTTCACCTTTTCCCAAGAATTTATCCCGGTTAGGCTAATGGGAACGGTGACACAGGAGCGAACCCAGATCAAACCCAAATCAATGTAATTAAACACCTTTGCAATACATGAAACTGAATTGCGTGGAGCTCCCGGCTGATTCACGAGTGGTCTCTGTTCACGAGTGACTAGTTCCGGGATCGATTCGCGAGGGCTCAACAATTTACGGTGTTGACCCAACATCCTGTTTTGATCATACAATGGTTGAGAATACTAGAACAACTCCCGGTGGGAATTCAATGTGCTAACCACACATTACCAAACCGTATACACACGAATGATGATATGGGTTTATTTTTTAGAATGTTTACAAGTTTGAAGCTTTAACTGAATACAAAGGTATTCTTATTAGTAACGTATAACCAGTATGCTAATATATTCCGAACTATGCCTATACGATATATCGCACATTCTTCGTAAAGCGTGGAGTTACAGACGTATTTTTCAAACTCGCACCTTACAAACACAAACTTAAATAAAATTTCACGATAAATTATTGCCAACTCTTCAAACTTATGACTATCGTTATTACCTTTTAACGTCTAAAACGGTGGGTTTATTGTTTTCGTATTTTGATTGTTGACGAAATGATACGTGTCGACTCAAGAAAAAAATGCGGTTATAGCCTAGCTCGGGGTACGGTTTGACAGATGACTGGCGGGAATTCTCATAAAACTCAGTTCTCCGACGGAAATGTGGATAGACGATCACATTTAGACTGAGAATGTTGATGTTTATCGAGCTTAAAAAGGGACAAAAGAAAAACAAAAGTTCAATTTATCGACATCGGAGTTTAACTAAATGGTTTACGGCCTGATGATGTGTTTGGGTTTTAAAATGGGAGAATGTTGGGTTTTAGTAAAGAAGTTAAATTGAAGAAATGTTAAGGACGGTACAAATTAGAGTAATGATTTGAAACTTCTTTGTTACTATCATTGAAGTCTCCACGTTTTTAAAGATGTAATTAGAGCTTACGAACTAAAACTTAACTTAGGATGGTTTAAAGTAATTATTCAGGACAATGGTAATACTGTATAATGAGACTAACATCCGATAAACATTCAAAATAATTAAAAAAACTATTTCATTAATTTGAAGATATTAAAACCTTAATTACATAGTGAATAAATCTGTTCAATATGTGTGTCCTCCTACCCTAATTTTTGTTTTAAGTTTGTTTCACCACAATTATTTATAAATTAATTACAAGACAAATTTTTTTATTGGATTATTACTGAAAATTTAACTAAAAATGTTTTATTTTTTATTTTCAACGAATAAAAATTTTTTTTTAATGTTTATTTAAGCTTTTACATAAAAACTGTTCATGATCGTAGGTCAAACAATTGACAAAAATAACTAAAATGAAATTGCAATTCAGACATTTCCTACACTGATACACTTTGCTAACTTAACTGTTGATAGCTACCTGAAAACTACCTAAAGAAATCAAATAAACACTGTCCAATTATTAAACAATGTTTCTCACGCATGCATACACAAAGAAAAATCCAACCAAGGTGAAAATTTCTGGTAGGATAATAAAAGACCAAAACTAAAAATTCCGAGGTCCTCAAATCGCAAAAAATACAAAATGTAGATTTGGAAGCAATACTGTTTGCTCAAGGACACAAGAAATAACACTATGGGTAATTGAGAAAACTAATATTTGATGATCATATTAAAAAATATCATATCAATACATTTGTTTATATCCGTTTTAGATATCCCTTACTTCATAGTAGATGGAAGAACTTTATACGAGCTTTGGCTCTAAACTGTATAGTTTAAACGCTTTGATTTTGATAATTTTTTAAAATATTATCTGAACATATTTGAGGTTGATTTTAACGATTTATTTTTTAGTAACAATTTTCTTTATTTTATCATGGAAACCATATGTAGAAATTATTGGATGCAGATTTTTAAAAAATAGCAAATTGAGATATTGTACGACATTAGGATGAAAAATTAACCTTAAAAATATTTTTACCATAACGTTGGCTGCTACTTTAATTTATTGATTACTCTGGTATAAGAATTAGTTCAATTTGTATAATTAGACTGAAATTGCGACCTTTAGAGCGTTCAATAAATAACACTCACAGTGAGCAAAATGGTGTCAAATTATTCTGATGGGTAGGATCTGGGTACATTTCATGGTCTCGAAAGCTGGGATTTCTATAAGGAAAATGTCGATATTATGGTGTATAAGAGTCAACTAATCTTCTTGATTTATTTTGAAATTTGAAACTGTGTGGAAATTAAACTTTATATGAAAAAAAAAAATCAAATATTGTTGCATGTATAGTATGATTAAACACTGTGCCTCTTCCTCTTTCTCGCATACACCAATTTAAGTAATGATTTGAAACTTCATTGTTACTATCATTGAAGTCTCCACGTTTTTTTAAAGATGTAATTACAGCTTACGAACTAAAACTTAACTTAAGATGGTTTAAAGTAATTATCCAAGACAATAGTAATACTGTATATAAGACTAACATCCAACAAACATTTAAAAATAATAAAAACATAATTTATTGATCTGAAGATATTAAACCTTAATTACACAGTGTTAATTACACAGAGGACCTGTTCAAAATGTGTGTCCTCCTAACCTAATTTTTGTTTTAAGTTTGTTTCACCACAATTATTTATAAATTAATTACAAGACAAATTTTGTTATTGAATTATTATTGAAAATTTTACTGAAAGTATTATTTTTTCATTTTCAACGAATAAATTATTTTTTTAATGTTTAAGCTTTTACATAACAACTGTTCATGACCGTAGGCCAAACAATTGAGGCCACATCAATAATCTTTTTTAACTACTATATTTCTAAAACCTGAACTCTTACAGACAACAGTAACGTACTAGAAAAACTAAAATAAAAACCATGTACAGCAACTGATAAAACCAAGATCCTACGAAGAAAGGTCTCGCAATGTACAGAGGTGAACCTCTTATTATAACTCCAATTTACAAACTGCACGAAAATAGCGTAATCTCTGCAAAACACGAAGGACCAGTCTCACTATATATGTCATGCGTTTATCTCAGAGTCATATCTCAATTACACAAACTTGTATTACACAGATTAGAGACATTTTGAAAGACAGTTGAGTTCTCACGACCGGCTACAATCTTCGCCCGACTTAATTATAAATACCTGCTATAATAACTGAAAACATAATTCCGAGCAAGAAGTAATTTACTAAAATCCAGCAAGTAAGAAATTACATAACGGTCTCTATAACGGCTGTCCTCTGTGTCGCCGCTCGTGTTGGCACAAAGAATGTCGGTGGTTTGTCATTTTTGTCTTTAGTCCTTTTCCTTGAAGAAGGATAACGACTACCGACATCATTAAAGGCTTGATGTTATAGTAGGCCTACCGGGGAATATTATTTTGTCAAGCATGCGAGAGAACTGTAAACTTTTATAAACATTGTCTGTATCTTCATCAATTTCTGAATAACAGTTGTACGGATTTAAACAGATTTTATTTTCTAAATAACTTATTAATAACTTCAACGTATATTAGGATAGGGAAACTTTAACGGTGGTATAGAAAAGGTGATCAATGCAATTTAAAAGTTAAAAATCTGTAGATTCTTATATAACTCAAAGTTAAAATATATATCAGTTCTGTTTGTCTTCTGAGAATTATTTTGGATTTATGGAAGTTTTTTGGTAATCTTATAAACATGCAAGAGTCGTTCGAGTTTATAATTCGAATCTTTCCATCTGTGTAAAATAATCAAAACGATATATATTTAAATATAAATTCATACTTACAGTAGATATTAAATCTTACATTTACTATAGAATGGACTTTTGGGAGTCGCCATAGATGTTCGATGGGGAAAAGTGAGAAAGAATTTGCTACACCAATAGCACCAATAGGCGTATAGCAATCTTATTTTACATGTAATCAGAATAGTCGATCATATCAAAATAGCTTTACGGTCAAGAATGGCAATGTTTGTTTTAGCCTAACGAATTATCTTGACCATCTCAAAAGTAATAAAACATTAATTATATCGGGAAAAATGATTCCACATTTAGCACTTACATTTTCTGATCAGCTGATTGCGCCATGGATTTTTTTATAGAAATTCCGTAAAAAACATTTTAGATCAAATACAAAATACTTATTGAAGGTTATTAGCCCTATTAAAGTTTGATCCTACTTGAACATTGAAGCGGTAAATATGAACCCACATTGTTAACAGTAGTGCAACTCATGTGGTTTCTCTCTGACCAATAGTGTACATATTTAATGGGGTTTAGAGACAAGACTAACCGCTGCACTGTGTATCATCATCGGCGTCATTAACCTCAACTCTATTTGGAAAAGGCAAGCAAATTGTTTATGTTGACAAGGTTGGTTCGTTAGAAGAAGCCACGGTGAAATCTATCATATCACGCTTGTTAGTAAAGCAATGGTGTACGAAAAAGGCGCGAATTTTTTTTTCGCTCGGATATAGTTTTTTAAACAGCTATTTATTAAAAATATCTTTATTTCGAATAAAGGTAATCAAGTTTTAATATTTATGTTGTTAATTTTTCTTAGTAATTTTCTTTTAGTTGATATTTGTTCCGTTCTTTTGGGTGATTAATGTCTTCATTTTCCGCCCTTATTGTTTAAAGGCGAAAACCATATAATTTTTTTTTTAAAGAATAAAAGAATAAAAAATTAAGACAAGTCCTCCAATACTCTCATAGCGTCAGGGTCGGAAGAACAAAAGTTGGTCAAGAGAACTGATAGAAGACTCGAGAAAAATGTTCAGAACCAGCTTGGTTACTCGGCGATTGCCACGCCCATGAAGGTTCAATCCCTTCAATTTACCTCAATCGGTTGATCAGATTTTCAATTCAACTGTAGACCAAACGTTTTTATTTGAAACTGGCCAACTTTGTATGGTTTTGGTATTATATATAAGCAGGATATTTTGTTCGTAAAGGAAAACTTGTGGGCAATTGTAAAATATACACAATTTTGAATTTTTGCAATCAAGCTTGGCCCTAACGTTTTAAAATTAATTTCCTTCTAGTGTTATGCTTAAGATCTCAAATATAGACGGTTCACTACCCCTTGCCTCGTTTTTAGATCAATTTTGATTCATTTTATAGGGAGTCTATCAAATCAAGTGACATCATTTAGTGAAAATTAAATATTTCGTTTTTAAATAACGAAATCAAATTTCCATTAATTGTTGATAGTATTCTAGAGATTACTTCACAGAAAATATATTTAAAATAGAATTTAAGTGAATTATAATATAAAAACATAAATACCTCACACACAACACAAAGCTTCAAATACAGACAACATCCCCAATATTAGATCCTAGGACAATAAAATGACGACAAGGGCGTTAGTGAAGTATATAAATAATGACTGGTGATCATATGGACTGGAAATGCAGGGTACTGACGAATATATAATCATAAAACAAATGTATTTTTGACACGGAACATAAAACAATAAAATTACTGCAATTGCGATACGGTCAATAATCCATGCAGTTGATCACAACTGACTGGTGACATAGGATACTGTAAGATGGCCTTGGACGAATGAATTCGTGACAATAGACTTCTTTCTTTTCCACTCATTGAAGTCTCTACGTCTGAAGATTGCACTGTAGTCTGTATAATGAGATGCCGGATCTATATGTGTGATAGTTAAATGATATTTAGAATATTAATACAGTCAACGCGTGTATGAACAGTTTTTTTTTATGTCTGGAGTTAAAGTAAAGTTACGAGAACTTATACAGGATTAAGGTTTGTAACCTCAAGTGGTATTTTAAATTCACCAAACCAAATAAACCAATCGGAAGGGAAAGGAATATCACGATTTGAGATAAATTCTTAAAAGTACGAACTTTTAAAAGGCGAAAAACCTCTCGCTCAACATAAAGAAAAATTAAACCTTTAAAGAAAAATATAACTATTTTATGCTCTTTTTTCTTGTTCTTTAAAAAGCCGAAACACGTCTCTGTCATAATCGTCTCATAAAATAGAAAAAAATAACATAAAATTAAAAGCTCTAGCCCTCGAATACTCTAATAGCGTCAGAGTCAGAAAAGAGCGGAGTTTGGTGAAGAGAGACCTGATAGGAAAGATGAAAGAAAGGGAGCCAACCCAAAACCACAACCCAAAAACCTGTAGATCCAGCTAGGATTCCTCGGCATTAACCACAATACGTCATCTTTTGAGAAAAGCATAAAATAGAGGCCACTAGTCCTCGAAGTCTCCAATAGGGTCGGAAGAGAAAAAAACTTAGTACAGAGAGTCCTGATAGGAAAGCTAAAAGAGAGGAACCTAACCGAACAATATATGAAGAAATATGTAAATCCAGCTAGAGCACCTCAGGATTGCCACACCCTGTACTTACTGCAGTGCGAGCCCCAAATAAGATTTAAGAAACTTAACCTTGTTTTTCATGAAGGTGGAAAATTGTAATTTGAAATTTATTTAACTTACTAATCGTTTTTTTACACACATATCTTTTTGTTTCTTTTATTTCAGATATAAAACATTTTCTCCCCTTGTGGTTTACACACAAAAACCTCTGAGTTATCATCACCTCATAAAATAAACTCTCAGTCCTTGAATCCTCTAATAGTGTCAGGGCCGGAAGAGAACAAAAGTTGGTCAAGAGAGACTTGACAGGAGAGATGAAAGAAAGGGATATAAACCAAGACGTATATAAAAAAGTGTATATCCAGCTAGGAACCTCGGGATTGATACGGCCGAACGGTAGTATAATGGTTAGTTAATTCATGATATTTGAAATTTTTAACACTCCTCTCGAAACGAAAGTAACTACACATTCAGTTTGGTTTTGTGCGAGTGTTTATAAATGTTAGACAACTACAGACATAATGAAGCGAAACCATTAATGTGAAAAATTCTAAAAATCAATTTTCCCCCGTCTCGTAATTCCTTCATACAACGTGTAAGTCATATGAAATACCTACACGACGAAATATTTAAATTAAGGAATAAATCTACAAAATTACTTTCGATTAAAAGACGGTTTCGCAAAACGGCAATAAACATAAAACATATAGAATTATAGTATCGCTTAAATAAAACGTTTAACTTTTATTTCAACGTTAAATAAACGTTTGCTAATACTAAATTCGGTACAATCAAATGTAAATTGTTATGATAGGACCTAATACAAACTACAAATGATTGCGTATATAAATTGTGTTAAATTAGTGGAACGTAGATATAGAAATTATGCCTGAGCCAGTCAGCGCTTGGTACGGGGTTCTACGTTTGTGACAATCTTACATTATATACCTCCCTTCTCCTTCTAATCATTTCCTTAAAGCAGTTCTTGTCTTGTCAACACAAAAGCGATTACAATTTTCCCCTTTTTTTTTGTCTAAATCCCCTTAGCAACTGTCGACGTAAAATCCTGTCTTCTTTGCACAAGATACGAAGGTATCTTTCTTAAAGGTGATGAGAAGAGATAAAACTGATTTATAAGCGCTAACACCAAGTGGCAGCTTATCGGTTTTAATTAAGTTGAGTTAATTAAACGGCGAATTGGTTTTGACGAAGTTGTTTTTATTTTGAATCCAATTTGTGAGAAATGTATATTTTCAGTGGTTGTTTGTTTAGATATAATTCCAACTGTAAAACTAGGAGTTGAACGTTCTTGCACAAATTGTTCAATCTAGATACATAGCACTTGAATTAGTTATTATTATTATCCTGCTTACTTTTATTTGTTTTTTACAACGACAACGAGTGAATAAGCAACTTTTACGACGCGGTTTAATGTAAATTTCACATTAGTACCATTACTATTACATATTGAGGTGGATGAATTGTAAGCAATTTTTTTTTTTTTACTACCGCTAAATGGGGGAAATGCATACCAGATATTGCCTGCATTTAATGGATTTTTTGTAACTAAAGGAAAGCCTTTGGTCGAATATGACTCAAGCTTGCACAAATCATTTGCTCATCCTGATATGAAAGATGTCAATTTTCCATAACCTATTTTCTTTTTTCTATTAAAAAAAATTTAAAACTACAGCTCAACTATAAGGGTTACAACCTTCGATAAAGAGCTCAAGTTCATTATTACATAAACAAGTGGTCAAAGTTAAAAATTCAAATAAATATATAGTTTTCTTTTTTAATTTTAAACCAGGAAAAAATTGTTTAATGGCGTTTACCGCAGAAATTGGGAAAAGAAATGCTAAAGTTCATGAAGATCGAACAAAAAGGGGTTGTAATCGGAACAATACATACAGTACGTTTATTTAAAGTAACTTACTTTAACTATAAACAGTCACCTTAAAAGTAACTACTATTATAACCTTAAAGAGAATGGTTTATTTTACTTAAGTTCTCAATTGGTAAACGTTCTTTATAAGGGTGTTGTCTAACGTACCTAAGTAGAACGGTTTTTAGAATTTCAATGCTGATTACTGTGTGATGATGATTTACTCATTAAATGTCGTTTTGATAATGTGTTTCATTAATGTATTTATGGTACAAATGTACCACAATTGTTGCTCATTATATCTAAAAAATCCAAAAAAGCGTTTGTGCCTGTGTATTTTCATAATTATGCTAGCAATATTCTTATTATATGATAATCGCTAAATAAAGATAACTTAGTGAGCCTACGTGAAATTTAAAAAAAACAAAATCTACCCAACTTTCCACAAACTAACGCAGAAAAATGTTACAGCTTCCAAGGTTTAAACTAAAATGAGATTAAACATTTTATCTCAGTTACCTAGATGTACTTTACGGTCTAATAAGACCCCCCCCCAAAACTGACAAACAGTTTGTAAAGTGTGTGAAACCATCGTAAAACTAAGTGTTGCTAAGAGCTAAAGTTGTGGTGTTCTGAACACTTGGAACTTCCTCGTAATATACTGAGAAGCGAAGTTTTAACGTAAAATATAAAGAGTCAGAAATTTATTTTGATTTCATTTGTAGAAAGACCCGGTAAAATATTTATTCTTAATAAATCAAGGAAACGAAATATGAAGAAGAAAAATTTGTAAAATATGTATTTTAACGTAGACAATTCAAAAAATCAATTTTAACTTTATTTAACGCAATTACACTTTTATTATGCTAGAAATAAATCAATTAACGTGTCAAAAATAGACCAATCCGGGAATCAAAACCGGACGCATCAGTTATCAAACCAATGTTCCAATTTCTGAACTATTCAGATTCTATGGAAGCAAGTTGGAGACAAAACAGATGTCTCGGAGAATAAAAGCACCTACGCGAACATTTATTTCACCTAAGTAATCAAACTATTCTAAATATTAAGATATATCACAGGCTTGTAAACAATTTTCTTTTCTAAATATACTTTCCGCAATCCGTAAAGAAATAAATCACAAGTGTGACTGCAATGATCGTGGGATATAGTCTTGGTTTTCTTATAACGTTTCTTTGTTTCCTACCTTCGTTAGTATGATGGTTTCCTACCTTCGTTAGCACAGCATTTAAGGATAAAAAACGCGCATAGCTTCGTATACTTTGATAGCTATAGTAGTTTTCTTTGCAATAGTTTTCGATTATCGTTTTCATTCCTTATATCTCCAGAAATTGAAGAATCGATGTTCCAGAGTTAACATACATACGTAGACGGCGTTGAACTGCTTTTACCTTCATTTAATGTAAAATGATGGGTATTAAGGAATAACAACGCAAACAATAAAATAAACAAACGAAAGAAAAGAAAGACATCTATTTATAAAATCTGAAAATTATATTTATCCACTTTTTGACAGTTTTACAAATATTCTCCAATTCGATAAACTCAAGTGAAATATTACAATTTATCTAAAAGATAAAAACCTCGAAACACATTAAGTAAAAACCACGTTTAAAAAAAAGTTTATAAATGAATTCACAGTGTAAGGTAACAGGAGACAACTCCGAATTCCTGCTGAGAAAGATGTTGAGCGAAATGAAATGATTTGATGTGAGTCAATGGGAGTGGAAGAGGTTAAAAGGATGAACACGATTAGCTAAGCCGAGTAACGACAATAGGCGCTCTGCAAACAGGAGTTCCAAATTAATTACTTCGGGGGAGGGGGGTTAAACTCAAACACCTGCTGATTCAGATCAGGTGTAAATTTCCCAAGCTCAAGCTAGTCAGAGATGAAATATTATCAACCCGCATTTCTGGTGAAGTATTTTAAGCAAATTTAATATTTACTCAACTGTTAATTGCGAAACTGGTGTTTTTATTCAATGTATACACACATTTATGTAATTTATAAAGGGCAAGTTTATAATATTTTGAATTGTATCTGTTAAGAGGTTATATCTACATATTAAATAATGTTAGGATAAAAGTTTATAATTACGTAAGCCTATTTGAATTATGTTCTTCGTTTTAATAAAAATTATTGATTAGTATTTTTTTATTGGGGAGCCTCGTCAAAATAAATGTAATGTCCATTTTTGGTGCTAAAAATGTGTCAAGCTTCCAGTCCTTACATTAAAAATTGTTTTGTTAGCTGTAGATACTATTACTTTTTAAATTTTGAACTCATTGAGTTTGAACAGGTCATGCGACAAATTGATGTCCAGTCAACATTTCTGTAGTCAACATAACTTCTCTAGAATACTGAAACTTCGCAAGACATTTTTTCCAGTTAAGAAACCGAGGCAGATGCGCTGAATCGTAACACTGAGTACAGTCAGTCGACAAATTTATGTTTAGATCTTTATGTACTTAACTACACACGAATACGAAAATCGGATCAGCAGACATTTTCTTCAGCCAAAAGAAGAGGCAGACATGTGAAACTGGAACACTAGAGCCCGATGATCAATTAGTGACCGACTTAATTTTTGTAAGCATGTTTTTTGACCTCTTTATAATCGATAAACCTGGTTTGAAAAACTTTTTCGCGGAAAAAGTATATGTTCATGTTAAGAACATTAATTAAACATTTCATATATTATATAATTTTATCAGTTGATAACTCAAATGTAATTGTGGGTTTTTTTACTCAAAATCGACTGTAATTATTTTAATGAAATTTTCCAAAAACGTAAAGTGCAGGACACTATTTGTTGAAAGCTTTCAAAAAATGTCGATTTGAGGGTCAGAACAGTAATATTAAACTAATAACAACTTTGTAAATGTCCAAATATCTCAAAACCAGCATAAACAATGTCGATCAAAGGAAGGATGTAAAACGAAAACAGAAACTAAAACAAAATTTTAGTTCGAAAGCCAATTTGGAAAATAATGAAACGATCCAAGGAAAATGAATTTTTGTAGCAGTTAGTCAACTAAAATTATAATATTTTTTAAAATATTTGAGTTCATGTACGTGTGTGAGAAAGATTTTGCAAGTTTAAATATAGTTTGTTTGAGTAGAGGATTACACTAGACAAACGTTTTACGTTTGTAACATCTGGAACTAATAAACTTGGTATTTGTTTTGGATGAACTGTCTCTACAACTCTTAAATTAATAGTCCTTCCTTTTTATTACTCTAATTTAAACATTTTCCGAAATAGGTTTATACGATCCAAATCGACCCCCCTCCAAATCGCCGCATGTTCACTTTTATCAACTTTTATCCACATCATTATTTCACTTCCTTTACCACACCATCAAGACTGGACTACTCAAAAACAATTGATTTACTGACATTCCTATTTCCGAACAATCAGAGCAACCATCGCATCTCATTAAATCGTCTTGGAACGTCCGTTTTAATTAATTTATGTTTGTTGACCTTTACACGTGACTTCCACCTTTGACATCAACAAACTTAGAACATAAGACAACTGTGGAACAGTTCCAGTTTGTATTAATAAGGTATCTGGGGTAGAAGTAATGTCTACATGTCGCTGACAGTTGTGATTTTCTACTTTAAGTTTTAATAACGTCGGTTTTCGTTGCTCTAGTTCTTTTACAGCGAGTGTTTCAACACGTGTGGGAACTCTTGTACGTAATCCATATGAGAAGTTAAGCTAATAATGTGTTATAATTTTAGTGGAATTAATTTATAGATGTACATTTATGATTGTCATGATGACATTCAGGTAACCAGTAGCTAGTCGTCTCTGCGTGTGCGAGGTTTTGGCGTCTATTTACCGCGGAGGCTCAACAAATTAAGGTGTCGTGAAAAACGTTAGTTGCAAAAACGAAAATTACGATGTCGGAAACTCGATATGCTGATCGCACATTATCCACATAAAAAGCCCTCTAGAATGACTAAGTTTTTCACAGTTAATGGACAGCATAATTTTTATTATTATTACTTATTACTCTTGACCCAAATAGGATTTCTGCTGTTTTAATCCTCAAAGCTGACTGTAAGAATTTCACTCAAACTGAGCAGAGAATTATTGCAGCCCAAAAGTATAACATCTTTTAAATATCTATGATATATATATATATATATATTATATTATATTATAGCCTATATATATTATTCCTCTGGTTGATCATCACTGAGATCCAGTAGGTGTCTCTAGTATGAATTTAGGAGATGATGCCATCGACAGTGGTTAAACTAATCACTCCCGGACAAGGTAAATCAACATTCACTGGTAGTCATATTTTATCAAGCAAAAAGAAAACAGTTCACTCAAATTTCAGTACCCAAGATTTCTATGCTGAAGAAAAATTATCACGCAGACCGGATCCTATGGAGGTGTTCTTCTTGAATAATAACGGAATCCTGGAGCTTCAACGCTGGGGCAAGATTACACCTCACTCAACCTAGCTTTCTGTTATTTTTTCCTTGACACGAAAATGTACGCGTGGGGATCTTAATAACCGTCTCAAGCATATAATAACTGACGCAGCCTCCAATTTGAATTAAATATTGATTGAATGTAGTTCTTATAAAATTTGAGAAATGTTTAAGAATTATAGTATTTAACAAAATATTTGAACGGACAATATAACCCTAAAGGAAATATTTCTCCTAGTTTTAGATAACTCATCAAATTCGATTAAGACTTTGTTGTATTTGATAGGAAACTAATTAAACAAATTTGAAAAACAATTGAATGAATTTGAATATAAAACTGAGGCTTTAATTAAAGTGCTAACAAAAAAGTACATATAGTTACATAAAATTACTTAGTCTTTTTACAACCAGTCTTTTTTTTTAATTGTAATACATTCACGACCAATGTGCTTAGTTTTTTCTGAGTACGCACATAATTTATATTTCAAAAGAACCCATAATAATTTTTTTTGATATTGTTTATAGACATCCTACTTTAAAAAATAAATAAATACAACTTCACTTCCGAGCATAGAAGACAACTTTCTGAGTCATCCGGTGACTTCAACGCGTGGGCAGACCTCCGCATGCAAAATACCTTCACTTGTGACCGAGGTAGTTACAAATTTATACCGTTAACCTACAGCAAGTACCCAGAAGAAGTTATCACACTCGTACTGCATATTCCGGAGTGAAAGTGTATTTATAGGTTACGTTTTAATTGTGAAAGCTATAGAATACACTCGGTACTATGAGAGGGGGGGGGTATGAAATATGATATACGCAATCGCCTTTCTCCTGTGTGCGGGAACAGTGCAATTATATGAGGAAAAGAAGGCGGTATAATATGAATAATTACACCGCATCGTGTAACAAAAGGAGTACAATGTTACTATCATTAGTCTGAATCAAAGTCTCTGGGGAAAGGCACAAGATATATCATTGATTAAATTAGTCGGAGGAAGAGTTCTGACGATATTTCTACGTCAGAAGGGTAAAAACTAATTATATATTCAGCTGACAAAGATTAAGCACGTGGATGTTTCAGAAATTGCCTTTTAGGATTCTTATGGTAATGTCGTATTAAAAAGGAAATAATTATGTTCAAATTTCTATATTCTCTACTATCGGCTCTTAAAGATAGGATGAGAGTGGTGAGTGGTAAAAAGTTGAAGTTTTATGTAGATCGAAGCCAAAATTACGGGGGGGGGGTAGGAAGCCTCTTCTTGAATTAAAATATCAAAATATTCGCTTTTACAATCTGTTTCGTTTAATCTCTAAAATAACTATTTGTTGCTACCTTCTAATTTTTGGGTTTAGGTTTTACCAATATCATGGCAGGAATTTGGAATTTAGCTAATATACAGTGTTCAATAAGTAGAATTCCAAATATTAGGAAGTGATTCTCAACACTGAAATAAAAACATATAACATATTCGTATAAATAAAAATGCTTAATTATCTGTTCATGTGTCAGTCTTTTTCCAAAACTATTTATAATATTAGTCTCCAGTACGTCAAAAAATTGTTTACTGTTTTATTTAACTATTTCAAAATTCGTTAATGCTAATTATTAAGAAAACCAAAAAGTTTACAAGATAAAAATTAATTAGATCAATATGATATCTTTATTTTGATTGCACACCAAGAAAACGAAATCATGATAACTTACTAGAACGCACAAGAGATTCCTCACGGCATCTACGATTTTGGAGCCTTCAGCCAAACAGACGACTCCGTTATTACATTTTAAACTTCAGGAATTTGGAGTATGCGAACATATTTTGGACTTTTTTGGATTGTCTTCATTAATATTTTTGATTACTTAAAATCGGTGGTAGGGTTACCTGCCATAAGATAAAATCACAAAAACAAATTTTCTCAAAATAGGTTCTAACGATTTTCATCAAATTTTGCTAAAGTATATCCTCTAAGTCTTACGATTTCTCGAATATACAATGTAGCCCTACCGATTTCGATTAAATATCAGTAAAATGCGGAGATTAATGGGCCTATCTAGTGTAAAAAACTGCAACTTTGAAAATATCACGGTTAACGAATAACTGACAAAAATTTTAATAATAATGACAAATTTAAAATACACTGGGATGCAAAGCAAGTTTAGGCTATAAACGCTGTTTCTGTAATGCGAAGATATAATTCAGGATGTTATATAGGTTTAAATAAAGAAAAAAAGTTCCTTTAAACATATGTCCGGAAAACTCTTCTTTTACCAGCTATCCGCCATTTTGTTTATCTAAATAATTTAAATATCTAGAACGGTTTAACAGATTTAGTTGAAATTATGCATAGAGGATAAATTTCAAGAGCTACTTAAAAAAATAATCAACTTGTTCCATAGTAACATGTTTCAAAATAGCGGCCATTTAAAAAGAAATAATTAAATGGCCGCCAAAAACGGTTTATTGGAACAAGTTGATTATTTTGTTCAAAGTAGTTCCTTTACATTGGTGACCACCGTGAAAATTTTTAACTCAGCCTGTTAAACCAATCTAGATACATTATTTAGTTAAAAAACAAAATGGCGGATAGCTCTTAAAATAAGCGTTTCTGGACATACGTTTTCTTTATTTTGACCCAATATAACCACACCTAAATTATCTCCACGCATTACAGAAACACCCTGTATATATAATTTTTTTAAGGCGTTTATGGTTACATTTTCATTTATTTGGCCATCAACAACCGAACTCATTTTTTTTATTATTATTAATAGTTTTTGTTGGTTTTGGTTGTATGAGTGAGGAAGTTAATGGATGTTTTTATAAAATTGATTTATGTATAATTTAGAGTTTTTGAAAATAAAAGAAGTTAATAAAATGACAAAGTGACAAGTGAAGCAGACTACTTAGAGCACTTGTTCACACCGATGATTCCGTACCGGCACGATTACCGTGCAAAACTAATAGAAATATTTAACCTAGACTTGGGATAAAAACTTCAATCCCTCAGTATCCAAACAGAGCCACGACGTTGGAACGATATTTATATCATATTAAACCACTAATAACTATGAAACCGTAGAGATAAAAGTATAAATTGCTATTTAAGCACGGCATTACAGCCACATAAATTGTTAAGTTCGTGAACAACGTGTCCAGCGTTCCGTTAGTCGCGGCTAGCCCGTAAACTACACGTTTTATTGTGCACATATTGTTTAATGTATGTGGGAAGAGAAGCGAGCGTCTCGAACTCGAGAGAGGGTATCGATCGTTCGTTTCACTTTCGATTAATTGCAGTCGAGTTGCATAACCCTTCGCGATATATCGAAAGGTGAAGTTCTCCGGAATGAAATGAATTCCAGGTCAGAAATTGGATGCGAGGTCGATGTTATGTCAGCCTGAATCGTCTCCGGATTCTACTTGTCGATTAGGAACGTTTATCGAACTGCACGAGAATATATCGACATAGGTCAAACATTTGATATTAGGGAAAACGATATTGAGATTATGTCTAAGTTGATTTGTAGGCACTATGGGCGTGATTTACATCGATTTTACATTTTATTCGCTTAACACCAAAGCTGTGGAATCGCAGTAATTCGTTTTTTCGCTAAGTAGTTTGTAGTGAAGGGTATCAAATTTTTCATCTTTTATTGATAAATGTTCAAACTAATACTAATCACAACTATTTTCGTACATCACAAACGTAGACAGATTTTGATCAAATTTAATATATGGGCATATTTTTACCATATCTGGAGGAGTTAGAAGGAAAATTTGTTTTTAGTATACATCAAATTTTGGAGATATCTGTCGACAAAAATAAAAAATAACATTTAAAAATAATCGTCGTGTGTTTTACTGACATTTTATTTAGGGCGAACATCTATTAAATACACATCGTTAAGTTTCAAGGTATATTAATTTTTTTTGAAATTCTGAAATGGAACCAGATTAGAAATATGAGTTTTTTTCATGAAAATATACTTTTTCAGGTACTTTAAGCAAAAAATGTTGTTTTTTTAAAACATCCGTTTATCGATAGTTAAAAAATTGAGGATACCTACCATAAGATTAAAACTGAAAATCAGGATTTTTTGATCAAATTCTGTTACGTGGGCACATTTTGATAATTCATTTCTCGAGGTGTTTTATATTATTTTATCGTAACGTAAAATTTCAATATAAGAATCACGCATAGAGAAAGTGTCGTAATGGGTAAAAAATATGTTGCACTTTTCGTGGATATATAATAGATACGTTTTGGAGTATTGTAACGCCCCCCCCCATATTTTTGTAATAATATCTGTTTATTGATGGCTCAAAATTTGAGTGCAGTTTATACTAGTCTTAAACGCATACTTTAGGGATAGCCGCCACAAGATTAATACTCAAAACCACAATTAACTATTTTTCTAAAGTGCCGTCGTCATTCCCCTAATAACCCCAGTTTGAAAATTGTGCCGCAAAAAGTTAAAATGAGGTGAAATTTTAAAACCCATATTAACATGCCAAATAACATATAAAAGTAAAGAATATTCCGGGAGAACAAAGTACAAATATTAAGTTGGACAACCGAAGGGCTAAATTGTATATTTAATTTTAAAATAAAAACTAAGAGACTTTGATGGATTGTGCATGTACAAAGACCATAAATATCAAGGAAAAATGAACAGGTGTACAGGATATATCAACAGGGAAACACCCCTAGGAAGGACACGTTTCCTCTACAAGGACAACATAGAAAATGATTTAAACACATTAAATATTCAAAATTCGATAGCCAAGAGTCAGGATAGACCTTATTGACGATCTATTGTTAATTGCCAACTGAAAAGAGTCTCCTCGGTTTGTGAAACTTCTAACGTGATTATTATATTAAATTTATTGATAATAATTTGAGAAAAAGAGCCTAATTAAAACAAATATTTTGGTAAAAATAAATTATATAAATAGTTTGCTAAAATTAACACTTAAACTGATCACCAAAAGTCATTTAATTATTTTTACTATTAGGCCTATAATTTTTTTTTTAAATCATTACACATACTTTTTTATTGATAATAAATATATACCATTAATTGTGCAATGATAAATATGTTTCGTTATCAAAAATTAATTGGGCATTGATAAATATGTGTAGTTATATACCATTAATTATTGCGGGATGATAAATACATGTTGTTATATATCATTTTGTTTCAAATAGATGAAACGGCAATATTATAAACATTGTCTCAAATTTTTATTAAATTTTTCTATTTTGAAGTTAAGATGCATAAAAGATACAAACCCTCAGGTTCACACTTTAGTAAACACCCGAGGTAACCTAGCTGGATCTACACGATTTTCTCGTAAGACTGGGTTAGATCACTCTCTTTCATCTATCCTACAGATCTCCCTTAACCAATTCTTGTTCTTTACCGACCCTAATGCTATCAGAATATTTTAGAGTTTTATCATAGGTTCTTTCGTTCTTGTATTGTTAATACAATGATGACACAGATAATTTCCTTAAAAAAACATCGAGGAAAAAAAACAAAAGGATACAAAACTTCAGGTATAAAAACCAATTATAATAAGTTACGTAAACAAAATCAAAAAGTTATTCCAAAGTTATTCACGTGGTAAATGTATTTGAAAATTATTTTATAAATACAAAAAGTCAGCACGTTTTATAAACATTCCTGGGCGGTTAATAAAAATATATATTATTCAAGGAAAAAATAAAGCAAAAGCTTAAAGTTTCAAAATATTTTAATAATAGAAATGAGCTACGGCAACTGAGTTAGTTGCCCGATGATGCCGCAAGGCGAAACAATTGTAGCTTTTGCTTTATTGTTTCCTTGAATATGGAGTTTCAACAAGAAATATCTGCTATTACATTAAAGTTGTATAAATTATTATCAACAGTATTACTAGTTAGTTGTTAATGAATCCAATATAACTTAATCGATATACCAAAAGCATAGAAGTTCAAGTGAGATGACTACCACGCGAAAAATATCAGACAACAATATTACAGAGACTGTGATCAATTTTCAGGTAAAAAAAACACACTGACATTTTTTAAAGATTCATACAAACATTCAGAGTTTTGAATTACAGTCTAAATAATTCCACCTTTGATTTACAGTAAGTCCTTACGATTCACATAATAATTTCACACTGAAACAAATTAATTCAACGTAAACAAATTGTAACGCGACAAATATGTCAAATATTAAATTACCGGAACAACAAAAAGCCAAGTTGAGAGTGCAGTGAAACGACCTACCGCAGTTCCACGGTAAATTATTCAACCTCGCTCAGTGTTTCCACTATTTTCGGTGATTTTAATGACTGCTTTCGAATGTTCTCATGAATAAAATGAAGCCTTTCCGACAAACAAGCAAATAAAATTCAAATCACAAATAATCAAGTTCAAACTCTTTCGATTCTGTTCGAGTGAATGAACTGAATCTATTAAAATTTCTTTGGTGAATTTTAGGTTTATATTTGTTTTATTACTGTCTTACATGTACTTGGAACAGAGGAAGGTATGAGATGGGTAAACAAAAATCGATGTATAATTTTTTACCAATATATTTTTAACTTGTTTGTATAGTGCTATACAGGGTAAATGAAATGACTGATATTTATAACTGTTATGTGGGTATAATTTGGCAAAATCTTGAGAATTTTTTCACTTTTTTAATTAATCAAAATTTGAGACTAGTTGAAAAAACCAGGAAAATATCACAAAATTGCATTTTACTCAAAATTGGCTCCAGCGATTTTCATCAAATATTGTGAAACTGTAGCCTACAACGACGCAAACAAAACGTATTGGTCGTCATCTCTCCAAAAATGCCGGTTCGGGAGTTATTAATAAAAAACCAAAATGTTATAAAATATGTAGGCTAATTTCTCAACATCTGTTTTGCAGATTTGTTTGAAACCCGAAAGTTAATGACCCAAATCCCCGTGTGCAAAATTAAAAGTAAACCATTGTTATGATTCAGAAGTAATTGGTAAAAATCCAAAATGAATCTTGACCGAAGGCATTGAAAGCTTGATTTTAATTAAATTCAATTTACGCTGAGGAAGTGTTTACGGATCAGGGAAGGAAATATATTTGATTGAATTGTTTAGGGAGGCAAAGCTATTTGGATCTTATTGAGATTATATTCTAAAAATATTTGGTTTTTAGACATAATTTCCAGATATTTCCAATACAACCGATTTAAGAATCTATAAAATATTACAGCTGGAAAAAAATAATTGGAGACGTTACAACCTATAAATCAGAAGTTATTTTTAAATAACCCACATTTTAAAATTTACCAGTAGATTTTTCTAAGAAAATTGTTCACAAGGTGTAAAACCGTACGTATGTAACAAATTTAAAATTGAACTAAAATTATGATCCTTGGAGCACTTATTTTTTTGCCATTTTATTGTGGTATTAGCCTAACGGATTGCTCACTGTAATATTTATAATGTTTTTTTACTTTTCTGAACAATCTTTATGTAAACTTTCCTGTTTAAATCTCTGTTTCGCCTATCTATCAGGCATCAACAGAACAAACACTTGTTTCATTGAAACATTAAAAACATTTAAAAAACACTTAAATACACTTTAAAAACACACATCATTATAAGCTTAAAACGCGACAAAAAATATAGTAAAAAATTTAAAACCTAAAATGACGTGAGTTTTTTAAACAATTTTAAACTTATAATAATACGAGTTTTTTAAGCAATTTTAACCTTAAAATGATGTGTGTGTTTTAAGCAATTTTAAACTTATGTTATGTGTGTGTTTTAAGCAATTTTAAACTTATGTTATGTGTGCTTCTTTTTAAAGTGTATTTTAATGTATGAAAGAAATGTGTTGTTCTGATGATGCCTGATAGATAGACGAAACAGTTGTAAACAACAAAGTTTACAATCAATTATTGTTCAGGCACGTAAAATCTTTATAAATATCCTTTTCATTGTTGTTCATAAAGAACAAAAACTATGAACATTGCTTTTGAAAAGAGTATCACATTTTCGTAACTTTCAGACAAATAAATAACTTAGACGCTTTTTTCTAATAACTTTTTTTCTAAAAGTTTGTAAGAGAACAAGACTTGATCACGAGACTAGATAAGAAAGATGAAAAGGAGAGATTTAAACCCAAGACTACATGAAGAAAGGTGTAGATCCAGCTAGGCTACCTCGTATTTCTACACCAGTACCCACTATTTTTTCTTCTTATAGTTTAAATACAAAAAAACCATTCAGTCATCATCGAGTATAATAGGCGTGTACAAAAAGGTATCAAATTACTCATATGAATAAAATCGGAAATGAAAGTCCATGATAATCTTTTTCTATGAGTGAGAGCAAAATAGTTAAAAACTCTAGTTTAGAAGTTCACTAAAAAAAAAAAAGAAAAAACCAACTGTCATAATAATTGTCCCTAATTACGGTCTAGGAATTACGTATTTTCTAATATCACTATCAACAACATCAGAATAAGAATTGAGAAAAACGTCCAGCTGCTCGGAGTGATGTGCGGGTTGTAGGGTTGCTTTATTACCAACGCCACCACCCTATCAACCCCTATAGGGAACAATAAAACTAGGGCCTAATAGAGCACGAATTACAGTGTTAGCGTCATTCCGAGTAAAAATCGCTTCGTTCAATGAGTGATTTCAATATTCGGCGATCAGCTGATGCGCTGAAATGACGGGAGGCGTTTTTTTGTTTTGTTTTTTGCTTTCGTCAGTACAGAGTCGTTGGTCAACCTAGACTATTACATTTATATAACAGACTTAGGTAGGAACTATAAAAATTTCAAACAATCACAATTTTAAAATTTTGTAATATTACATGCTAAATTTGACTAAAATTTTGATTACTAAAGCTTCCTGATCTTTTCTAATTTTAAGTTGTTTTGATTTTTAGTAATAACTTATTTTTGATCGTAGACAAAAATGGACGTCACGTGCAAAATATAATAAAAGGAAGGATATTTATGAAAATATTCCAAGAAATAATAAGAAATGGTCAAGAGAAAGGCATGAAAATGGTGGCTGTAGGACATGAAGTGGATCTTAGAAGAATGGCTATCCGGAGATGAAGACGTGTGGCAGAGGGCAGAAGAGAGTGACACAGGTTCTTTCAAGGGCTGTAACGCCGACGAGGATAATGATGATAGAATAGAATAGATGTATTGCAACTATTTTTATAACAGATAAAATACAAGATTAACTATGTTTCAAAAGCAGCCCCAACAGGTTAAAACCCAATTACTGGCGTGCCATATATAACAAAATAACTAAGTCTGCCTAAACTATAAAATAATTAACAATCCAAAAGTAAAAGTCAATTCAAAAGCAAAAGTAAAAGTAAAACAACCAAATACACAATTACTAATATACGAATATAAAACCATATATACTAATAAAATAAGTAAAAACATAAAAACTAAAATTTTACAATTGTTGATCTCCACCAAAACTCGCAAATCTAAAACCAAAGTTGGTTTAATACAGCCAAAGTTTCCCTACGAAACCTCGACAAACCCCAGGTACTAAGGTGGTACATAATCCACCCTATGATGATTAGTATAAACCTAGAGGAGAGTATACCTTAAGACACTCAGTTAAGTGGGATTAGATTGTAGTACACACCGATGATATACACACAGTAAGTTAGAAATATTGCAAACATTACTCCAATATATAGGATCGGTGACTATTTCACAGTCTCAGATGTCAGGATTTCCACGAGGAACATTTCAAATATCTATAATTTCCATATTTAAAAAATCGTTAATAACTTAACCCGCCCAACCCCCTACTTTTATCTTGCCAGTGCACAATCTACACTTTCAATGAATAAATATAACACAACGGAGCTATAAATCCAGTTCTCTCAGGTTATACGGCGAGTAAAACATTTTTCAATTTCAGTTCGTAGTCGATAAATCGTCGGGCCGAGACTAAGTGCGCTAAAAACACACAGACCAGCCGTGATTATGAGCATAAACCATCCGGCGAGCCTCTGCCAGAGCTGTATATACATTTTAAAGACATAAAAACAAATGAAACCCATAAGTTATAAATATTATCATTTTCGAGTTCGGTTGGAAGACAAGCGGGTTTGTTAATTTATGCCGTATAGAAGCCAAACTCCCACTGTTTGTCCCCCCCCCCCACTCCCAATCAAGGGTCAAAGTTTACCTTTGGAACAGTTTAGAGGTTAGTACACCTGGCTTGATGCCATTTTGTCCGAAAACAAAGAATATGTGAATTTGTTCGATCGATTAATATTGGGAAGAAAACGATTTGCATTGTCGTTAAAAGGTATCTGGTTTCGTATTGAAATTGTGAAGCATGCTGAATTTCTTTCATATAAATAAAATTTTAAATCAGTTAAATGTTAATTAAACAGTACTTAAAGTTGAACAACCTTCATCCGCACAAAATTTAAGGAGGAAACGAAATATTTTCTATTTGAATGGTATTACAGCATTGTTTGAGGGTACATTTCAGTATTGATTTCATTACTCACGAACCGTAATTTTTTACTTAATTTGACATATTATTTTGGGTTATAAATTTTCATATTTCACTAAAATTTTATAAAAATCTCTAGCAACGGTATTTAATTGTTCAACCTTTTACGAATATTCCATGGTTTATTACTTCTCTTTAACAGAAACTCCCGGTCAAAACAATACGTTTTATTCCGGGTCACTAGGGTTTTTTTCAATTGAAATATTATCAAAATCGTTTGCGCTGACGTTTAAATATACGTACTTTTAGACGATATTCCTTAGAGACGATTTTAAGAGAATTGTAATTTTCTGTCTTATTTTTATGATAGCTACCGATAAATTTTTAATTATTAAAACGTCAAAACGTCCATCAGATAAAGTTAATGCAGTAATTAAGCTTAACTTACTACAAGCAATTAAACTTACAGTACTTGCATCTGGAATCTGGAGCAGAGAAGCTGGCCCATGACCTAAACACTATGAAATCTCCTCCAGGTATTTTGCTATAACAAGAGATATTAAACATAAATTCGTCCAATAGCCCAAGATGGGAAGTGGGAGGAGGGAGGTGTTCCCAATTAACGAATCCCCCCTCCTGAGTACACAATGTACTGGACGACCAAGCCAGAAATTAATGCGAAACCACAGCGTTCCCCATTTACATATCTAAACAGGTATAAATCGACGACCAAGATACAGATTTATGATACAGTAAAAGCGAAATTTTCTTGGAATAATTCATGTTAACTATTAAAGTTATCATTGGTTAATAGTTTATGTACACATAACTTATGACACAGGGTGTACAGGATAGTTAACTATGCTTTTGTTTTATCTTTTACTGGTTTTAACCTTTTGTTGATAATTCTTTTGTTCTTAGTGTAACAACTGTGCATATAAAACCATATGTGTTAACAATGATATTCTGAATTATAGGTCTCTGAGGTAATATACGATCGTTTAGGTCATGTTCGGTTGTTGAAATGTCATTTATTTTATTTTGTTGTGTTTCAAAAACATGCAGAATGTGTGACAAAGTTTCATCTAAAAGTAAACAAGATAGGTGTTTCTACCTGTAATTTGGGATATTGAAATATTTTATTGCAGCCCAAAGTTATTGTTTATATCTACCTATTTTTCAATATTTTATCTTAATTCATGTATATTTGTCGGCCTGGTTGTAACGTGTAAAATTATGCTTAATATTTGTCTGATTTGAAAAACTTCTCTTAAAATAATCCTGGAAAATAAAATACATAGCCGAAACAGCTAATTTATTTTTTTTTAAATCGGCATTCCACAACTACAGACGTATTAATTTCATATTTAAGTATTTTTAGGATTTGGTAAATAAGTGTTTTAATTTTAACATTGTTAACCTCTAGACTTGCGAATTTAATCAGCTAATTTAGGTTACGTCAACAATCTTTGTAGTCTACAAATTTCGACGGTATCTCGGAACTGAAGATGACAGTATACCGCTGAAACCGGTAATGCAGTAGCATATACAAGCATTGTTGTTATTTATTTGTTGTGAAACACTTTTCAAACAAATTATTACAAATAGTAATTCATTTTATTGTTTTATTACATTAGGCGTATTAATTACATTTTTAAAGATTTGGTCATTTTTAGAGAGAAAGTTTTAAAGTAATAAAGAATTGGCATGTAGCTACAAAGTTAATATTTTTATTCTTAGGCAAACTTTTGACGTTCATAAAAAGAAGAAAAAAATTGCTTCTCACAAAGTAAAAAAATAAAATTAAAAAAAAAACATTTATCTTATAAAACGTAATTTGTTTAAAGGGTGTTCTTTTTATTATCTCTTATTTAAAAACTACAAAGAAACTTATTGTGCATATAAAAATCGGCATTACGAGCCTAAACCTAAATTATATTTTCCCAATTCCTTATAACGTCATCGTTTGGAACACATTTTGTAAAAATCGGCTCAAAATTTGATGACTACAGCGAAAATAGGAGAAAGAAAATGAAAAAAACATCAACACATTAAAAAAAAAAAAAAAAAAGTTTCCGAATTACTGAAGTTGTTCTTAAAATCATTCTAGAAAATATTTTAAAAAAATATTGAACAAGGAATAAGAATTTTGCTCGATAGAGATGACAATCTCAGCGAGCAATAGGCTACATCTCATGATTTATTGCTTTCTTGTTAATTAATTTGAAAAACTACTATTCAAATTTGGTGAGGTATAAAACTCCGGAGACTAGGAATGATACCGAAACCAATGTAAATATTTGAGAATAGTTAATTGTATCGTAAGGACCTAACGATAGATGGAGGCAATAATTATGCTACCAATATGTAGGTCTCTTTGTAAAATATCCATTTTAAAATTAAAGAGGATTTCAAAATACAACAGCTATAGCTAATGAATTAAGAAAAAGATATTAATTTGTTTTTAAGAATTTTTTTCTAAATGAGGGAGATTCCTCCCGTATAGGGGGTGGAGTCGACTTAATTACTTTAAAAAAAATTTTAAAAAGAAGAAAAATAATCATCTAAATAGAATTTTTTTCTTTTTGAAAAAGAGACATTTGATTTAAGACAAAATTCTTTCTTTAACAATACAAATAAATCGAACAAATAAAACATAATTTTGTTTTCATCAATCACAACGCGTACATTATAGTTCCAATACCTAAACATTGTAAACATTTTGATCCGGACTGTACAAGATCGTTATAAAAACATTTTACAACACAAATCCATTGAGACAAAACACACAAGCTCGACGCACTTTTAAAGAAACAGATGCCCGCCGGTTCTGTGTTTGGGCAAAGCATTGTTTTCAATATTTCACAGCGGCTGGGGTCAAATGGTCAGGCGTATTTGTCAAGCTCCGGCTCGAACCAGTCGCGTACTACAAGATCGCATATCGTGTAATACATTATCTACGGTCGATTTGTGTTTTAATTGCGGCGTCCCAACACCGTCAGATACATTCCAATTTCCTAGAATCAGTCTATTTGTATTCCGGAGAGATGATTCGATAAATAACCTCATGGATATATAGGTTACCTGATCTTAATTTCCGATTATTATAAGCACAGCAAGCATCCTTTAAAACGAATTGATTCACTCCTGTGTTCTTTTCTTTACACACCGTATCGTCGTAGATGAAAGGAAATATTGTTATTCCATTATGTATTATTTCCGATTCCTGGAAATTTAAAGAGGTTAACATTTTTATTATTATTTTAAAAGAATTTAGTATAGTTTAATTAAAAAATGTAATTTCTGATATTTCCTTTGTATCCAGCAAAATATATTGGATGATAAAACAAATTAGCTGCCTTTTATATAAATTTAAAACTCTAACAATTTTATCTTTACATTCATATAAATTTTTCTTACACAACAAAGGACGGATCTGGATTCATATCGCTGCAGTTTGGACTAGTAAACCGGTCACATGTCACACAGGTTCAAGCCCGGGTAATGACGTTATGTTTTTACCGTGTGTTACGAAGTTCTCCGTTATTCATTGTGGGACACAAAATAAAGGTATTAAAAACATTTTTTTGTAAAGTAACCCAAGATGTGTTGAAAATTACGTATCCGATACAGTGTGTTCTAAAAAGCAAAAGAGTAAGCCTACGTATTTTATTTCTTAATTACAGTACGCAAATTATTAGAATATCAATTATACTTATATAACTGAAAATTTAAGACGTAAATTAATAAAGTGTAATAAAAGTAAGCAGTGTGAGTAAAAACAATTAATAAAATTCTATTTGAAAAATTCGTAAAAATTCATATTTTGTTAAAATTTTGGAACATCCGGTATATGAAATTACACAGTATTAATTTATGTTCTAGATTTTCAATTGATATGCTAGTATAATAAATATTCAAATAATTGGTATACTGTAATTAAGAAATAATATGTAGCCTTACTTTTTGCTTCTTAGTATAATCTCTTTCAAATACATAATTTTCCAGACATCTTGGTTTACTTTACATTATAATAAATCATTATTCACTCAGCCCTGCAGAGAACGTTTATTATTGTGTTTCAAAAATTGTAAATTAAAAACGTCATAACTCTGTTGTTATTAACGACAAATTAAAAATACCTTTTAGGTATCTTAAATTCACCTAAAAACAATAATAGCGTTACATTCATAAAGTTGAGAAAAATCACATTTTTTAATTTTTGGAACATCCTGTATATCCTACTAAACTTTTGTACCATTCTGTAGACTGCTTAGGTTAAGAGCTTTAAAATGAGAAGTCAAACATTTTTCTATCTGAAGCATTTTTTGAAATTTTTAGCAGTTTCCATATTTTATTACACAGACTGTTCATATGAATTGCCAATTTGCACAAACTTAAAGCCAATTTTTATTTTCACCCCTCCTTAATTTTTACAATTTAGGAGGCATTTAATGTAATAAAAAATATCACATTTTATTAAAATATTTTTTTAGTTAAAAATGTATTGTTCTTTTTTTGAAATGTACAATTTTCAGTAATTAACAAAAAGAATAATACAAAAACATTTAGACTACTATTATAAAAATGATCATTTTTCTATTCCACTAATTTTTAATTATAATGTTTTATGTAAAAAATTACAAAATAAAAAAACATGTACTTAACACAGAGTACCAAGACTAGTTTTCAACAAGTCCACAAAAACTGAAAATATGAGACCTACAAAAAATGTATGTTCTTCACAATAAAAACCGACATTTTTCTTTTCAAAGGGATGAAAATAATTAGGGGTTAGGAGGAATATATTACAGACTGACAGATTGAGAAAGGGGTTCCACACATCACACATATAGAACCGGAGGCTAACAGAGAGGGTTGAATGCCATTCCATTCTAATAAGCTCCAATTCGAACACCTACCGACCAAAGTCAGCACATAACTTCAAGATTTCTGTTAATAATAACCTTCCAGTCCGTCGATGCATTGTTGCTTAACAGCGCTAATGTCAGCGACTTCGTGAGGAAGGACATCTGCATCGCCTTGTAATTGATTCACTTAGGTTTAAGCTGTAATTTTAACTGACATTATGATTCGTAATCTACTTTGGTGAACCATACTGTTTGCCTATAGCATTTATATAATGTAAAGGGGAGGGGTTCTCTTCAAGTCCGTGTTTGAAGTTGCACGCCCTATAGTTTTCTTTTCCTTTTATAAATCCCAACATCACCAACCGTATTCATTGTAATAACGTAAGATTTGCCTCTTATATTACGTTATAGTTGAACGTCCCCTTTGAGAATACAAAGCAATATTGTACATGCAAATATTCATAAACAAATTTTACCTCGACAGTTTCTCACTGTAATAATGTAGGGAAAATATTTTATGAAGGGAATTTTAACTTTTTTTTACTGTAAAGGATGTAGATTTATAACGTCAATTGGAGAAGTGTCGAGGATTGCGAGAACTAAAGAGAAATTTATGTCACTAGTCGCGCTATATTTGTCCCGTT
This sequence comes from Aphrophora alni, assembly GCA_963513935.1. Classification (NCBI taxonomy): domain Eukaryota; kingdom Metazoa; phylum Arthropoda; class Insecta; order Hemiptera; family Aphrophoridae; genus Aphrophora; species Aphrophora alni. The sequence goes on along the minus strand of OY740767.1, from coordinate 137,758,418 downwards.
TTGGGGCATATATCTGTGTTCACTGATTCCAACAAAGAGCTTTGAATTCCGTTTATCTGTCGAAAACATATTAGTCGCCATCTCTTAAAGTTAAAATCAAAAATATACCTATAGTACCTCTATCGAATTCGTTCGACAAAATGTTAGCCAAATATTATGACTAAATGACCCAAATCCGTGTGCAAAATGGCAAGTAAAAATATGTTATTCTTCTATATATATATAAAAGTCAAAACCCACTGACTGATCACGAAATATCTGGATCAAGAAGCCTAGAGCTATGAATTTTTTAACATGGTTTGGGGTCTTAGGTCTGTAGACGCGTACAGGAGAGGAAATGAGGGGCCCCCAAACTTTGTTGCGTTGACTTTCAACGGTACAGCCCTAATAAAAATATATAGACCTCAAATGCTAACTGTGTAAACGTATATCCTACTTTCGTTTCTTTTATCGGTGAATAAGACTTTTACAAAAGTCTGTCACGAAGTTGTAACTTTAGGAATTAAATGTAGCTAAGCAGTAATTTGTGTACCTAGTTTTCTTGGAATGGATTGTACCGTCAAGTCAGGCTGGGAAACAAGTAGAAGGGAGGTCACTCCCCTTACACCAGACACAATCCTAGTCTGAGGCTACTGTACTAAGAAACGGTTTTGAAAATGTTCCACCTCAAGGGTGTTTTTTACCCTTAAAGTAAATCTCTGCTTCCAAAAAGCCTAGAGCTATGAACTTTATAACATGGTTTGGGGTAGGTCTGTAAAGAAATGGTTTCGAAAATTTTCCACTCCAGGGGTGTTTTGTACCCCTAAAGCGTATATCTGGATCCAAGAAGCTTAGAGCTATGAATATTTTAACATAGTTTGGGGTAGGTCTGTAGACGCGTAATAAGAAAGGGTTTTGAAATTATTCCACTTAAGGGTGTTTTTAACCCTAAAACAAGATTATCATATCTTTGCTATTTATTGGTCGACTTTGATCAAAATTGATGTGTTGTTATATTTGGGCATAATTTATTTCCATAGTGCCACCCCATTAAGGTTGTGCTAAAAAAACTATTTCTTTATAAAACTATCTCAACTATCCCCAGGTGAAACTGGGGTCATCAGCTAGTCAGGAAAAATGTCAAGAAATAGAAACAAAAAAATGTATCTTAAACGCAATTGAAACATGCATAAATAGTTTGGATGAAAAAAAAATTAAATAATTTTAAATAAATAGATTTTTTTCTGGTTTATGATAAAAACCAAGAAAGTTGAGTGAATATATTTTTTAGAAATATAGCTTTTTCGTTCATTTTTGTTTTTGACTGACAACTACCAAACTGCTATGTTTGGTAAAAAATAGTTTTTGGTTTTAGAGATGGGCGATTGAGGAGGTTTATGCAATGTTTTGCACAATTTAATATTGTTATTATTTTCACATTTTACATCAATAATAGTCTATAGTGTCGATACAATTCAAATACACTCAATGGATGACTATCGCTGCAAAATAACAATCTTGTAAAAGCGAATCTAAATAAAATTAGGCCTACACTTCTCTCGAGTTTTTTCTACACGATCGACTTTGAAATTTCGCAAAAATAATAATACTTCAAAGAAAACAATCATCTCTTTCTGGATTTCCATTATTTCTTAAAAAGTATTATAATGAGTTTACAGTTTGGAGTTATTTTTCTTTACAATGACATAAAACTGCTCGAACAAAACATCTTCCAAACACTATTTTAACCATTCTCAATCCACTAAAACTAAACTCATTGCTATTTTCTATCCTCAATTTTGTAATTGAACAAAATCGACAAAAAGAAATGAAGACAACGACCACCCAACACTTGCGCATCTCATTCATTACCAATGTAAATTAGACTCAACTGTATGCAAAGAACCCCAAATACTCCCACTTCCAAATCTTCAAGATCAGTCCGTACACGAGGCATGTGTATAACCGGTCGACGGTAGGACCTTCCATCATAAAATCGCTGTTTTAATTATCGGACAACGTTAGGTTAAGATTCTATTATTAATTACTCAACCACAAAACAGTCTCTTCTTAATTGACTGTGTAAAGCTATTAGGAGACCGTGACCGTGAGTGGGGGTCGTTCACTTCGCTCGCAACTCGCAACCTCTCCATCATATTACAGCTGGAAGCCTACACCTTGACTTGTCTCACGACATTACAATTGTTTCCATCATTTTACCGCATTACGGAACACTCAAATACTCTCCTTTCAAAGAGTAAACAAGAAAGTGTAATTCAGTAATTACTGGAGTGGTTACACTTTTAAGTGAAAAAAAATCAGGTTGTTTGTAAATTCATTGCTTAGTGTATCAATGTAAATTCAAATTTGGTTACAGGTTTTCAATGTGTATTACATATTAGAGGTGTTAGATATTTAAATTCTTTCCTTTGCCAACTTTTGACAAATATTGATGGCGATAGATCAATTAAGACGGGGGAGCAGATAACACACGGAAAAAACGCAAACACGCGTGTAAATAAATGGAAGCGTTTACGAAATATTAACTTTTTTGCTTTTACTCTATAATGTATTACTTTTATAAGATGTTACAGTTTGTAAACAAAAATTATTTAGCTAATTAAATTGTATTTACCATGGTTTCGACCACACAAGGATCATTGTCAAACCATCCTATTTTGAAACCATTGTTTGATAATGATACTTGTGAGGTCAATCCGCGGTAACCATACAATGACTACCAGATCACCAAGAAATGATAATCAATTTTAACTAAGTAATTATGGTATGATCAAGAAGTAGCAATTAATGATGAAAAATTATTAAACAAAGAATAATGAAAACGTGAACAAAATTACACTTAACTTTTTTTAAAGAAGACTATAGAACTGTTTAAGGTTGAAGTATTTTTCGAAACTGAAATTATTGAAGACAATGTATTCATCAAGTTTAACTCACAAAACAAAACCCGAGGATTCAATTCAAACAACATTTAAAAACTGATTGATAACAAAAGGACTGTCTCAATATTTTCAGTGGGATTTTTTAAATCGTCGTTCAAATGAATCTTTGTGGCATGTCGTCTTTAGTGGACTTTAAGATTACAAGAGCAGTAATACTAAATATATATATTTGTACAATACAAATATGTGAATATGGTGTTCAAAATAGCTAAAACCTTGACATGAGAAAAATAAAAGTATGGGGAAAACATCCGTAATGTATTATTAGTACAATATAATATAATATTAATTTCTATACATTTTAAATAATATATACTAGGTTTTGAATAACACTTGAATATTTCACTAGGTCCGACCTTGAAAACACTATAACGAAAATTCTCCAGGCCTTCAAAACTTAATTGAAATAAACCAGATAATATAGAACTAACAAATATAAAACTAGGTATATTATTTTACTACGTACGTGATATCCAGATAGCACAGACTAAAAAAATTAGCACGGTGCTAATTAAAAAATGGCGGCCGCCCCACCGAAAGGAAACCTTAAAAGTGCGTTTAGCGGGGATAAAATAATTTAAACCAGCCTTCCTCGATTCGATATCACATCCGGTTCAAATATGGCGGTTCTAAAATGGCCGCCAAGTCTGATATACGCGACAAAAAGCTGTCGTATCGGTTACATATGGGTAAGTTAGAAAGTATGTAAGCTTATGGCGGCGATGTAGAACATCCCCCCACCACCCTCAATAGAATATATATTTTAAGAATAAAAATCAAATTCTAAAATATACAATGTAGCTTTAACGAATTAAACAAAAAAATACGCGTTGGGTTTTGAAAAAGAAATTTTTAAAAAGAATATAACTGCTAATGAAATGGGTATAGTGCTTACTCATACAAGGCTATGTTACGAACCCACATTCCAAATTTGAGTGAAATCGGACGTTAATTGCGGCTACGTGTGCATTTAATATTTATTTTGTTTCAATTTGTAGGTTATGTTTTAATCGTCCCGTGTAACTATTATAATAGTGATAGCTGGGAATGTTATCGCAATACCAATATGCATAAAATAAATTTTAACTGTGTGTTGCAAACCCTATGAAAGTATTCTTTAAATTTATTTTTGACTATAAGAATATATGTAACAAGTTTCGTTAAAATTAGTTTAGTGTCTAAACGATTAAAAGACGGTACGAATGAATTCGAGATGGACAGAAGAATCTAAAGCAAAAGAATCAAATAAAATAATAAAATTTGCACAACAATTTATTTTCAACAAGACGGCGTTTCATTGACTAACTTCTTCTTCACCAAGTGATACACTGAACTAAAAACGCTGGACCTATTTCTCCACGCCTTATCTTGTGTTCCAGATTTATTCTACCTTATTTATTTGATAATATATTTTCATGTGTTTCTCGTACTATAGTGGAAAAAACGTATAAAGCATAAAATTTAACGATATTTACCCCCCCCCCCCCATATAACAAAACCGAAATAACAAATTGCCTAGTTCTATTGTTGACAGAAAACTAATATTTTTTAAAACAGATGAATTAGCCGTGTTTCTTAAAATAAAATCAATGGTTGAAATTATAAAACAAATCTTTTCGAGTAAAGCACTTCGAAAGAAAACTTCTTTTGGAACTTTAAAAAAAATAATTTATACAGAGTAAAACACGCCTTTCATTTCTTTCTATTGATGTCTCTGACATGGGTCATTTGAGAATCTTTCCTTCAGATCAGAGAGAAAGTTGAAAACTTCCTTATATAAACGACTCTGTAGAGTTACAGGATGTCCTGGAATTTTAGCCAGTAATTTCTGGACTTAAAACAATTTAATCTAATTTACTGTGGTGGGGATTCAAAAATGTAATATTTTGGAAATGGGTTCACAGTTGGAAAGTTTTCAGAGGAAGCTCACAAATTTAGGATGTTGAAGTGAGGAAAATGTAGAACCTAAGATAGGTAAGTAGAATGATAATAGTAGAACAACGGTGATGGGAATTCGATGTGCTAACCACATATCCGACTGAAAAGTCGTCTAACAGACCTTCCTTTTCAAGGCAGTATGTTTCAATAGGTACTAGGCTAGTACTTTAATTTTAAGATTTTAAAACATTACCCCTTTACAAAAAATAAAGCCTAATATTATAGGGAATTCAAAAATACACAAATCAGGCACGTAGTATTTTTAGAAGGAGGGCCTATTTCAAGAAAACCTGGTTCAAAGAAAGTATATGTTATAAGAATTGAATTTGACAAGTAATAGGCCTAAAGATTTTTTTTAATTTTTTGAAACATGTCTTACTTTTTAAAACAAATTTGAAATGATAATTATTTCTTCAACAAATCCCCTCCCATAACCATCTTAACCTTATACAAATAACTAAATAGATACACATTTTTTTGCAAGTATGCCTAAGAGGTATCCCAAATTGTGTATTTTTCAATGCAAAGAGTAAAAATATTGTACTCCAAAATTAAAAAAACCCTCACTTAGGAAAATGTGTAAAGTAAACCAAAATAATGAACTATTGAAAGTAAATCAAATTGGATTTTTCTCTCAACCAATTTACAAAATATTCATATTTTAAAAATTGAATTTGAGTTAGGCGGGTTGTAGCTTCTAGGGGTGCATTTACGTTTCAAGTTAAATCGAGCACTTATTCTATACCCAGACCGACCATTTTAAAATCTTCTGGTACACCCTGTAGGATTAACGTATATTCAAGATTAAAATAAATTCTTGATCAATTCGGCTAACATACATTCCAAACATCAACTTTCCACCTAAAGACTTTTTATTCCATGCAGATTTAAACCATATGATTTATCGATAAACAAGGCTGACTTGCCAGACCTACCTCTCTGTACCAACGTTAACAACACGGGACTCCTCGTAGTGTCTTGTAGCCTGGCCATTACGTAGATAAGAAGCCCTAAATCAAGATGTCGGAAGTTGTGTTCAAGATCCGACATTTTCGATATCTTGTATCGACTATAGAGTAACGAGGTATGCCTACACGGCGTAGAAGTGGAAGATGTCCGATCTTCTGTAGATAACGGTACAGTCACCGAGGAGGTCTTGCCGATAAATAACTCTATCACGCTTGGAACACGAACCCATTACGCTAGTTTAGTAATTAAGGATAAAATTAAATGCCGACAAACTCTAGGGCTCGTTTGCGATACCGAGCCTTGAAATATTAGTTTGCTTAATTATGTAGGCCGAGAAATGTTTGCGTTGGTAATTTAGCATCCCTTTTCCTTATTGATGGGCAAACTGTGTAATCGAAAATGTTGTTTGCGGAAGAGGAGGTTTTGAAATAAAAAAGAATGGTAAATTGATTTGGGTAGGGGGAACTAAATTCGGGCATTTTTTCCACCGTACAGTGTTGACAAAAAATGTATAACTTTTAAACGAAAGGATATAAAAATTGCAACTTTATAATGTACATTTAAGCATATTACTCAATTTTAACCAGTCATTAAAAAATGGGGAGGGTTAGAGAAATTGAAAAATTTGTAACGAAAAACCTTGAGTAATAAACAGTTTTAGTAGTACGAGTAGAGAAAAACCGAGTAAACTAAAGCGCGCTTTGTTGTTCCTACTTAAAATATGAGAAATTTAAAAGAATTATGTACACATATTATAGATGAAGGGACTGGCGCAAAACGGAGGTGGATAAACCAGGTAAAGGAGGCAGCCTACTGTATGAATCGCTGTCAATTTACAGGATTATTGTGCGAACAACAGGATTTATAATTTGCGAATCACTTGAAAAATTTCATGTCTAATATTTTTATCGATAATAATTATAATTATTGATATAGTTTATTAGGACATTTGCCAAGATTTGTGTATGTAAAACCTAATATAAGACAAGAAAAGAGACAAAAGGTTGTTCACCCCGATATAAACGTTAGGTAACTACTCCGTTGACACTGTAACATGTTATGTTTTAGTTGACTAATGTAACATCTCTGTTCAACTCATTCCTTTAGTTAACATGTAGTTCTGTGACTAGATGAATTGTTCATATTATTGATATCGTTTAATCGATTTTTGCTAACGTATGCATATAAAAAACTAATACGCGACATTTCGATGGTATGGATAAACTACCTTTATCAAGTCATACCTGATAAAGGGCTAACAGTTTCAGCGAAACCTGAAATATGAAAAGAGCTAACATATACCTTAGGGCCCTGTTGTAAACTAACACTACAGTAGCAAAAAAATAAATTTTGGGCTAAGGCTAAAATAATCAAGAATATTCGGTGAAGGATCAGATAATAACAAAATTCCTTAACTACACTACAAAAAGAATGACTAACAATTGAGTGATACGGGGTTACGTGCCGACGATGTGGTGACCTAACGGTTTATTGATGTGAAAAACTTTTTGTCCCTTCATTCAAGGGTTTATTGCATGATCTAGTCATCACACCTACTGCCGATTTAAGCGAAAAAATGTCAGCCTCATTTAAAACAGATGAATGTTAAATAATCCAAAGAAAGAATCATAATTACTTTCATAGTGCGATAAACTTAGTTTCTATTGTACAATTCGCAACTAATACTCGAACTTATTACGCGATATTACATTACAGATAAGAATTTAAATTATACAACTTTAAGAAGTAAGATCCCATCATGTAGGCTATTGTCCATTCACGTATCGTCTTTGAAACTCTAATGACAACTTGTCTGACATATAAGGCCTGCTAATAATCATCTAGAGTAATCACTGCACACAGATCGACATTGCTTATCATCTATGAGCACAGTATAATGCGTAGGGTAACAAATCTTCTCGTGTGACAGCAAACTGTTTGCTGAACACCATTTCATTAGTTGAAACTTCATTTGACATCTTTCAGTAAACTTATAGATCATGGTAGGATAAAGAAACCGGTATCAAAACGTGAGTGTGTTTGCTTATTTTGAGTCGAAATTTAATATTTATCAAGCATAAACTTTGTCTAGTGGCTTTAAGACGAAGAATAAGCAATTATTAGAGACAGTCTTTTGATACAGATCAGCGTCGTGTTGCGTTAAGATTGTTAGAGAATCAGAGCAAAACATCCATGTTGCAGTTTACAATCTTACCGCTTTTAATCAAAATGTAAAGATAGTCTGATATAATTGACGGGAATTTGTTCATAAACATCCAAACTATCATTTGTAGAAAACATGAACATTAAAATGTCAATATTTAAGCAGTAGAAGTTGAAAAACTACTACAGTGGTCATTGTCATGAGGTAAGGACGTTTTGATATCTACCAATACATTGGAGTTTTTTGGAAATGATCAGGAATGGTTGATCTTAGTTTATCAACCTTCAAATACAACCTTTTTTAAACTACATTTTCATCAAATCTGATATTAGAAATGTTGGTCCTCCGGTAAGAAATTTCCTGTTCCAGTCTTCCAAGAATAGTACCATTGTTGAGGGCGTTATCACAGTGGTAACGAAAACGTTTCAAGGATCGTTCGTTATACCGGGTGCCTAAAACGTGCCTCCCCCGTACTTTTTTCACAATTTTTGTCATATTGTTTTGGACTAAAAGAAGTGTCTAGGTTGCAACAATTGAATTATTTTTGTTGTTGCTTTTATTACAATAAAGTAGTCAAACAGACTAACCATTAATTTGTTTCTAGAGTTATAATGGTAAATTCTAAACGTCACCCTACAGTGAGCTAAAGTTATACCAACATACTGAGGTAGACAAATATACACTGCGCTGCACCCTCTCACTGAAGACTTAAAATAATTCAAAAGGCTTTGTTCTCTTCAATCTTCTGATTAAATTACAATTATCGAAAAGTCTTAGTATTGATATGATGTTTGAAATTGGTTCACGCCGCGTGTCAAACCTTTTTATTTCACTAAATACATCCGCAATTACAAGATCTCAATGTAGACCAATATTTCTAATGTACAGAGCCATGTTCTGCAATATTCTGGAATGTTTGAATCTTTTTAACGATACATTTTGGCACAACCCCAGTGTTGTACACCATTCACCCTTTAAAAATAATATTTCAGTTTCTATTGACAATCTAGACTTGTGTTTATAATTGACACTCAGTTCGGTTTTCTTCTTAACGTGTTCCTTCCATTTCAACTTGCCATACAATGTCAAACCACGTACTTGGCTGTATTTCCGCAGGGAACTGTTCCAGTTAACTAGACAATGATTTCTATTTCTATTTGTGAAGTTTACATGAACAAATTTTATCTCATTTAACTTGATTTTCTACTTCTTGTTAACGATAGACGCGATAGCTTGCTTGTTGAAGTTTGTTGGTGGATTCACCTAAATTTGTAGCCACCGCCAGTATCGTCTGCAAATGTGGAAAATCACTCGTATAAGGCAAATGTAATATAGGGCTCAAAACGTTACCCTGAGGTATACCTGTATTCACTTCCTGCTTAATCCTAAATAATCTGTCGAATATGTATGAACAGTATTGTTTTGATAGTAGAGCTACTCTATTCAACTTGTAAATCAGTCCCTTATGCCAAACTTGGGCCACATTAAGGAAGATCATTTTTCTTTTAATGCCTTTTCAATTATTTCTGATATACAATGAGCTTGATCTATCGTTGAATTTCTCTGTCTAAAACCGAACTGTTGGTTTCGAATTCATTTTTTACTTTCTAAAAGAGATTTTATCCTTTTTAAAGATAATTCTTTGAAAAGGTTGGTAGCAATGATATAAGCCTATACGATTTAGTTCCATTTGGTGGTTTTGCAGGTTGTTGCAACTTCAGATTTTAATGATGATATAAATATATGGCTAATTGTGTCCAAAAAAAACTAAGATTATAGCAAGACACATAATTAAATATTATTTTTTTACCCTAAAATCAGTGGTAAAATCAACTTTTTTTAAAATATCTGTTACCAATCTCCAGTTATTTAGGGAAAAAATCCGAATTTTTTAAAATTGGAGTTTTTAATGTATTTATATTTCTAAAACATAATAATGCGTAAGACGTCCATGTACATCCCCACGGTGTAACCTGCATTTCATTACAACACCTTCAAACCATTTTGAAATTATTAACTTGAATGGCGTAAATAGATAGATAATGAAAAACAGTTATGAAGATAAAAGTCTTTATACAATATTTTAAGTCAGAGATAGTTTATGACATTAAATGCTCTTTTGACACTATTTAAAAACTTAAATTTTTGATATTTTTTTTTGGTGAAAATCTGAAGATATCAAAAACCGATTATGCCACTGGACAATGTTAAATCATACGCTACACCACCATGATTGAACGTAAAAAAATTACCCATATTAAAGAAAGCAGCCAAAATAGTAACATCACAACACATTACGAGGAATTTCACGTAAATTTAACATGTTTCAAAAATTTAGAAAATATTTTGTAGTTTCAACGAAAAATCTAATAAAACAATGACGATAAATTAAGAACGCTAAAGCAACCCAGTATTTTACTAGTACTTCCACTGCATTCCAATTGAATGAATACAGAAGATTTTTGTTTGCGCTACGCCTCCGCATTCGATCTGTTTCTTAGTGCCCCCTTCTCCCCGTAATTGCAACGTTGGACGCGACACAGTCTTTCATTATAATTTACTTTTAAGTGTTTCTCAGAGCCGACGCCGCCATTTAATCTTCCTACTACAACAGCATTATCGTCAGTATGAATAAATAATCAATTTGTTAATGAATCACTTAATAATAATGGATAAAACAACGCGTTTTGAATTCAAAAGCTGCAATACGTGACGTAAAAGTGCATTATTATGTAAACGAAATCTTTGCAGAATTTTTATCCTATGTTCACCAGTATTGTATTAGCAAACGTGTCGTGTCTGAATGTGATATTTGATTTTTAAAATTTAAAACAAATGCGATCTAAAAAAATATAATTTAGCGACAATAAATTATAGACTCAAAACTTTACAATTTACCAAAATATGATCGAAATTTCTTCCAAAGATTTTTATATATTTAAATTTCTATCTTGATTCAATTATCTTTTGTGACAAATAACTTCAAAATCAGGATTTGTATGTAGGTGGAGACCGATAAGTTTCATTCAGATTCAAAGACGCTACATTTCATTTAACAAAGTTGATTTACAATTAGAGATTCTATTCACTAGAATATTCTTCTTCCATTTAAGAAAAAATTAAGTTCAGGGTAGTCTATCTTAAATCGAGCATTTCCACAAAAAATCATACATTATTTATTGACCGATCACTTGAACGTTAAAGTAAGAAAAATATTTCCGTACGTAGGTCCTACTAATTATTAGAAATTTCTCTACCTACTAATTATTATCAAGTAGGCTAACCACCATACTAATTATTTAAAATTTCCCTACCTACTAATTATTATCAAATACCCTCCGTACTAATTATTATAAATTTCCCTACATAATTATTATTAAAACTCTCCCCACGTAATAATTAATACAAATTTCCCTACTTACTAATTATTATAATTTTCACTGCATAATGTTATTAAAAATTTCCCTACGTAATAATAAATACTTCTCTACGTACTAATTATTAAAAATCTCCCTACGTAGGCCTACTAATTACTAAGAAATTCCCTAAGTATTAACTATTAAAAATATCCTTACGTACTATTTATTACAAATTTCCCTATAACTAATTATTAAAAATTTAGCTACACATTAATTATTAATAATTTCGATACATAATAATGATTTTAAATCTCCCTAAATAAAAATTATTAAAAATTTCGCCACGTACTAATTATTACCCATTTTCCTACTTAATAATAGTTAAAAATTTCCCTTACACAGATTATTAAAAATTTCCATTACACAAATTATTAAAAATTTCCCTTGTAAAATTTATTTTGTGGACTTAATTGATTGTGAAAAATCTGTAGACCAATTTTTAGTTTAATTGTAAGCCTACCTATATCGTCAATTTAGGAGAGTGGTTAGAAAATCGGTTCAACTTCAAATGTCCTGCAAAGCTCTCAGTATACACTTAGCTGTTCGGTAGTATTATTTAAGCTTTATAGGTATTTGAGTAAAAATAAAGTACCATAAAGGTTTATAGGCTACCCTTAGAATATAATTGACATAATAATTTTACAGGACAATCTGACATAAAAACTAAATACACCTTATAGAAGGTTACGCTTAATTAACAAAAAACTCCACAATTTTAATACTTTAAATTCTACAGACACTGATATTGTTTCTACTAGTAAGATTTTATAAACAAAAGTAAACATTTTATTCTTATATTATGACTAGTGTTTCTCAGTGTGTGGTTGCGATTAGTGTGTAAATCTATCATTCTGATTACATAAAGAACTCGAAGAAGGACACCGACGTGAGAAAACAACGGAAAGTAAATAACGTGACGGAAAGGACGAAATGTCAAGGAGAAACAAATTAAAGGAAACAATGAGTTAAAATCAATCAACAAGAAAATAAGATGCTTTGCTATGTTCATTATCATGTTGACCTGACGTTTTATATCAATATAATCATCGTAATTGTATCATAAGCGAAGTCTTTATTTTCAGTTGAATCGTTGTTGAATTTATAAACAAAACGAAAAGAAGAGACAACAGGAAAAAGTTTGAAATAATCATATAGTCGAAGAGGAAAACCTAGTTAATGTAAATGAGTAACTGTGAGTAAATGAGTAATTTTGAGTAACTGTGAGGTTACGTTATTACAAATTTGTTTTTTTTTTGAAATTATAAAAACAACTCCAAATTACGAAATAAATTAGCACTCTAATAATCGGCATTTTATTCAGCGTTAGTATGTAAATTAATTTTTACATTTATCAAAAACAAACACATCATTTAAAAATGGCCGATAGATTTCAAATTTCAAAAACGCTATTTCAAGGATTAAAATTCCGTTTAGTACAAGCTTTTTATAAATGCTGATGTTTAATTTTCTAATTTGAGGTTGTTTTGAAAAAAAAATGTTTATTTGGAAAATTCGCCTTTTGTAATGTACGGCACGATTTTCTAATTATAATGAACTTGCCCTACGACATGTGAAACCGCAATTATATAGTCTAAAAAAATTGAAATAAAAGGAAGACCTCTAGAGGATTTGTGCTAAATTACTCCAATGTATAGGATCTTTAAACATTTCATAATGTACTCGTGTACTTATGACGATGAAGATACTTCGAAACACGTCATCTAGTAATAACAATAAATATAAAGAGTTAGGGATTGTACTCAACATAATAGTTTAAATCGTTGAAAAAAAAAATTATAATAATTTATCTTCTAAAAACCACTGAAAGGACTAAAATACGATCCCCCCTCTTTTAAAATATCATCACCTATTCTGTACAACTAAATTGTTCCACATTAAACCTCTCATTATCTCGGGACTTCTGTCAGATGAATATTGTTACAATATAATATTCATTAAATCGAATATCATTCCAATGTAAATATTGTAAATTATCATAAAGTCATAATTTAGTCGATTTTTTTTAATAAAGCAATAAACGCCGCATCTCGTAGATAAATAATCCACCGCACTATCAGATATCCTAATGAGACAATCCTGTTTAAGGAAATGACAAAAATATATTAATAGTAGGGACTCTGTAATTATTACGACAACATTAGGATAAAGATCTTCCTCGGCCGAAAGAACACCTGTGAGTAATATTCTCACGATAGGAAACATTCATGTTCAACGATAATATCTCCAATTTAAGTCCGGACATAGCGACTAAACTATAAAATTCTGCTCAGGCATTGTCATTTTTATGATTAATCCGACAAGAAATCGCGGTAGTATGCATTATTAATGTGTTGCGGAACCCCAATTGGAATTCCAATAGAGTACCAGAAGACCAGATCGGACTACACTGACCAGAAATGAACGTGGTTACGCTTTGTTTGGAAAATAAAGCAGTTTATAGAACGTCTGGTCTTTGATATATATCATTGTTGTTGTCACACTATTTAAGTTATAGTTGTTTGATATAATAATATACTATTGTCTGCGCTGTAACAGAATTTTTATTGGATAGAGAAAAAAAATCTCGTGGAGACTATGAAGGTCAAATTCGTTTGAACGAATTCATAATAAGGACATGTTGTTTGTTTTTCTTTATTAGAATAAAATCAATTATTGTTAGTCAGAATTATGGTTGAATTTTAATTATAATTAGCGTGTATACATTGTGGTTTTAATGTACTGTGAAAATGATAGAAAAAAATTCAAATTGACAGTTTTTCGGTAAGTTCTGATCTAGGACCTGCACAGGATTTTAGTAGCTCATTTTGTGAAACTGGCGATCTTCAAAAAGGAACTGTTACGCAAGAAGAACTCACATCATATTATGTATCAGCTGAATGCGAGATAATGTATGTTTAAACTTACAGATTTTGTTGAAATTCACCAGTAAACAAAGTGGGAATGCAAAGTATTTATTGAAATAAATCTCAATTTTCGTCTAATAAAATAGTAAAAAATTATACAATTTCAATTTCTTTATTATTTGAAAAATCTTGAAGACATTATTATTTTACCCCATACTTTCAGGTCATCGGGCATATGTTTAACATTATCTTTCTCTTGGATGAGAGAGTCTTTTTTTCCAGAATAACCTTATAATACAGGACTGCATAGTACTTTACTAATTATTATTGATGAAAACTAATGGTGAATGTAAAACAAATTAGCTGTAAAGAAAAACTTGAGTCTGGTATGAAATGGCACGTCACTCTGGGCTAGAGGGGAACTAGAGTAGTGGTTTGTGGGTGCATTTAATTAAAAACGCCCCCGATTTAAGTTCAAGAAAGCACACACATAAGGTGAACAGAGAAAACGAAAAGCGATTGGTTTGTGAACCCTGTTCCCTGAAGTAACATCTCAAAATTTTAGTAACAAATGTTTTGCACTATAATAAGGATGCTTTGCAATAGGTGAAGGAGGAATTGTGGCATGCAGTCATTTAGTGAAGAATTGTTGTAGCTACGAATGGATTTCGTGGAAGGTATTTGAAGTTATGAAACAGACATGTAGGGATCTTCATTGAATGGACATACTAGAGCTGGTGAAGTACCTGAATGCCTAGGATAGGTTCAGGAGAATGTAAGTAGTCTACAGTATGTACGCAGAAGTAATTCATGGTTGTCAAACTACAAAAAAAAACTACTGTCTTGTAGTTTTTTTTGTAAGTCTTGTTTTTACCTCTCGCAAAGTGAATAAAATAGCAGTTAAAACAATTCTACCCAACTTCTGGAATTAGAGTTAATATTCGAAATATTGTATGATTTCTTCGTTAGAACAATTTTCAATTTTGATGTAAATTTCAAAACAAATTCACGTATATGATTTTCTTGAGTTGGGATAAAAACTGCAGCAGATCCTTGAAAGTGTGAGTTTTCTCTCTTCTGTTCCACCAACAACAATAAAAATTTGATATTTACAGAGTGCCAGTAAATTCTTCTAAATCCGAGGCCACAGTGATATCTTATACACACATTTAATAGTGACTTTAACGCTGGGTAACCACAGAGTTCTGTCTTTTCTTTCTTGTACCATTTTCCATAAATGGAATATAATTGTATATTAAATCCTACCAAGAAGCAAGCTATAAAAGATTATGTTTTATTACGTAATAAAATGAGTTTTAATTGCGATTAGAATACAACCAGAAGAACAAGCACGAAATGAGATAAGCGAATATGTAGTAATAAGGAAGGACAATTAAGCGAACTCTAACTAATGGACGCTAAACTAATTCTATTCTATTGGGAGATTTATCTCATTTAACACATGGTTTATTTAGATAAATCCGATATCGGTTGTTGGGATTTAATTGTTTTCATACAAACTTTATGTTTGAGATTTAATGAATGCGCAATGTCTTACAGATCTGATCGTTAAAGTGTTTATGGATGTTAGGACGAATGTTTCGAGAAAATCATAATTAGAATAAATCTTTTGTAAGTAATAATAGTCTTTTGTGTTGTTAAAGCTATAAACTACAATCTACCCTTAGGATCTTGCAAGTTTATTGAGCTTAAATAAACACATGCACAAGTATTCAAATGTATATAATTGTATCTTTTATTATCGACCCGCCCGTCTTATCTCGTTCGTGTTTCTCTCTCACTTCTTCGTCATCGACATCTCTGATAGACTGTTGTATTTCGTCTAATACTATAGTCAAGGACAATCTAACGTGAGACATAACTAGAAGACTCTGTTGGTGTCCTGAATGAAGCGTGAGATTTAATAATCTTCCAAGAGTTAACCAAAACGTAATAACTTTTACATAAACGTGGACATGGTTCATTTTAACTTTTTGAGCAACTACCAAATTGCCAATTATAGTAACGATTAGTTTTTGAGGTTATTGTCTTATAACAATTAACACATATTTTGAGTTAAAACAAATTTTAATCGACAAACAGACATCATTCCCAAAACTACTTTTAAGGACTCAAGAGACCTCAAAAAGGAATATACCCAAAAAAATCGTGACCCATCCCATAACGTTCTCTACTCAAAGTACTTGTAAAATATGTGAAAAGAAGTTTTTGAATGTTTCCATTACATGAAATTAAATCCATATAATATTTGACTTCCTCCTATTATTATATTATGGTATTGCTGATTATCCATACTGAAGTAGTATGAATTTATAATACACAAAGCAAGAAAGGATTGGCGTTACTAGTATATTGGAATATAAAGGTAACAATCTGCTATTAATAAAGAAATAATATTATAATTTCAAAGGATTCTGAGTAATTTATTAATTGAAAGTGCATTGGAATCAAAGCCTGTAGGCTATTAAATTATTTAAAAAAACATCTAATATATTGAACAGTAACAAATATATTTATCTTCACATAATGCTTAAAGACTATAATAACAGTGTTAATAGAGTTATTGGGAAATAAACTATGCTCAAATATTGCATTAACATTTTCACACAACATCATTAAAAATGTATATTCGGGGAATAAGAAAAATCGCCGATGGAACCAACATAAAAGGCTCTATGAAAATGTGTTTCAAAATTTTTTGAAACATGATACATAATGGCCCCAACAAGCGTGGAATGTCAAATTTTGGTGAAATATGAAACTGAATGACCCAAACCAGTGTGCAAACATCCAATTTTGTTGAAATATGAATCTCAAGGACCCAAACGGGTGTGGAAAGTCAAATTTTTGGTGGAATATGAATCTCAAGGACCCAAACTGGTGTGGAAATTCAAATTTTTTGGTGAAATATGAATCTTAAGGACCCAAACTGGTGTGTAAATTCAAATTTTTTGGTGGAATATGAATCTCAAGGACCCAAACTGGTGTGTAAATTCAGATTTTTTTGGTGAAATATGAATCTCAAGGACCCAAACTGGTTTGTAAATTCAAATTTTTGGTGAAATATGAATCTCAAGGACCCAAACTGGTGTGTAAATTCAAATTTTTTGGTGGAAGATGAATCTTAAGGACCCAAACTGGTGTGTAAATTCAAATTTTTTGGTGGAATATGAATCTCAAGGCCCCAAACTGGTGTGTAAATTCAAATTTTTTGGTGGAATATGAATCTCAAGGACACAAACTGGTGTGTAAATTCAAATTTTTTG
The DNA here is from genome assembly GCA_963513935.1 of Aphrophora alni. Classification (NCBI taxonomy): domain Eukaryota; kingdom Metazoa; phylum Arthropoda; class Insecta; order Hemiptera; family Aphrophoridae; genus Aphrophora; species Aphrophora alni. The sequence continues at coordinate 137,740,835 of OY740767.1, read as the reverse complement.
GTGGAATATGAATCTCAAGGACCCAAACGGATGTGGAAAGTCAAATTTTTGGTGGAATATGAATCTCAAGGACCCAAACTGGTGTGTAAATTCAAATTTTTTGGTGAAATATGAATCTTAAGAACCCAAACTGGAGTGTAAATTCAAATTTTTTGGTGGAATATGAATCTCAAGGACCCAAACTGGTGTGTAAATTCAGATTTTTTTGGTGAAATATGAATCTCAAGGACCCAAACTGGTTTGTAAATTCAAATTTTTGGTGAAATATGAATCTCAAGGACCCAAACTGGTGTGTAAATTCAAATTGTTTGGTGGAATATGAATCTCAAGGACCCAAACTGGTGTGTAAATTCAAATTTTTTGGTGGAATATGAATCTCAAGGACCCAAACTGGTGTGTAAATTCAAATTTTTTGGTGAAATATGAATCTTAAGAACCCAAACTGGAGTGTAAATTCAAATTTTTTGGTGGAATATGAATCTCAAGGACCCAAACTGGTGTGTAAATTCAGATTTTTTTGGTGAAATATGAATCTCAAGGACCCAAACTGGTTTGTAAATTCAAATTTTTGGTGAAATATGAATCTCAAGGACCCAAACTGGTGTGTAAATTCGAATTTTTTGGTGGAATATGAATCTCAAGGACCCAAACTGGTGTGTAAATTCAAATTTTTTGGTGGAATATGAATCTCAAGGGCCCAAACTGGTGTGTAAATTCAAATTCTTTGGTGGAATATGAATCTCAAGGACCCAAACTGGTGTGTAAATTCAAATTTTTTGGTGGAATATGAATCTCAAGGCCCCAAACTGGTGTGTAAATTCAAATTTTTTGGTGGAATATGAATCTCAAGGACCCAAACTGGTGTGTAAATTCAAATTTTTTGGTGGAATATGAATCTCAAGGACCCAAACTGGTGTGTAAATTCAAATTTTTTGGTGGAATATGAATCTCAAGGCCCCAAACTGGTGTGTAAATTCAAATTTTTTGGTGGAATATGAATCTCAAGGACCCAAACTGGTGTGTAAATTCAAATTTTTTGGTGAAATATGAATCTGAAGGACCCAAACTGGTGTGTAAATTCAAATTTTTTGGTGGAATATGAATCTCAAGGACCCAAACGGATGTGGAAAGTCAAATTTTTGGTGGAATATGAATCTCAAGGACCCAAACTGGTTTGTAAATTCAAATTTTTGGTGAAATATGAATCTCAAGGACCCAAACTGGTGTGTAAATTCAAATTTTTTGGTGGAATATGAATCTCAAGGACCCAAACTGGTGTGTAAATTCAAATTTTTTGGTGGAATATGAATCTCAAGGCCCCAAACTGGTGTGTAAATTCAAATTTTTTGGTGGAATATGAATCTCAAGGACCCAAACTGGTGTGTAAATTCAAATTTTTTGGTGGAATATGAATCTCAAGGACCCAAACTGGTGTGTAAATTCAAATTTTTTTGGTGAAATATGAATCTCAAGGACCCAAACTGGTGTGTAAATTCAAATTTTTTGGTGGAATATGAATCTCAAGGACCCAAACTGGTGTGTAAATTCAAATTTTTTGGTGGAATATGAATTTCAAGGCCCCAAACTGGTGTGTAAATTCAAATTTTTTGGTGGAATATGAATCTCAAGGACCCAAACTGGTGTGTAAATTCAAATTTTTTGGTGAAATATGAATCTCAAGGACCCAAACTGGTGTGTAAATTCAAATTTTTTGGTGGAATATGAATCTCAAGGACCCAAACGGATGTGGAAAGTCAAATTTTTGGTGGAATATGAATCTCAAGGACCCAAACTGGTGTGTAAATTCAAATTTTTTGGTGAAATATGAATCTTAAGAACCCAAACTGGAGTGTAAATTCAAATTTTTTGGTGGAATATGAATCTCAAGGACCCAAACTGGTGTGTAAATTCAAATTGTTTGGTGGAATATGAATCTCAAGGACCCAAACTGGTGTGTAAATTCAAATTTTTTGGTGGAATATGAATTTCAAGGCCCCAAACTGGTGTGTAAATTCAAATTTTTGGTGGAATATGAATCTCAAGGACCCAAACTGGTGTGTAAATTCAAATTTTTTGGTGGAATATGAATATCAAGGACCCAAACTGGTGTGTAAATTCAAATTTTTTGGTGGAATATGAATCTCAAGGACCTAAACTGGTGTGTAAATTCAAATTTTTTGGTGGAATATGAATCTAAAGGACCCAAACTGGTGTGTAAATTCAATTTTTTTTGGTGAAATATGAATCTCAAGGACCCAAACTGGTGTGTAAATTCAAATTTTTTGGTGGAATATGAATCTCAAGGTCCCAAACGGGTGTGGAAAAAGTCATTATTATTTTTAATTCGAAACTTATTGATTCAAATCAGTGTACAATCTCAAATTTTAGTGAAATAAGAAACTTTATGACCAACATCCAGCGTAACGTCAAATTACTGTTATAATAAGACTCTTAATGACGCAAACCTGTGTTGTGCAAAGTCAAATTTTGTTAAAACAAGAGGCTTAATGACAGAAACCAATGGTCAAAAGTACAAATCTTTTTGAAATATGAAGCTTAATGACCCAAACCAGTGTGAAAAGCCAACTTTTTTTGGAATATGAAACAAAATGAACCAAACCAGCGTGAAAATTAAATTTTATTGGAATATGATACTTTAAGATTCAAATCAGTGTGGAAAGTAAATTTTGCAGAAATATGAAACAAAATGAATCAAACCAGTATGGAAGGTCAAATTGTATTGGAATATGATACTTTAAGACCTGAACCAGTGTGGAAAGTAAATTTGTTTGAAATACAAAACATAATGACCCACAGCAATGTGCAAACTTCAATTTTGTTGAAATATGAAACTTAATAATAACTCAAACCAGAACGTAAAGTGAAATTTTGTTACAAGGAAAAAATTACATAATTAAACAGGATCCGAACTTGCTTCGCTTTATAAACACGTTCTCAGCATAAATCCTATTTGATTAAAATTCAGTTTTTAATGACGGCATGAAGGTTTATTATTTTATTTTTTACTCGTTATTCCTGTAATGTATTATTTATTTACTTGCAATGTAATACATGTTTTTGGGACACTCATTTTCACATTTTGCTCTAATTTGAACGACGTGGGTAGAACCGATTTCGAGAAATTACGTCGTTTATAACAGCCACACATTTATTTTTTTTACCGAAAATTTACGAACACGTGTTTGGAATATCCTTTGTTTAGGTTTTAAAGACTTCTCTCTAGCAAAATTAGTTTTTGTGTTTTTTTTCTCACGGCAAGAACCTCCTAATTTTGTGTTATTGAAAATGAAAAATAATACTAAATAAAGGTTAATACATGCCCATATACCAAAACAGATTCACACGTTTGCACACACTACCGACATCATTTCAAAAACTTTTTTTACCTAGACTTTAAAATGAAAAATCGACAAAAAACTCGAAATCCATTTTTGACCCATCGAGTAATTTGCTTTATACTCAGCATGTAAACATTTCCTCAGCTTTACTAGCTATACATAAAACATTATATTTCATCAACATTGTACAAGAAATTGAAAACCCTGTTCTCCGCCCCTAAATGTAGACCAACATACTTAAATAGAATTCACATTTTGATCTCCCACAACCGCAGTTTAAGTTATAATATAAGTAATTTGAGAAATTGGCTATTTTCCATAGTAAATTTATTCTCCGAGGTTTTGGCAGCACTGTAATTATAAATAAGTGGGTGGGCCTACTGCATATTTATGTAAGCCAAGTTTATATGCTTGCTCAGTAATAGCAGGTCTGCTTGAATACCAGTTTATACTAGGCCTATGATAATTACTACCAGGACAACTGCAAAGGATATGTAACTTTATTTTTACTGCGTTTGTTTTTTGTGTACGCTTAGAATAATTTTACATTTATCGTGAGGATTTTTTTAAACATGAGCTTCGCTCTGTTTTAGTTTTCACATGTCTCGGTACACATTTTGGGGAATTATTAACCATCACAGCTTTTGCTAAGAACTCAGATTAAAACAAGTGTTAGGAGATGTTCAGCCCTGGAGAAGCTAGGGTCTATTTAATATATATATTATACTTTAAACATGGTCTTTAACGAGTTGATAACAAATTTCTTAAATATCGCCTTTAAGAAGCCAAGCAAACGTTTGATTGCCATCTCCTTAAATCTGGGTATTTCTGGAATTTACCGATCAAATTTAACATATATCTTACAAAAGGTTTAATTTCTTTACCGATTAAAGTCACATTTTGTTAAAATTTATGATTAATAACCCAACTACGCTGAGATAAAGAAACCAGAAGCCGATGGACATCTTGCCTAATTAGGAACCTTTGGAATTGGATCGACATAGAGAGGTGAATTTCTACCTCACGCAATTTCTGACGGGTCACGGATACTTCAGAATGTAGCTTCACACAATGGGGAAGGTAGCTTATAGGAATTGCCTAGTTTGTAAGGAGGAGGAGGATGCGAGGCCTTTGACTGACAACATTTTGCAGAACATCGGGGAAATATTAGTGACACCATTGGTAGACTTTCTTCGGAAAGTATTGTAAAGAAGATGCGGTATACCGGTAAATCGAAGCAGTGATGAGATGCAAGAAGGATGGGGATTGGTAAGATCCATAGTGCGGCGAACGTCTATGTTACGAACTGAGGCGAACGTCAGCCCTCGTTATTACATACGACCAGACGTTCGAACCGCTTAAGGTTCCGGAAGGAGGGTTTGGATAAACGTGTTAGGACTTACCCAGTAAATATATTGGATCGTTAATTAACGCTCAGTCTCAAATACAACTATCACTATGATCACAGCCAGCTTATGATGAGATATAATGTACTAATTAAATATTATAATTACTTAACTTATCAATTAGAACTTACGGTTAGGGACAGGCGTGATGGGAGAATTACGTTAACCCTTTAGGTCATAATAACTAATTTCTTCTCAATTTTAGTCGGACGACCTACTAATGACTACGTAACACCCGGGGGTCGATCAGACCCCGCAATTAAGGGTTTAGGTAGCCATTTAGGTATACTACTAAGAGGTTAAATTGTAACAACGCGCAACTTACGTCCGCTGACTTCGGCGCACTGTGAACGACTGTGGATTTTTTTGACTACGTTGCGCGCGCATCGCATATCTTATGCCGTGATCTAGATACGGTGATCCCCAAATACCCGTGGATTCACCACAATAGGAGAGGCCTTAGTAGAGGCACCTCCCCGAAATAATACCAAAGCTGTCCCGGAGTTGAATGCTGCCTAAGAAACAGGAAGGGTTATAGTCGGTAGTCCGACACTACGTCGCACAGGGACTAGTGCATAAATGTATTGCACAACAAAAAAAAACCACGAGTAGTAAGGAATGTATTCCTTTACCTCAGGATCAATTTCCTCCGATGTCACGCACCCTTAATTGATGACCCACACTAAACACAACATTCAACTGCTATTCCCTGACGACCCTTTTTAATGGCCTGAGGGGGTAAACAAAAGATTTGGAAGTATGAACAGATAAACAATCGTAAAATCAGCCAAAACACCAAACCCAGTTCATTATAAATTTGTCCTGCCTTTTTTTTCCTTGGGGTAGGTAGAAGAGACGCAACTATCTTTGTGGGATCTGGGTTTGGGGACTGATCTTAGATATCCAACCTTCCATAACTGCGAGAGATTTCGAAATAATATTATATAGATCTTGTTGAGAGGTTGTTTTATCTTCTAATAATCAGACCCGATGAAACGAAATTGATTACATTTTCTGAAACCACTTATTTTTTAGGCTAAATTTTTTGACGATTTTACAAACCAAACTTAGTGAGAAAGTCGAAGTCTATATTTTCTATGAAATAATCTCTAGAACTGCTTTAATTTTTTATTTTTATTATTTTTTTTAAAGAAACCGTTCTTCTATTGGTATTGTAGTCAATTATTATTGACAAGAAAAAATAGAAATAAATTTAACCGCTTCATTTCAAGTTCTTTAAAAAAATAACCGTTCAAAATTTTAATTAATATTTTGGTACATAATGATGGTTTTTTCCATCACCATTTATCAAAACGAATCTAGGAGAAAATTTCGAACAAAGAGAAATTTTAAAATGAATAAAATAGAACTTTATATCATTGTAAGCTAACAGTGTACAAAAATATAAATTTTGTTTTATTAATATCTCTAGTTTGAAATGACAAGAATTTGTTGTAGACCTATTTATGTGAATTCACACGACTCATGAGAACTTTTGTACCAGTTCACCTCCAATTTAATATTACCGTTTTCAGTACTTCCACAAACCCTGGTTGCATTGTACTGTTGGATTTAACGACCTAACCCTTTTGTTTATATAGTTCATTATATCCAAAAACTAACATCGTACTTGGAAAGTCTGTGGACGTACACATTATATTCCAATTCCAGAAACGACGGAAGGACTTGAGCAGTAGACCCGAACATAAAAAGGAATTGAATAAGTAATAAAATAATATATACGAGGTAATTAAAATAACTCAAGACTGAATTCGTTTATAGCCATACAGCTGTAAAAACTCATTACCGGAGTCCTAATGAACTGGCCTAGTCGACTGGGGAAATAAAAGCATTTAATTGTGTGGAAAAATGTTGCTTTTACATTATTTAGCGTCCGTAAAACAGGTGATTTGTTTCTAGCCGTTATGAAATAATAAGGACCGTTCAGCCCGGTACAGAATACTGGTAATAAACTAAGAGAAATGAACATTATTTGATAACAATTTACATTAAATATACTATTTATTTAAACTGTTACAAATAAAGAGTGAATGGTATCTAGAGTAAGGAACTGAGTTGGCGGAATCAGCAGACAGTCCGCTACTATCATTCTGCTGACATTACTAAAATCATTTCTAAACAAATTATGTACTTCATTGTTGAATTTTATTTAAAGAATTGTTTCTATCCAGCAATGAGCTCTCCAATCAAGAAATCCAATATTTCTATCTCCAATAATTAAATACTAGCCTACGTATAAAAATAATATATGAGTGCGGTATTTTTAACGGGAGTTCCAATTGAGTGACATAATTTAACAGTGACTCTATTATAACTTACACCCCCATCTACTAAATTAATATATCTCATCAGCGTATTGTTTTTGAATATTGCATTTCAAATGAGTCGGCGTGACAAACGAAGCTTCTGAAATTTTAAAGGTAGCTGGTTTAACTGTATTAATATTCAAATGTACACATGATTTGGTTATTTCAAACGTTTATTCTCAGACAGTGGTTGGGAAACGATGTCTTTATGCAGGATAGTATGCAGTAGTTAGGCGAAATGAATAGTAGCTCGCTCCGCCAACTCTGCTGCTTCTTACTCTAGGCTCAGTAAACAAAGAAGTTGTTGGTTAGCGCTTCCTAGTTGTCCTTTTCGACACTAACTTAAAAAAGGTTCCTCAGGTTTCAATAGAATCATGAATGACTCTACAGTAAAACTAGTGTAATGATCGGAAAAATAATAATTTTGTTTTCAATTAGAAAAAAAAAAAACGTTATTAAATAATAAAGAAATCCTTTAATTATTTCAATGCTCACAGTTTTTTTTATAAGCTAATAAGTCTATTGAACTCTAATTTTAATGAAATATAACTAAATCAATTATTTAAAAAAATAAATGAAGGACCGTTAAAACTTTCAATTCATAAAACAACGGCAGTACGTCATGGTTGAGAAACATGAGTTAAGAAGCAAAGAGAGGAGAGATATTTATATACACGAATTGAAAGAAGATTGTAGAGACAATAAAAAGATTGTAACAGGTAAGCTAGGAGGAAAACGTTAAAGAAGAAAAAATGAAGATGAAGAATGGAAAAAAAAATCAAAATTATAGCAACTGAGAAGGAAGACAGAAGATGATGAAAAGATAACATGGAAGAGGTTCTACAGTGGCGTAGGTCCATGGAGTAAGGATCTGATGGCATAATCTACCAATTCACAAGGATTGTTTAGTTTATCACAGAATTTGTCATATAATCGGCTTTTTGTCTTACAAATTTTTTTAAAAAAAGTCTATTATTTGTTTCGACAATTGGTACATTTTACAAAAACATATACAGATATTCAGAAGTTATTTAGTTGAAATCGTCTACGTAATTGTTATTTCTTAATGGTGATTAAAATTTTAAAAAGGCCTAATATATACGTTACATCGATGAAATGGGCTACTGCGATTGTGAAACTATCGATAGTTGACATTTAACTTAATATCTATTTTAAATTCCGCTTACGAAACGTCTCTTTTTAAAAAACTAGTGATCAATGAGTAACACAAATTTTGCAAAATTGACCACATTTAAAAGGCTCTTTCGAGTTTCTAATCATTCCAGCAATGTAATATAAAATCTGAATACGAGTCTGTCAAAAGATAAAAGTACAATGCTACACGAAATTTCTTAAAATCGTCTCTGTAAAGAGTTAAAAAACAAAGCGATTATCTTAAAGTGCGCTTGTTTTAACCCTAACCTCAAAAAATCGAAGAAAAGTATTGGACACTAACTGAAAAAATATTTCAAGTCGGGAATTATCGACAAAATGGGAAATAAAATAAACGCCAGTCATGAAATACCTTGACTTGAACCTTTATCGCAGGCACTAAAAACTCTGTCATTCTAACTTTAATTTATTGAAACGCTTAAAGGAAATTGTTATGTTTGTACAGTAAAGACCAATTCACTGTTTTAAAACAGCCTCCGAGCAATGGTCAAAAAAGCGAAAGGAACATCTGACCGAGTTTCCTTGACCGCCTATATTACGTCTTACTGCAACAAGTTATTAAAAAATAATAATTATAAATCCCTTTCTAACGTAGTGACTGAACATGATGGTCTAGTTTTGGATAAGATCATGTCTTTTACCAATCTACTGTAAAGTAATTATGGACAACTTCGTAAAAAGAAATTATTGACAAAATAAACCCAAATCAGAATACAGATATCTGAGTTATCTCTGAACGTTGTCAGTTAATGGTTTAGAAAAGATCTAGGCTTTGTGACTTTTGCAGAGTGTAAAACTAAACAAATTTCTATTGTAATTATTGTCCAAATTGAAACTGATAAGGTTAGAAGAAAGAACAATGATCAGGTTGAACTGGGATAATCACAGTTATTGGTCTCTAAACAGAACACGTTTCAACATATCCAGTAAGAGAGACGAGGAGTATATGACATCTAGTGTTCCGATGGACACATGAGGGCATCCAATGGAAGGAGTTGGGAATAAGTTCAATTGATATACAAGGATCAGTTATCATCGAATAGCGTCAGGGTCGAAAAAGAAGAAGAGATGGTCATGATAAACCGGATAGGAAAGATGGAAGAGAGGGAGGTAACCCAAAAATACATAAAAACGTGAAGATCCAGCCAGGTCACCTCGGGATTGTCAAGCTCGTACTCACTAAAGTGAGCCCCTGAGGGTGAAAAGGCTTCGTTATCCGTCTATCGGCCGCATAATACTTTCAAAAATTATTAAAACTTTTAAAGTCGAAATTTGATACACATTTCCTATGCTACGTTTTACCAGTTACCAAGAATAAAAACGGTATCTTATTAATTTTCAAAATGGCGGCCGTTTTAATTGTTTGTATGATTTTTGAGATATTCAATAACAATAATGTCAGACGGCCTCCATTTTGACAATTTAAAAGCTAAAGTTTTGATTCTTGTGGTAAAACGTAGCATTAAAAATGTGTATAGAGGCCTATTAAATTCCTATTAAAAATTTTATTAATTTTAAAAACTTATAATTATTTTACGATAAAACTCAAAACGGCCGATAAACGGAGCGGATACAATATATGTTTATAGGATTCTATTACTTTGTTTTGATTTCATAATTAGGACAGATCTTTTGAAACACTCTGTATAAACATGTACAATACACTCTTGTGGTAGTTATATTCCCAATACGGGCGTAACTTATTAAAATTTAGTTTTGTTATATCTTTTTGTAGAACGAAAAATGATTTAGCCATGGTCTACTTAAATTACGCTACAAAATCAGATGTAGGCCTAATGAAATTGATAATCATTTCAGAAACCAGCTGGAGACTGACGTTTAAAAAGCGGAATTAAATGCACATACATTAAAAAAGAAACATTAAGATATGAATAAACTATACAGTAAAACTAATTCTACAAACAAAAAAAGTAAATAAAGAATTCGGAAACTGCAAAATATTCCAGAACAGGTTTACATCGAAAATATAAAGCATTGTTATCCTGAATCGATTGTAGAACCGATAATATTCATGCGTACAAGAAGCTCCGAACCAATGCCAGTTGAGAGCGCGACGATCGCCGCAGGTAAACGTTTTCCGTGCGGTCTTTACCAGATCAAGTTCCTCTGGCCCAGTTCAGGAATGTTTCCACAAAGAACCAAATGGCCTCCTAAATAAGGCATTACACACTCACTCACCGCAAACAGCAAAAAAACAACAACAATTCTTCCTCCTAAATTATCCCACTAAAATAGTACTTTTTTTTGTTCATTTCCCTCCACAATATTTATACTTCTTTGAAAAAAATACGCATCCCTTTGTCCGTTTGATATATTGTCTTTTCGAAAACCATTTCGCGACACGGCCAGTTTATCTCAGCGCAATCTGGAGTCACGTTTCCCCTCTCATTCTCTCTCACATCTCCCCCCCTCTCTCTCAACATCGTCTCAAGTATTGACAGCTGTTCTAACGCATGCAAATCGCGACATTTTAATTACCATTATCGCTTTAATGAAAAAAAATATATTAATAAAATATTTTCAAGGAATTACAAGATACCGTATGATCTACGACTTGAGTACATTGTAAATACAGTTGTACAGTAAAGCCTATGATGGATTTGATATATGCAAAGTTTCGCAATCCCAGATGTCCACACCTTTATCAGGTAAGGTTTTAATGAGCTTTTCTTAACCGCGCCACACACATGACTATTTTAAGTATTACCGCTAAGTCTTTAATAATGATTTGTTTGATTAATTGTTTCTTGGTTGAGTAAAGGTTGTATGCGAGTAAAGGTAAACGTGTGACATAATACTGCAAACTGTAGAATTAACTGATAGAATGAAACTTGAACACAAATTCAAACGTTTACTCGAATAAATAAACCTACTATTTGTAAGAATTAGTGTTCAAGTTTTATTCCATTGAGTATAGTATAGAATAAAACTCAATAGAATGAAACTTGAACACTAATTCTCACAAGTGAAGCTCAATATTTATTTATATGTAGAATTAATTATTAGGTAATTAAATTTATAAAATAACATATAAAAAAATTTACATTCAGTTCATTTATTAGCAATAAAAATAATTATAAATTTTGATGAAATGCATGGGCGTCATCACCAGTTCATTATTGGGGGGGGGCATATGCCGGGGGTGTGGGGGTATGGGGGTATGGAATTTTTTTAAAATTAAACTTCTCAAAACATCGTTTTTATGCATTTATTTATGTGTTTGTAACAGAAATGTAATGTTAAAAACCCTAGTAAAGACAAAGCTCGATGTTTACCTTTTAAGGTTTTAAGTAAATAATTTGTTTTCAGCAAAAATATTTTTACATCTCAAATATTGGGGGGGGGACGCGTCCCCCGCCGGCGATGTCGCCCATGATGAAATGTAAAAGTTAAAACGGCTCTTAACAGAAAGTTACCGTGATCAAGGATATTTTAATAATTTTCAACGTATCGTAATTTTATTATAATTAATATTTTTGGGTTGTAGGTTTTAACTATAAACCAACACATTTAAAAAAATAAAATGACGGGAAAAAATATATAAAATATACTATGAAGGTTCAATTACGTATTTTAACCGATAACTCTAGAATATTTTAGAGGAGGTTACGACATAGGCTATTTTCTATCTGTCGTTACGGGTAAAATGTGAAGAAAAATTTGTATTTATCGAAAAATATATAAAAAAACTTCACAGTTTGGTTAAATACAGACGTACGTAATGATTCATCATATCGGTTTAGATGTTTCTGTAATATTTCCAAAACTACTTGTTTGCACCTTAAACACAACGTTCTGCATGTTAAAAATAAATTTAATGTTTACTCTTTTTGAACATTGATTTTTAAGTTATGGCCGGTTTATATCAATTTTATTAGTGACTTAACAATAAAATTTGAAACGTAATTATACAAATTCAATTTTACGTTTGGGCAGGTACGTTAGTAGGCTAGTTCTAAGCTTAGCCCTACAAAATAAGAGTTAACCTCTAGGGAGTAAATCTGTAAACAACTTTTATCCAATCAGATCCAACAATCTTTGAGAAATAAATCTCCACCAGAAATTACGTAAAAACAATTTTTCATTTAAAACAACTTTTTTCAAGAACACAATAATTTTTGATAACGTATATTTTGTGTAAAAAAAAAATGTTAAAGAGTCAAATGACCTTTACACTTAACTATTAATCGTAAAAATATTTACTTAAATTCAATCTTTTCAATAAAAGCCCACGCTATAAACGAACAGGCAGTTTGTCTCTACAGTGGCTATACAGTTCAGCACAAAGACAGAGGACTAGACCGACAAAAATCTTGTTTTTAAGAATGTTTCCCTTTATAGATAAATAAATACACATAGTTCTTCTGTTTTATCGTCTTTGCTAAAATATGTTTAACCTATAAAAATACTTCCGACATTTTGAAACTAAGCTTTGGGTTTATATTAATTACAGTAATTCGCAATAAAATGATATTGTACCCTACAGACTACAAACTGATTAGGCCTACCTACCTTGACCAAACAAGTTGCTAATTTGTTGGCTGGATTTTAAGTTGTGAAATATTTAATAGGCCTAGTTGGTTAAGTGTGTATGCTAGTATCTTACCTAATTTACGGGTTAACAATGTTGAAGGGTTAGATTAAAATGTTAACAGTGTCTCGTAACGCTCAATACAGTTTAAGTATTGATATAAGTATGAAATAAGAAAAAAATCACTGACACTAGATTACGAATTCGCAATTTTCAATATGAAAATTCAATCTATTCACAAAACTACAATATCACAAACCATGAAAAAATATATACCTATTGGAATAATTTGGAACTATTATTCTCAATATGATAATAACATCGCAATTTTAGTCAAAAACTGCTGGAATTTGGTATGTAAAAGGGTTTTATAAACTACTGAGTAAAGTTTAGAAAAAAATAAGTACACATTTCAAAATGGCGGCCGATTTTGAAATTTATGAACGCAATTTCTGGGGCTAATTTGTCACTCTAAATGGGCCTAAATTATATCTCTCAGCATTTATGTACAAATAAGATAATTTAATTTGAACATAAAACAGTTTACCTAACCTAAAATAAGTATTTCATCTATTTGCGTTCCGGCGGGAATAAATTAATTTGTTATTCTAATTACAGAGATAATTAATTAAATCTTGTAACAAACTGGATTGTGTAGGTTAAATGTTTAATGGATTTATTGGTTACTAGTAAAAGGGGTTTAAGCTCTGCGGGCTGTATAAGCCTATCTCTCATATCCACAATCTCTCATTTCGACATACAGTCAACTTCAAAAATAACACTAACTTCACTTTATTAGGGTTATAATTTGGAGAGAGTAGGAGCCAGGGGGGCAGCCTACCCAGAATTTGACAAGGGTAATATAGGTGCAAAAGCAAAAACCGGTGGAGAAAAGCCGTTATTCATAAGAGGGGAGGTAAGGGATTCCCAAAATAGTCGCATTTCCAGTCTAAATAGAAGAAATAAAAACCTAAACTGGAGAAAATATACATTATTGTTATTTTGTCTATTTAAGTATTGTATATAAGCTTAATAATTTAACCTAACCTGTTCTTGGATCCATTAATCTAATCTTATTATATTATAATATTCGATATATTATATATATGAATAAAGGGAAAATGAACATTAAGAAATTGAAAACAACCGTAAAATATTATGTTTCCATTTTTAGCTTTTTAAACTACTGTTAATTAATCAACTTTTTATATCCTTGGTTAAAAGTAGTTATTTTTTAGATCGTCAAAAGTGTTACAAAATAGATCTACTTTTGACGAATGATATAAAAAGATACATTGATTAACTGATTTTTACAAATTATAAATTGCAGTTTTCCAAGAATCTCCTTGTCTAAAATTAAAAATAAAGCCACCAAATATATATAACTTAAGCTGTTTGTGGTGATTATTGCAACTACTAACCTAATCTACAGTTTCGTTTGCAAAAAACTAATATTTCTTTCGAGTCTTGGCTTCTGTCTACCAGCAGGCGTTCGCTCCTAAAGTGAAAATTTGACAGGTGTCATTAAAAACGCTGCCAACCACTCACATCTAATCTACATTTTCGTTTACCAAAAAGTTATTTTTCTTTCGAGTCTCGTCTTCACTCTAAGAGCTGGCACTCGCTCCTCAAGTGGAGATTTGACAGATACCATTAAAAAGACGCTAGCCATCGCTCAAGTCTAATCTACATTTTCGTTACAGAAAAGTCAGCTTTCTTTCGACCCTCGTCTTCTGTTTACCAGCTGGCACTTGCTCCTCAAGTGGAGATTTGATAGGTGTCATTAAAATTTGATAGGTGTCATTAAAAAGACGCTGGCTATCACTCAATTCCCCTACTTTAGAAAGATGTTTTATATCCATAAAATCTTAATAAAAGTAATTTTTATTAAACTGAATGAGAAAATCTTTAAACTATAACATTAATTTTTTTTTTTAAAGTTATGCATAGACTACAAATATTATTTAGGCCTACACCTTGACAAATATTTCAACAGTTGTATATAATATACTAATACAGCCTCATGTATTCCTAAACAATAAGGAAATACCGAAAACACGTTTTTCAAATGGCCATCATTTTGTTCGATTATTTTTTTCAATTATGTTCCCCGAGTTGTAAAAAACCTTGCATCTTATGACTAAACACTTGTTTAAATCCATTTTGTTGCAGATTGTGTCCAATTTTGAGTTATGTTTGTAACAAGTTTCAAACAACAAATCAAAAGGCCGAAAAAATAATATAGTCAGATTTTTCTGGGTGAATAACGCGTTAAATTATTTACAAAACCGGGACTCCATTGTAATTTTTGAACAAAATCTGACGAAAATTGCAACCTTTAGAAATTATAGTAATAATTTTTATATAAGCCTAAAAGTGAGTAAAAATAGACAGTGTCGACATTACTATAAAGGAGATTTCAATTCATAAAAATTATATTGGGCCTTATATCACTCTCTCTTTCTCGGAGAGAGAGAGATAGATAGATGGAGAGAGAGAGAGAGAGAGAGAGAGAGAGAGAGAGAGAGAGAGAGAGAGAGAGAGAGAGAGAAGAGAGAGAGAGAGAGAGAGAGAGAGAGAGAGAGAGAGAGAGAGAGAGAGAGAGAGAGAGAGAGAGAGAGAGAGAGAGAGAGAGGAGAGAGAGAGAGAGAGAGAGAGAGAGAGAGAGAGAGAGAGAGAGAGAGAGAGAGAGAGAGAAGAGAGAGAGATTACTAGAAATATGAATTAAAAACTTAATTTCATTATAGCCTACAAAAACCCTTATATTTTTCAGTACGCCTAAAATGAAGAGAAATATTTTTTTGTCTATTTTCCGAAGAACTTTGTTCACCCTTTATATATATCACGCACAAGTGATCTTACAGACTCAAGATGAGATGTTTATCTCTAACCAGAAAACAAATTAATACCACAGAAACCCAAAGTAAATGGTCAATGCGATAACCTTAAACCCGAACACGCATGAAATCAAATATTTCCACTCAAACTACCTTACACAGTAACCAAAGCATATTCCACGTCTAAAAGAATTAAACTTTCAGACTGTAGGGCGATCCATTCATCTCAAAGGAAACTACTGACCGGACAAAAAGAAGGTTTGAAAAGATCTCCAGGTAGATGTCGCATTAGGGTGGGAGGGCCGTAAGCAGACGGTCTTTATGAGTAAACACAATTCCAGCTTCCTTTCACAGAATCACTAAACCAGGCCAAGTAATAAATTACCATCTGACCTTCATATATCTTGGAATGCTGTGTTTCCGTTTTAGATGGATCGGCTAAAAGCTCACATTAACTGAGCTAGCAATTTGAACTGAATTTCTAAATACGTGGGTAAAACTACAATTAAATATAAATTATCAAATGAAATAAAAATAATTTCATGATCGTTTAAACAAATTAAGATGAAAATAAATTAACAGAAAACATTAAAGAATTATATTTTAAAGCCTAAAGTTATAATATAGGCCTATACACTATATAATAGATCACTAATACTAATCTTTACTATACTAATAAATAGATCACTATATATTAATCTTAAAAATTAAGCACAATTTCGAAAACGAATTAATGATGCAATATAAACCCATGTACAGTATAATGAAAATTAAAATATTATTTATAAAAATTTTCGGCAGCCTATTGTATAAATTTCTTTACCACGTTATTTATATAAAACATGCACATAAGTTTCTCACATACCTATAAAAATACTGTAAAAATCAATCTTCACCAAAAATGTCTGTAAAATTGATCTTAGATTTTGCATATTATTGTTATATAGCGAAATTTATATAGGCCTACTTTCTTTTACTTGTCGAGTAAATATTTGTCAAGGCTTCTTTCAGGTTTATGAAAATTATTAAGTAAGGGAAATTTTCAATAATTTATAGTTTCGTTCCAGGTTATAAATCAGTAACCTTCAAAATTTGAATAAAATAAATTGAAACAATTCTAAGAAGAAATTTGTGTTGTTTTTACGGCACATAAAAATCTAAATTTTAATTTATTGATAAAAGCTCAAAGATATGACCATAATAAGTCCACATTCTACATTTGATTAAAATCGGTCCATCAGTTTGAAAAAGCAGAAAGTTGTAAATACGCCGGACAGACATCTTTTCAAAAACCACTATTTTGAACTCGGAGGTCTTAAAAAAAGATATTTTTGAGAATAACGCTACACCAGTTTTATACCCATATATTAGCCTACATAGGCCTACACTTGACAATATGAAAATGTACTAACCTATACTCAAATTAAAAAAATTAAAGAATCAGTTAACACAATAAGTAACAGTTGTAATAAATAAAAATCTAGTTTGGAGAAGAAAATGCATTTAAAACTATACAAATTGTATATAGTAGATCTATTTTTTTCACGAATTATTCTACTCTCAAATAGGACTATTTCAAATATACCTATTAATAGTAAAAATGTAATTTTGAAGAAATAAAAACTCATTGAAAGAATAGATTTTGTAAAATTGTGCGTAAATAAGAGCTTCATGGAAAATAAATTAGACCCATATTGGTTAAAAATTTGACTGAATTTATGAAGTGTTCAAATTAAAATTTTGTAACCTAAAATTGAAAAAAATAAATCATAAGAAGTATTTCTATTCCGACTTCTTTTTGTGCGTTAATTTGTCACTATAATGAAAACTGTAAGCCTGCCTTATAATAAACTGAGTTAAAATGTTAGTATTTCAATATAAAATGAAATATGGTAGCCTAAATGTTTCTATCATCATGGTAGCTAATTTTTAATGTGAAATGTCTTTATCTTTGTTATAATAACTGAGTATTCTTATTGAATACAGTAAGACGGTCTAGGCCTGTACAAAAACTTGCATATATGTCAGCCTAATTATTCTAGTGTACATCTAATTTATAGGCTTACATCTAACAATATAAATAAATGCATTTTCTGATTATTGCATCATCAAATTTATGTTGTTTCACTAACAAAGATGGAAAACACCTGTCTAAAATGGTTTTATTGTAGGTTGCTTGTATAAAAACATTGGTTTTAATTTAATTTATACTTACTTTAAAGTTATGTTATATGTCTTACTCTTTCAGAAATGAATAAGTTTGCCTATATTGATGCCGGTCGGATGTGGACGCAACTGCGCAAGACCAATTTAATGAAATAACCTAGTGCAGATATGAAATGATCAGGTTATAACAGGAAATATAGCTTATTAGCCGGAAACAAAAATAACGTATCAAATTATATCTCCTAAGATTACCTACGTGATCACTCAGAGATAGAGAACATAACATTGCTTTGAACTATTAAAAATAAAACTTGTTTTGATGTTTTTGTAGAGTTCATGTGTTGAAATTTATCTGGAATAATATGATTGTAAATTATTTAATATAGGATATTTGGACGAACTTGTAATTTTAAACGTATTACAATTTTTGTTTAAAAACAATTATCTTAAAAACTCGATTTGTGGAATCACTATCAAAATTAGTAAATATTATAATTGGCCTATAATTTATATAATCATTTTTGTACGAGGATATAATATTTTCAAATATACTGTACTTAGTACGGTAATGAAAATGATTCCGTTTACTTAAATGTTTAACACGATCGATTATTTGCTAGGCCTAAAAGCAAAGCCGGACCTTAAACTATGAATTTTTATTTTTGGACACATAATTCGGTATTTAAAATTTAGGCGGAATTATATTCTGGTAGGTTTTGTATGTTGTCCTGTCTACATATTAAAACATTTCTTTTCGCAAGCAGCTTCAACTTTAGTTTTCACGAATTAAAACAAATTAAACGATAGCTCCTTCACAGATGAGTCATCACTTAATTTATTTAAAAATACAATTAGAGCTACATAAATTCAAGAAACTAACCCATTTTAAATATGCTTTATCAAATATTTTTAACGGGTAAAGCCGTTTTAAATTCATATGAAGAGATATTGAAATTGTTGGTAATTATTTTAAAATATTTTTACTCAAGATTAACTTGTAAATCTTGCTTGTTTGTCCTGAAATTGTCGATGGGAAAGAAATCAAAGCTTAAAATACAACGGTAAAAGTCTACTTATTAAAAAACAAACAAACTTACATTAAAAAAAAAATAATTATAAAATTGTGATGTGTAATACTTGCGGTTAATCCTTTTTAACTTTAGAAAACAATATTATATTTAATATATTGTAGGTATATTTAATTCCACAATTTAATAACTGCAGGCTACACTTATAATTTTAACAATACAGAAGCCTAAATCCAATGTACACTTACCATCATCCAAACGTTTATAAACACACTAAACTGAATATAAATTCACTCGTCACTGAACAGAATTCACTACACAAAACACTTAAACAACAGTAGTCACTGAATAAAATCTTTTTTTAACTTAAAACCGAAAAAGTACGCACACGCAATATAAGAAACTATCTTGACGTTTACCAGAGGGAAGATTGTAGAATACTAACTCAGGTTTGTTGTGGGACAAATGAACGTCGCTTGTAACAACCGCTAGGAGCGCTAGGGTCGGCCATTGCCTGCTAGATCTCAAACTTGTGCAAAGGGGCAAGATTGACAATCGAAGCGATCTCGCAGTGTAGAACAGTTGTAGTTGTATTTTGTTTTTAATAACTCCAGGTTTCGAACACTAATGAGCTTTAAGTTTGACAGTTGGGGAAAATTGACAACAATTTATCGAGGTAAATCAAGTTGGCCGATGGTTTATTTTCAATAAAATGAGATATTTATCACGATGTTGACTCCTATTTTATTTCCCTACTAATTTCATTGTTTACACCAATTAGTAACAGTATTTTTTAGGCATTGGTTTTACTAATAGGTACGAAATAAAAAGTAAATGGCTAATAACTAAAAAATATTGAGTAAACTAAAATTGTATTTATGTGGAAGACTTCTTGGGATAAACAGATAAAAACAAAGAAAATAACTTCTGCCAATGAATAGATTTAAACAATTTAAAATACATCTCTCAAAAGCCAAGTACACGGGTTCATACATTAAATATAATATGTATGGTATTACATCATTTTTAAAATTATGTCAGAAATGTTCAATTCTCTAAGTAGGTACATAAAATGGAATGAGTATTTTAATACCAAATATTGCAATTTTTTAATAATGGACCCACAGGGATACAAAATAGATATAAAATTTGTTTTAAATACAAGTACAGACTTTAGTCGCCCAGTTTTGAAAAATAGGCGCAAAATAGTTTAAATTGTTGGTTTGTAACAATTGATTTATCTGCAGGAAAATCTTTTTGTTTTGTTTTTTAAACTTGGTCCAAATAATATATACGCTACACATAGAACTTTGGCTACATATCGCAAACTTAAGCCCTTTTGTTATGTGTATACATACACTATATAATTATTATAATAATTATTATAAAGTGTATGACATAACATAGGTTTTTGATGAAAATTATAAAACATAACGGAACTATTACAAAGTGTGTAAATAATTATACCATACTTACATAACTGAACTTCCTAAAGTTTTTATCAATACGACAACTCGTTCTTCATAGAAATATTTTACCTGCAACAAAAAATAAGACAATTAATACACAAGGCGTAGGTCAACAGATAACTAAAATTATACCAACTTAAAAAATGTATCATTATTCTCTGAAAAGTAATTTTGTATTGGAAACATAATATGTCTTCTATTAAATTATGTTATAATAATCATCTAAATAACAATGTATATTGGATTTATTGTTTTAATAATAAACTATTAAAATTAAAACTTAAGTGGCTTATCAATGAATTTTAAAACACTTAAAATTTACCGTCTTGACTGTGACTGTGTATAAAGTTGTGGGTTATAAAATCGCTTATAAAGCTTTTTGTAAGCGATTTTAATATTAAAACAAAATTCTTTATAACGTTTAACGTAATTAAATATTAATTTTGTTATTCACAAAATGCTTGTTGTTACTCAAATATAAAAAATATATGAGAGAATATGTATTTCCTGTTAGTTTCTAGCAAAATAATAGACTATTAAAACTGGTGAACAACGGTAACTGTAAAAAAATTAAATCCAAATAACGTTTAAATTATACACCAAGTTAGTATGACAAATGGTAAACATTTTAAGAACATTCTTTCAATACAATCTGCCACTTTAATCAAACAACAACGATAAAATAAAAGAACTATAAAAACTTCTCTCAAGACATGTTACTGTAAATCGATCTTCTGTAAATCAAATCACAAATCACGATAATTTGTCTTATTTTAAACAGTATAATACTTTTTTCTTCCTTAAATTTGTAGAAAAGTATTTGATTTTTCTAAATCGGGAAATAATTTGACTGGTAGTAGTATTTAACAGCATGTCTGTGAGAGTCCATTAGTGGACGAGCAAAAACTTAAGGGACAAGAGACCAACTGAGGGTTAAGTCCATTATCTCAGCAGGGGCAACCAGCCACCTCGACTCCAGTTAGGCTATGTTGTTTCCATTACTTGGACAGGTAAAATGTAGTAAAAAGTTTATTTTATGTAAACAAACGAATTAACAATATATTCCCGCTATGTGTTTACGAATTGACACAAAATTTCGTTAAATAGCCAACAAGTTCCTTTTCAATGTTTTCATGAATCCGTTATAATTTGGGAAAGTTCGGGAGAAATTGTAACTAAACCATTTTGCCCTAAATATGTAAAATAATAAGAATTTACAGATTACAAAGTAAATAGTGTATTTTTTAAGTAAAGCAATAAATTAAAGATGTTCATTTGTAAGAGTAAAACATATCATATGTCGTTTTGGGGTATTTTGAGGCAGTATCGTTTAACATACAATAACAACAATTTGTTTTTTCAACAATTGGATATGCTCAAATTCTGGATTTTTGATAAACTGTAACCCGCAAAAAATAACGCTGGATAGTGTTTTAAATCGCAAATTGCACAAAAATAACTTTTAAAAGCCAATGAAGATCCTACATAACATAAACTACAAAAAAAAACTGTTTCAAACACCCACTATTTTGACGTTTTGCGACCCTTTTTTAATCAAATGATAAAACCAACTTCACATAAATTTTACTACGATTGTTCCAACTGCGATTATAGATCTACAACAAGCTATCGATTAAGGCTCTGCGCATGACCAAGTCCCCCACTCCATTATTTCAAGTTACCTCGCCGTACATCTCTCATCTGTTGTTCCATACAATTTTAACAACATTTTTAGCTAGCATACAATCAAGAATTTTATTCAGGAAAAAACCACTCGTAAGTACGAAAAATTTGCGTTTTTCAAGAATAAAAAATGTTTGTCTTGAGTCAACGTACACGTATGAACTTTGTTAAATTTGTTACAAAACCAGTTTTAAGTTTTCCTTGAAAATCTCTAAAATATTTATTTAGACGTTTTCCAAAAGTTATTTAGATAATAAATGTAAACTGATTTTACGCCATCCTGAATTTTTCATGTTTTTTTTTACTTTTTTAGTTTTTCCTCAACCCCTTTTTGTAATTTATTCAAATGGTTACATTTTGAAATACGCTTAGAAAAGTCTAATTTTGTCGAAGGTATGAAAACAAAACTATTTTCGGATCATTCTATGGTGGGTAAGCAATTTTACTGTTTATAAAAATTATAAACATAAAAACGTCAATTTTGGGGTATTTTGTCGGGGTTTATATAGGCCTATATGTTATTACAACAGAATTCCACCGATTACATTTTAATTTATTCAGTCTAAGAATATATTTTGATGGAAATAATTTTTATTTTTTATTAAATCATTTTATCGGAAAATACTTTTTTTTAATCTTCCAGAAAACAAAAAAATTCTAGTACATTTCTTAAATACCCTAGACAATTATTATTATTTTTTATATTACTTCAATAACCTTACTCCTACGTAACCTTTACAACTCGCTATTTAAAACACACACACACACACACACACACACACACACACACACACACACACACACACACACACACACACACAAAACGAAAATTCGATTCGAAAATAAGATTGAACTTGTTGAGAGACATTCTTCGTGTTGAGCAGCGACGGAACCCGATCTTACACGAACAGACAAGATTACGAACAGCCGCTTTCACTTGTGAACGTCTGCTTTACAACTGGCAAGAATGCCGTTCAAGATAAACTCTGCATGAACATCATTTATACATTAAAAAATATATATTTGATAAGTATTCCAGATAAGACCTAATCGCTTAGTGTAGCCTTGCATTAACAACAGAGAAGTGTGTTAGGAATGTTTTTAACCGTGTCAACAGAAAAAGCGTCTGTCTTTGGGTCTCAAAGAATGTATTTAATTGTGTCAAAAAAAAACAGTCTTATTATGGGACTGCAGAAATATTTTAAAAAGAGTAGCTTCCATATCAATGGAACTTTGTCTATTATTCGGTACTAAACGGAATTTTAAAATAGTATTTCTGTGAACAGGAGATTGGGTTCCTCGTTGGAAGCTTAACTGATCAACTACTGTCTAAAATTATCTATTTCTCTCTCTCTCTCTATCTCTCTCTCTCTCTCTCTCTCTCTCTCTCTCTCTCTCTCTCTCTCTCTCTCTCTCTCTCTCTCTCGTCCCTTAAAAATGTAAAGAGCTACACTTGTGTTACATAGTTGGATGATTAATCATTCTAAATCTCTTGACTACATGTTACAAGGAAAAAAGGGAAAATAACAATATTCCCTTAAATTTAAAACAAAATTTAATTTCAGACAATACCTAGTTTTGATACTAAGTAAGCTCAATACTAATGGTTCATATGAACCATAAATAACTTTTAAATAGTGTAATTTTTGTGTCAATAATAAATTACATGTGCAACCACTGGAAAAGAGTTTTCATTCATATAATTGAAACCGTCAATTAAGTAGTAAACACCATTTTTTTCTTCAGTCATAACTTTTTGATCGAATATTTTAAAAAAACAACAAATAAACAGGTCAAATTTGAATTTTTATTGAACTACAGCATAACAATTAATTATCGGATCATGTATTATATCCTCGCCCGGATCTTTGACGTCCAAATCATGGAAATATTTAGAAGTGTTTTTAGTGGCAGCCATTTTAAAATAAATTACATAACTATTGGTAGCCGCGTTTGGTAGAAATTGCGAAACAAAGACACAAAGAAATAAACTCAGATGCCAAATCGTCGAATGAAAACAAGACGATTCAAAAAGTAACAGAAAACATTCATTTCTGGGATACAAGTATACTTTTTTTTTTAAGTAACCACTCAACTCCGAAGAGCACGGGATTTAATTAAAAGAATAAAGCCGGAATTCATGTAAGGTAGGGTAACGTGGTCCTGTCGTGAACAGACTGTATTGTTTCGCATGGAAAGAATAATCAGTATTTGCTATTTAATTTACATAGGAAATGGATTTTTCGTTTCCACATGACCTACTGTGTTATGAACGGTCGCCCATGAGAACGATTCACGGGAAATGTCCTGCGCACAGCAGGAATACGTCAGGTCATCTGAAAACAACTTGTAGGGAACCCAATGGCCGCTATACCTGTGACGATTGTACGACAGTAGTCTACGTGTTTTACAACACTGTACAACTGTTTCCTTAGCTATGAAGAAGAATACCGAAAACTCAAGTTAGAGAGTATTTTGATGGATTTTTTACGCATCAGATAAACAGATTTTTATAATACTAAAAATAAAGCTAGTACTACGGAATTGTGTAAAGTCCTTAGACTCTCGAAGGACCTTCATGATTTATGATGCAACTTAAATAAACCTAAATTAGCTTTTCACAAAATCACTTAAATCTGGTGATAAATTCGCTTACATAAGTCGTGATTTTTGTTTTATTTCGAGTGTAGTGTATATTTTACTTCTTTTAAATCCTCAACTCGTCCTGTGCCTGTGTCCCTTAGATTTAGGGATCCGATTAACAGATATTAAAGAAATTTGTAATAATTGATAGGTCTGACACTAGAAATAGTATAAAATCCAGGAAAAGCTATGTTATAGGAACAATTATTATTGAATTAAAATGATAAAAAGACACTTGGAGACCGGTACTGAATGTTACAAGCGTACAACATTACTAAGGTAGGAGTGGAACACAACAAAGAGAGATGTCTACAGTTCACGAAACGACTATTTTATTTCTATAGCTTAACTGTAGCTCTTTAAATTTTTAAAGCGTTGGATTTGCATTATAAAATCGAGATTAAGCCTAACAGTAGTCAGATCAATTTCGCTTCACTAAACTCCTAGTTTATCTGTATAGCATAACCGTAGTGATTTAATTTTTTAAGGACATATTTGACTTACGGAATAGAAATTAGGCCAACAGTAGTTGGATCATTTACGCTCCCAACTTGAAGCGAACTCTATACTTCACGAAACTACCAGTTTATCTCTCAAACATAACCGTAGCAAGTGCGGGCTACACTGGAATGTGCACAACTGCAAAAATGTGGGTATCATACTTAGGTCAGACAATCAAGTGGTGATGAAAACTACAATTTCACACGAATACAATTCTTTGTTGGTGCAGGAATGTCACATGACAGCTCTCAATTAGTAAGAATTAAGTTGGAAATCATACAGGATTCGAGGGGAACATGACGAATCGGCTAATAAAGGAGCCTAGACTCCAGTTATTGGCCCGGAACCTATCTACGGTTTATGCAAAGCTGAATTAAATATTTAATTGAAAAAATGGGCAAAACCAGTGACTCAGCCTTAAGGTAACAGCTTTATACCATAACGATAAAAAAATCTATATGTATGTAACCTCATTGAGTAGGTGCAACCAAAGGAAAGTGTTGAGTTTCTGGATGTGGAGCATTCAAGAAACATTTAAATATCCTGGGTTTATTCCACAGTAGCCTGAAATGCATACTGAGAGGTCAACCAGGCAAACAGCAGAAAACATACTTTAAACACATAATCCAGTGAACTGGACACCAAATCTTCGGCCCGTCTGGAAACCTAATAGAAGAAAAGGACGTGGCGAAACAAGTTCCCAGGTCATGAAGACATGGACCTGAACTAGAGGACTGCAGTTAGAATGAACTGCGAGCTGCGAGGGTTGAAAAATACACGTTCACCGTTAATTTATAGAGGAAGTTAGAAGGAATTGAAATTATTTTGTCAATAGAATGGATGAAGTCAAGTAAAAAATTATCAATCAGTAGGACGAAACGATGAAATCAGTTAGCATAACGAAAGAAAAGATGGAAAAAATACCTAACACATTTAGGGAAAAGAAGTAAAAATAGAAAAACTCAAGTAAAAATTTATCAACAAGAACGACGAAGAAATTTTGTTCGACAAGAGAAAAGATGGAAACTATTGCTAACACATGAAGGCAGAGAAGGAGAAGAAGAAGGAGACGAGGAAGAAGAAGAAGAAGAAGAGGAAGAGGAAGATGAAGAAGAGGAAAAGGAAGAGGAAGAGGAGGAGGAGGAGGAGGAGGA
The DNA here is from genome assembly GCA_963513935.1 of Aphrophora alni. NCBI lineage: Eukaryota > Metazoa > Arthropoda > Insecta > Hemiptera > Aphrophoridae > Aphrophora > Aphrophora alni. The sequence goes on along the minus strand of OY740767.1, from coordinate 137,714,537 downwards.
GGAGGAAGAAGAAAAAGAAGAAGAAGAAGAAGAAGAAGAACTCTATTTAAGAATATCAACCAGTACGCCGTAGAAATTTAGTTCGACAAAGGAATAGATGGAAACTATTGCTAACACATGAAGGCAGAGAAGGAGAAGAAGAAGGAGACGAGGAAGAAGAAGAAGAAGAGGAAGAGGAAGATGAAGAAGAGGAAAAGGAAGAGGAAGAGGAGGAGGAGGAGGAGGAGGAGGAGGAGGAGGAGGAGGAGGAGGAGGAGGAGGAGGAGGAGGAGGAGGAGGAGAAGAAGAAAAAGAAGAAGAAGAAGAAGAAGAAGAAGAAGAAGAAGAAGAAGAACTCTATTTAAGAATATCAACCAGTACGGCGTAGAAATTTAGTTCGACAAAGGAATAGATGGAAACTATTGCTAAGACATGAAGAAAAAGAAGAAGAAGAAGAAGACATGACGTAAAAAAAATTATCAATCAGTAGGACGAAGAGATTTAGTTCGACAGAAGAAATGATGGAAACTATACCTTCAGCTCGAAGGAAGAAGAAAAACCATGTCAAACGAGAAGCGAATATCTCCAAATCTTGTGGAATTTATTAAAAATTTTAACCTGTTTAAAAAGACCAGTCTATCTCGGGACATCAAGAAGTGTATTTTAAAAGTTACCTCGTCAACAAATAATCACTCTCTACTGTACCTCGAGGGTTCCAAACCGGATGCAATTCCGGTGAGCTTACAACTTGGCGCGGAAACGTTTTACAACAGTCATTTCAAAGTCCGTTTAATTTGTCTAAGTACCCAGTAATCGAGAGTAAAGATCTAAAACCAGTTGTTACCATATCATAAATAAAAACATAAACTAGAGGGAATTATTCTAGACATAATAATGAAGTAAAAAGCGGTTGAAACAATTCAAGTCAGCTTTTATGATGTCAAATTATATAAAGTTGTTAAAAAAAACTTTATTACTTTGAGATAATTTAATCACAGGCATGTTGGAGAAGTTATAATTTTTGATCTGTTAGGAGATCTGTCTTGGATAAATTCTTGACGATCAGTGACTATGCGTGTAGCATAAGGCGTTGGGATAATTAGAAATCTTGAGATGTGGCTTCTCTTGTTTTTGAATTTAAAAGCTTCTACGAGCACAAGCAATTAGAATTTAATAATCCACAATGATCCGTATATTGTTTTCGTTTAGTAACCATCATCAATTTGTTTAAAAAATTTATTTCAATTCGGTTACATTTATTCAAAAACGCCGAATAGGCGAAACTGAAATAAAAGTTTCCTATAAAAATAATCGGAGCCCATATGTTGTCAGATTGGATGCGAATTTCTATTATATTTCATAGTATATCATTATCGGCATTAAAACACTAGAACTAGATTCCTAGTTACACAAAATGAACTATTATTAGTTCATGTAAATCATACCTAAGACAGAAATATAGAAATATCGCTAAAGGGCAGCCATTTTGAAAATTTGCGACCATTTTTACATTCTCACATAAAATTGATGTAGATATTTTGGAGAATTTCCAATTGAGGTTTTACTAAGTTCAAGAAAAGTGGTGTTTGAAATCAATATGTTTGTCGTCTGAGCATTGCTCTACAGACGAAACGTGTGGATAGATTTTGATGAAATTCGGATATATTTTGGCCATAATTCTGAAATTTACTTTATTTTAAGATAACCCAAAATTTGGGAGAAGTAGCATTAGGGATAATATTTAAAAACACGATGTTATTAACATGTATATTAAATCAAATTTTACTCAGATGTAGCCTCTAAAGACCCAAATAAAAGTATTGGTCGCGATGTCTCCACACATAAAATTCATAAGTCAACGGTAAAAACTAAAAACTAAAAACAACAACCGGGCATAAAGGACGTCATTTTCCAAAATTGGCTCCACCACCATTAAAAATTATGTGAATTTTGAAAATTACGATCCTAACATGTTTGTAAAATCGCAAGTATAAACCCCCCTCCCCCGCCCCAATAAAAAAATCGGGAATAAAGAAGGAAATTTCTCAAAATTGGATTCATTACCGTTCAAATTGTAGTGAGTAGAGAAGATTAATGATCCTAAACTTGTGTCAAAATAACAAGTACAAACACCCCTCAAAAGAAATTATTTTTTAAATTGGGAATAAATGACGTAATTTTTTATAATTGGTTCTACTAACGTTCAAAATTAAGTGAATTGTGAAAATTCTAATCCTAACCTGTTTGCAAAATCGCAAGTATAACAACCCCTGAAAAAAAATCGCCAATAAAGAACGTAGTTTTTCAAAATTGGCTATACTACTGCTAAATTAAGTCAGTTATGAAGATTAATGATTCTAAAATGTGTGTAAAATCTAAAGTATGATTTTCCCCCTCCCCTCGAAAAAAAACGGGAATAACGGATGTAATTTTTACAAAATGACGTTTAATACCGTTAAAATTTTATTTAATTGTAAAAATTAATGATCCTAGCCTGCGTTCAAAATCGCAAATATAAACTCCCCCCCCCCACCAATATTCTTTGGGAATAAAGAACGTAATTTTTTTAGAACGAAATAAAGATCGAATAAAAACCAAAACAGAACCTTAACCGCTGTTATTAGAAGCTCGATTTTATTCAAATATGATTTACGTTGAGAAGACGTTTAAAGCACAAGTGAAGTAAAGTTTAGCCTGTATTAAAAATATATAAATAGTTTTCAAAAACCTCGTTCATTTTCACTTTTTAACTGACAACTACCAAACTGAAATTTTTGGTTAACGAACAGTTTTAGTTTGTTTTTATTTGATTTGGGAATGGTTGAGTGAAGTAGTTTGTGCAATGTTTTTATAGATACCTCGTAAAGATTCATTAATGACACTTCCTGGTTTTGAACCTTGAATGCAAGACTTGGGAACGCCAAGAAACAGTTTCAAAGCCCTCACCTTCGTCACTCAAGACACATTTCTATACCAGTATTATTAATGACATAAGTAAACGCTACCGAAGACTCCAGCTGTTATGCTGCCACGGAACGTAAATCAATGCCTCCTATAAACCACAATCAGATTTCAATATTCATTCCAACCTTCATTAGAATTGTGAGAGGTAAGACGTTACGATAATTATTTCTAAAAAAAAAAATCCAGTGATGACATTTCGAGTTTATTAGATCCGGTAGCAATTGAGTTTGGTTTGAAAGAGAGGTTGGTAATTTAGGTATTCAGAACGCGTCCACAAGCCGGCGTAGATGTGGCTTGTCATCCGATGCATATGTGATGTATCAATCCGATAGCGGTCCTTTCAACAACACCGCCTCTAACCTAACCTTACCTTCGCTTTATAATATTGTACAGACTTGATACAATTATTAACCCCGCACACGTGCAAATTACGGAGTGGAAACTCGTTTCACTCAAACATCTAGATTTCAAAATCATTTATTTTTAGTGAAGGACTTGGATTTTCGTTCGTAAACCTGACATTGATATCTGCGAATCATAAACGGAACAAAAATGTTGCACTAACTTTCTCATACAATTGAAATACTAACCAAACATAACTACATCGCCGGAAATCTAAGTTCAGTCAGTTGAAAATCACGGACGCTGTCTGAAAAAAAAATGTAAATATTGTTTAACTTGCTTCTATTTGTGGAAAAAAACGTTCTAAGCTATAAACAGATTTGATTAAAATCAGACTTTTAATAGTCTAACGCCAGTCAAGGTTGGTTTTTGTTTTTTGACAATAATAATTCCTGAATAGCATATTTTAAGACGAGTTTGGGTGATTAATCTAAAATTTCGCCAAAATTTACAGTTATTAAAACACACTTTTTTGCTTGCTAACACGTTTAATCTGGAAAGAAATTTACATAGATTTTAACCTATTTCGTTACATATCGTTTCTATGACTAAATTTGATGCAGTACAATAAAAAGGCATACTTCTAACGAAATTCTATTAAGTATTATCCTGTTTTCATCTGAATATTACAAGACCCATGTTAAACATAAAATAAAATAACATACTGTACTCAAAAATCGCCAGGGATAATAATAACTCTTACGACATTTTAAAAACCAAAAGTACTTACTTTAAAACTAAGGTTACTTTTGGAAAAAAAAGATTTAGAGAAATTTGATAGTAAAGATAAGAAAAAAGTTGTGATCCAACTAGGATCCATCAACATTGATACACCCGTACTCACTAACTGTGAGCCCTTGATGGTGTCAAGGTATCGAAGTCTCCAAGGGAGGGTGAATAAGATAGAACCTGGATTGGAATAGAACAACAATAGGTTAAGAGAAGTTTGATAGTAAAGATAAGAAAAAAGGCGCGATCCAACTAGGATCCATCAACATTGATACACCCGTACTCACTAACTGTGAGCCCTTGATGGTGTCAAGGTATCGAAGTCTCCAAGGGAGGGTGAATAAGATAGAACCTGGATTGGAATAGAACAACAATAGGTTAAGAGAAGTTTGATAGTAAAGATAAGAAAAAAGGCGCGATCCAACTAGGATCCATCAACATTGATACACCCGTACTCACTAACTGTGAGCCCTTGATGGTGTTAAGGTATCGAAGTCTCCAAGGGAGGGTGAATAAGATAGAACCTGGATTGGAATAGAACAACAATAGGTTAAGAGAAATTTGATAGTAAAGATAAGAAAAAAGGTGTGATCCAACTAGGATCCATCAAAATTGAGACACCCGTATTCACTAACTGTGAGCCCTTGATGGTGTCAAGGTGTCGAATTCTCCAAGGGAGGGCGAATAAAATTGGATTGGAAGTGAACAACAGTAGGTTAAAAGAATCTTGAAAGATAAAAAAAGGATCTAACCTAAGACTACATGAAATGAAGGTGTAGTATTTCCAACTAGGATCCCTCAGAATTGCGACACCCGAACTCTCTAATTTGATGGTGTCAGGCGTCGAAGTCTCCAAGGACGAGCGAATGAAATTCGATTGATCTTGAAGGTATTGTACAAACAATGTCAATGGGAACTATCTTCCCCGTACTATCTTTCAACATTCAAAATCCACACATCATTTCGATCTAAACTAAATATCCACACGACTAAAACTGTATCTCTCCCTAAATAAATTCCTGAACAGCAATATCCGCCATTGAAAGCAACATTAACTTCCCAGCCCATTCACGATCGGGACCTTGGAATACATAATACAAGGTTTTTAATAATTACGAATTAAATGCAAATATTATTCCAGTTTCCGCGAGATATCGATTTGTAAGCGCGATATTCTAACACGAGTAGCGATCGTTTTAAGATAACCGTGAAAATCGTTTGACATGACGGGCAACATATTATAGGTATTACGTAGGGAAATTACAGTGCTGGTAACAATGAAAGTGTACTGCTTTGTGAGGTTGGATAACCTGGAGGTAAATAGTTTGACGGTGGTTTTCAGTATCGAGACAAGTAAATAGGTTAAAGGGTTCGATTTAATAGTTAAAAAGATCTATTGAGATGAAGTTAAGAAAAGAAATTACACTGTAACTACAACTATGAAGTTATGAATTTGATTTTTTTTTTAAATAAACTGTGCAAAAACATTGCAGAAACTTACTCACTATCAATCCCTAAAACTAAACAAAAACATTTGTCACCAAAAATGACCGCCCAGTATGTCAAATAGTGAAAACGTATGAAATTTTTTTTATTCAATATTTAAATGGAGCCTATCTAAATGGCCGTTAGAGGCTAAATTTTGTAGTGATAATTTCGTTCCGTTTGAAACCAAAATGTAGAACTGAGGATGTGGAATACCAGAAAAAAGAAATTGTATAGAATTCACTCAGCCTGGAGAATGATTATAAATGTTATGAATAGTTATGAATACTCTACAAATTAAAAAAAAAAAAAAATCTTTAAGAAAAATATATCGACCAGTTGATGAAATAACATCTGAAGAACCAGTTCAACAAAAAGAAGAAATAGATACGTTATTGAGAGTAGAAAACATAGTCGGAGATATCGAATTATTCAAGCTTGGATAGTTAGCCCACGTGGAGAGGCTAAATCAATTACGTATGACCAGGTAGGAGGAGATCAAGAAGAGGGAGATCTAGTAAAATAAATATAGTTGCAGTAATATAGGATCTACGTACATTATGGAATAGGAATTGGGGATAAGCACTCTTGGACAGAAGAATATGTAAGTGAATACTAAGAGTAAGTACTAGAGGAAGGAAAGAAAAATTAGAGGACAAAATTCACCCTTCAGCAGTTTACAATCTTGTCACTTTCTTATCAAAATTTAAAAATAAAACTGATGTATATATCCGGAAATATCTGAAAACCAATATTTTTAGACAGCATATTACCTAATGGTATTTATAAGGTTATACTTATATACAATTTAAAAATTAGGGTAATAATAAACCAAACCATAGGCAATGGATCAGAAGAAGCTGAAATATGTAATTTCTTTGATCAAATAAGCTTACTTTTTATCTTAAACTTTAAACTAAGTACTGCAAGCTTTAAAATCTAATTATATACACTAGAAAACAAAATTATTGTAAGGTGTACTAAAAAGAATATTTAAGATGAATTCTTCGCCATGAATCTGAATTATGGGTAGGTAATGAAAGATCCAAAGAAAATCCTTAGAAGAATGTTAGGAATGATGATCAAATTCAATTGTAAAATATGCAATGAGTATAAGGATTTATCTGTATCAGGGTTTGTTAAAATACAATAGTTAGGATACACAGTTCATGTAGTAAGGATGGAAGAACATAGAAACCCTAGAGGGCAAATGGATGGGGAAAACACGAAGAAGCCGGGTAAGAAAACACAGTAGGAGGGAATAGAGTTGGGAATATGATGAACTGCAGGAGAGTAGTGGTTGACAGAGACGAGTGGAGACAGATATTCAAAAAAGCCAGATCCTGACTTTAGGCTGTAGCGCCATAGCAATAGTATTTATGTAACACTACTTTAAGCTGAAGAAATTGAAAACCGCCAAATGTCGTAATAATCATAAATCTGAAATTTAAAATAAGATTGATGAGAAGAGTAACAACTCAACTGCGTTCAAGTCATTTTCTAAACACCTTTACATCACGTAACCTACGCTATATCGTTCTGCTGTGTTATCACTGTAGTCATAAAAATAAAACCAATCTTTAGCGCAACACTTCATTGTAAGGATTGCTAGGTCGCTATTCATCGTATAATTTGTGGTTAGCACATCGAGTTCTCACCATCGTAATTATAGCTTTCGTTAACCCTTCGTAGCATTTTAGTTATCACCAAGAATTTTGGTTAATAACGAAAATTTTCATGTCACCCTTAGGGATCGAACTCAGAACATCTTCGACACAAAGCTCTAAACCACAAGACCAACAGAGAGCTTAGTGCGCCCATAAGGATCATAGTATCCTGAGGGACCTAATTAGATCTACATCTTTTTTCATGTAGTTTTGGGTTAAATTCCTCTCTTTCATCTTTCCTGAATAACTATTGTTCGTTTTCCGACTCTGACTCTATAATATTCTAGGAATTTTTTATTACGTTATTTTATTCCTTTTTTTTTAAATGGCGATATTGACAGAAGTTTTTTTCGTCATTAATCAATAAATGAATATTTGTGGAAATTTCCCAATCTAACATGTTCTATTGTGAAACTTAGGTTCAGAATTGTATAAGTGATAAAAGTAAAAGGAATACTGGGCAACGAAACTAAACAAAACAAAGTAAACGGATTACACACGATCCTTTGAATATTCACTGACTTGATCTTATTGGCTAGATATGTCTCACACTCCACTAGCTTTAATTCCAGTTAATATCAGTTACGTGGACAGCTAAGTGTTTTTATTACCCAATAAAACCCCAGCAGATATCAAATATCAAAAATTATATATTACAAAGCACAGTTCATACAATTAACAGACGTAAACAATATAGAAGAACAATATTAAAGACGTCACAGATTGGAACATAAATGACATTGTATCTGCGAGGTTAGAAGAACGATTAGGCTCTATGCCCAGCACGCACCAGTCCACACTTTATTTATGCGCTAAATTAAATCATAAACTACACACACGCTCTCGAAATAATGATTAGCCGAGAAACTGGTTTCGATCCGGTCGCAGTGAAAATTTTTCAATATTCCCGTCTGGCTCACGGAACGTTCCGTCCGACTCGTTCTTCGATGTTTCTGTTTTTGTTTTTAAAACCTAGTTGCGAGAAGAGAGTGGGGACTTTTTGTCCAAGATCCGTGGACCGGAATGTGGACTCTTACACTGACAGCTGTCCAAGCGATCCGATTGTAAATTATTTTCCACCGATATGATGACCGTTCGGACTTTTTAATTTTAATTGACTTCTCAGAACCTTTCGATCGATTAACCTTTTGTACGTGAAAACAACTTCTCAACAACTCAGAAACAAACAACTCTTTCAGTTATATCAACTAGCTTGTTCAACATCTTGTCCGAGATCTTGGTCCAATCAATTATAACAGAGATAAACAGGGTCATCAAAGTTGACGGCGCAGAAGACGAAAATGAAATCTCAGGATAGGATCTGACTGGTCCTGGATGTATGCTGAGATTTAGAGGTTTTGATAATCTGTTGATAGTAAATTAGGCGTACGTTGCAATATATCGATTTGGTCTTCACTAGAGACAGTTATTAAAGAAATGGAGTTGTAAATGATAATGTGAGAAAACTGGAGCAATCTATTTTTATTATATTCGAAAAGAACCCAAGACATGAAGAGCTGAGACCAATTAACAATAATAAAACTGTACAAACTGTTCGTTAGTTATCGCTCAAAGAATGAAAATGAACCATAGATGCAGTTTAAAAAAAAAGTTTAAAAAAATAAGGGTCTTAACTTGCTATGCTTGTGCTATAATGTCTCAGAAAATTGTATTTAATTAAAAACTTGATTTTAATGACAGCTGTCAATATTATTATTTTACAATTTATTTTCGATTTTGCATAAGGAGTAGGGTTATTAATCTTCATATTTCACTAAAATTTTAATGAAATCGGTAAAGCTGATTTCAAGAAAATATATTTTATAACATCCCTGTTGTTGATCTTTTGTTCTTTTACTGATAATGCACGAACCGACAAGTTTAGAAAGACCGCGACCAATAAGTTTTCTCCTAATAGAGACAAGACCGGATTAAAATTTGATCAAAATCGTTGAGTCGATTTTAAATTAAATTTAGGAAATAAACTAGATCTACAACAAACAAAAGAACATTCGCGTGCGCATGACGAGTTCTCCCACTCCAATATTTCCCGTTACCTTATTTTTTTCAGGCGTAGTGAAACTGAACCGACATTTTTGGTACTTTTGAAACGATGAAACTGCCCCGCTCATTAAAGTGGATTAGGAAGGGTCGTCTCGCAAGACTAGAAGTGCTGAAATTACCCCAAGCGCCTAAATAATATTGAACATTTTATGCTACGGGACCTAACCTAGCCTAACCTAACCTTACTGGCTTATATGTTTCACTGAGGTTAAATTTAAACACATACTACCGAAATTGCGCTCGGGGCAATTTTAGCATTTCTGGTCTTCCGAGGCGACCCTTCTAGATCCTCTTTAATGAGCGGGACAATTTCATCATTTCAAACGTACCTAAAATATCGGGGCAGTTTCAAAATCCCCATTTTTTCTCACCGTTCCTTTTATACTGCTCTGCTTGATGAGTTTGTTCAGGAGCAGTTTTCTTCCTCTACATTCCCTGTTATGTTCATTTGTTGCAGCCAAGTTTTACAATTCTTTGAATATGTTAACAACAAAATTGAGATGAATTTTCAATATACAAATGTTTGAAAATTTTGATAGTTCCTTCTTATTTAGTTGCTATTAATGATTTTTTTTTTAACTGGCGATCTGGATAATTAATACAAAATTGATCGTCAAATGAATGTGTACACAAATTTCACATCTTATGAAGTCAGCTGCACGCTGTACATTTTGTAATTCGTTTTCCCAATAGCAGTCCCAAACCACACACGTAATTCAAACTACAAAAAGTGCGGCATAAGTTAGTTACCTGTAGAAACAGAATCATGTGTGAAGGTTAAATGATTAAATAGGAATTACAGTAATGTTTTATTATGCCCCCCTAACCCTCCAAAAAACATTAAATTTAACAATATGGCTATTAGAACTGTTCAAAATGTTCATAGTTATTACATATACATTTTAAACCATTTTTAACCGTAGGCCTACATCTTTTCACACAGTTATTAATAGAAATTGTATTCCTGATATTTTTTTTCAAGATCTCTTAGTTTGGTTAGAAATATTTAATCTCTCATTATCCTCCACATGGAAACGCCAGAGTTTCTAATGTTACCTGACATATGTCACACTCTGTATTAAAGTAATTTGCAAGATATATTTAACTTTTCAGTCAAATACAATCCTTATTGTTTGTGGATAGTTGCCAGACTTTTAGAAGTAACTTCATGTTTATACTATAATAATAAGAAACACATAAAGGGTCACGTGACACACATTAAAATACATAAACTTATCACGAATCTTGATTAACTATACACAAACATCTACTAATTGCATTTAACAGAAAAGATATTTTACAAATATATGTAATAATTAACTAATCCTGAGTTACTTGTATCGTTCAAACGTGATATCTCTGTCAATTATTTATTTTATTTTATTATTTTTACTATCCCGTAGCTTAAGGTTAGGTTAGGTTTATCATTCGTTCCCTTTTTGTCTGTTTTGAAATGTCAACGCTTTTAGTACTCGCATACAATCAACTACATCTAATATTTTATTTCATGTCCTTTAATATTGCTTTCGGTGAAGTATTGGATATAACCTAATGGATAATTTCACTATCTTAAAACTTTGTACGATTTAAGAAAAATAGAAAAAGGTGTTGTCCAATCTAAAATTATATAAAAATCGTCACTTGACATTTCGTGTGTCACCCAGTTTATAATCTCATTATGAAATTCAGTCTAAAGTAACACAATATGATTGTTACTGAACTCTGTTATTGGCTGTAATTCTAGCAAGTCAAAATGTTCAAATTAATAACCTTAAAAAAAAAAAAAAAACAAACAAACAAAGATTGCGTATTGATCACAACACTTACAGAATCTGTTTCACTTTACAGAACCATGAACGGTGAATTAATTTTCTCATAATTTTTGGTTTTTGTTAAACAGAATCTGTAAAATCTCAGAAATCAGGTCTTTGCCAAAACAGACGATTTATTTTTTATCATGAAGTTCCGAACGGATAATTTTTCATGGTATGGTGACAACAGATTTGTTTTTTGATCTTAATGGTTACATTTGGGCAGCATTTGATCAAATAATGTAGAGTAATTATGAGTAAATTGTATTGTTTTTCTACACCAAATATGACAGCTAGAACATAATACGACAGACAGACATCATTCCAAATACCACATTTTGAGGTCAAGGTACCTAAAAACTAGATAAATTTTAATTCTATTATTAAAAAATGAAAAAGAAAAAAAACACAAATGACCGTAAAAAACTTTTTCATTAACATAAGGACGTTTAAATGACTAAACCATTATCCACAGTTGTTTTAGAGTTTTTCCTTGTTATTTAAGGGCAAAAAACCTCCCTGTCATCATAGTCTTATAAAAATAAGAAGAAAAGATCATATAATAAAGACCTCTATCCCTTGAATATTCTAATAGTCAATTTAGAAAATGAATAAGAATTTTTCACGAGAGACCTGATAGAATATATATATATATATATATATATATATATATATATATATATAAGATTTAACACAAGACTACAAGAAGAAAAGTGTAGCTCCAGCTAGGACTTCGGGATTGCTACACCCCTACTCAGTTTTTTACAGATATACAGGAGCCAAGAGAATGTTATCACGCTAAGAATCTTTCTTTTAGCTTCTGTATCTGTAAACAAGGATGATAACCTAATTATCGAAACGTCGTCTTTTTTACACGCACACACAGATATGTTTAATAGAAATATGACTTTACATACTAAATAGAATCACCCATTCACATGATATGAGTTAAAGCTCAGAAATTAGAAGCTCTAGTGGTGCTATCTAGCGGTATAGGTTTCATAACTTCAAGGACAGCATGACGTATTTCATATTCAAAATCATTCGACACTAACGAATTCTGAACTTAAACCCACACAACAACTTATCCAACTCATATTTTGAATCGGACAAATGCTATGGAACCTCTTTTAAGATGCAAATTCAATGCTTTTACTTTACCTAACTATTGGGCAGGAGCCGCCAATCGTTTTAGTTTTGAAACGTAACAATTCTTCGCTTGTATTGCACGTTTGTTAAGTTTTTCTTCTTATCTCTGGTATAATCAGAAATTTGCTTTTATTTTTATACAGATTCAGTTTATTATTATTATTACTAACATTCGAATTTTTCTTGTTCTGCTCTTCTATCTTCATCCTCGTGTTCTTCACTAATTTAATACATTAAAATGATTTTCATTGAAGTACAACAATGAATAAAATCTGCAAATTTTACACAAACAAAATTTAAATCTCTCTCAATTTATTTCTCTGTTGTATTCTTGTCGCTCAAAATAAAAATAAAATATATAATATTTTTCTCTTTCCTTATTGAAACACTTCAGCACGTACTTGAGAACGATTTCCCCCTCTTCTTCAAAACACACGCACATTGGATGATTTGAATGCTCACATCGATGTTTATGGAAGCTATAAAACCTCAGTAAATAATGAATTGAGCCATAAAATATGCACATATGCAATTATATTGAAATAATAATCCGACATAATCCCAGTTGTAAAAAGGAAAAGGTGGTATTTCTTGCCCAGAGTGTGACGACGTGATCACGTGATTAGATTGCTAGACTGTTGTGGCTTTGGTGGTTTCGAAGTTGCGTGTAGAATCGAAAGAGAACAATCGAACTCATTCATTCCTGTTTGTTCATCTGTGACTGTGTCTGTATCTATGGCCACAAGAAATCCTATTTTAGAAGTCACAGAAGAATTCTGATTGAATGAAGATTCTCTGAAGAGTTTGAAAAACTATAAAATAATGGTGAAGAAAAGCTTTAACGCTTTCTTAAGGGTTCGCATTCAGCAGTCTACAATGTTAACACTTTCTTATATAAATACAACATAAATTGATATATACACGAAAATTAGTAGATAAACTATCATTTTTAGAAAAATACACATTTTAAATTGTTAATATTAATGACATTTATACAAGAAAACTTTACTTAATTAAAGTAAATTCGGAGGTAAATGGGAGGGGGAGGAAGGGGGAGCTGAGATTATTACAATTTTACTTTCCAAGTATATGAAAAAGATATGTTTGGTAATCACAAAATTATTCTACCTCCGTTTTTTGGCTGATATTCACATTTCATGGACTCGGAAAACCGAAAAACGAGCTTCGACATTCCGTCATTCACGATAGTTGTCATAAAAATTAAGATAGGAACAATGGCATTTGGTATAGAAACCGTAGTTTGTCCATATAGAACTCTATTGAAATTCACAAAAATTGAATTAAACATGGCTGTAATTTTAAAGATTTTTTGGTTTTTCAAAAACATAATTTCGAACCGTAAGTTCCCATAAAATGTGCTTTTCGTATAGTTATGAGATTCGGTAGGATCGCTTTTCCGACACAAGCGAAGCGAGTGAACACTTTTAATTAAATACATATCTACGAGGCTCATTATGGCATAACAGACGTCAAATTTTAGTGAAATATACGATTACTAGGTTTAGAAAAGCTGTTGAACAACATTTTTTAAACAAACTTGCCCCCTGCTCAGATCCCTTGATATACCAATTCAATTTCACGTAAAATACTAGTTCCAATAATCTAACATTTAGGCATTACATTTAAAGGATCTGCTTTTAAATGTATGATGGGCAGTGTAAGTACCTACCCATGATGGCGTTTATTAACTTGTTTATATTTTACTACGTTATTTATTAAAATCGTATAACGTAAAAATCATTCGAGAAAAATATTAATTAGACTAAAATTTAAAACAAAAGTTATTTTGTACTCTTATTTAGTAAGAACTTTCGAAAAAGAATGTTATCATTTTCGACACAAAACACATCTGTAACTCACGTGGTCATACTCGGCGCTAAAAGTTTCTCGAATTCGGTGAGATGGACGTACGAAAATAGTTATCTCGGTGAAAAAATATTGGATTGGTGTAAATCACGATGGAAATTGGAAAGAAAAACAATAGAATTAAAGTGGAAATATGTATTTAGTTTATTTTTTTAAAATTTATCTTTAAAGACAGCCTTTAAACTTTAGTTGTAAGATAGCGTAAAATCGCGTAAAGTTGAATGCACATAATTTGTAGTGGTAATTATATATATATATATATATATATATATATATATATATATATATATATATATATATTAAATAGACTCGGTAGATGTTCAAAATATAATTATTTGGTGTTATACCAGTATTAAAAAAAAAAAAAAAAAAAAACGAAAGAGGCTCACTATAGTACATGCGTTGCAATCCCGAGGAATGCCAGATCTACACCTTTTTTTACCTAGTGTAGGGTTAGATCCCTCTTTTTTATCTTCCATATCTGGTGACTATTGACCAAACTCTCGTTCATTTTACACGCTTTTATCGGATGACAATGAAATAATTCATTGTTATATACACAACCACCCCATTTAATGTTTTAAAACCCCTTTTCTAAAAATAAATAAATAAAGATAAAAAACACACTTAGTACAAAGTAGTGTTGGCGTTTTGAAATTTAAATTACGAGTTTTAGGAACACCCACACTTTACTTTTAAATTTTCGTTTGAATTAGTACTTTCTACTAACAGTGTTTTTTGTTTTTTAATCTTTATTTATTTTATTTTTTAGAAAAGTGGCTTTAAATTAAAATATATAAATTAATTTTATCTAGTTTTGGGTTAGATCCCTCTTTTTATTTTCCCTACCTGGTGTCTATTGACCCAACTCCCGTTCATTTTCGACCCTGACGCTTTTAGTGTATGGGAGGACTAAGAGTTTATATTTTATGTTCTTTATACTTTCTTCTTTTTATTATTATTATTATTTTCTATAAGACTATACTGAGATTTTCCACCTATAAACAAGACAATTTGTTTTTTAACTAATAATAACTATATAGAAATGAAGTTAAAATTACAATGAAAATTACGTAGTTGGAACAAATTAAAATTCCGACAATGTGCACATGTAAAGATTTTTTAAAATTGTACTTTACCAATCAAGTTATAAGCTATACCGCAAATAATGTTTGGTTCGACTTTAAGTGCTGTCGATATTTTGCACGTGGCAAATGTAAAATAGTATTGCCTGTAAAATAATTAACATTTTTACGCTATCCAATGTAATAAATTACCACAAACGATGGAAAATCAATTCACATCAATCAAATAGCCTACATAGCTGGATAAAAACATCAATAGCATTATATTGTACATTATAAAAATGGGTGTTCACGAAGACTGATTTATTTTTGCCACTGTTACATCAAATTATTTAATTAGAATTTAAAATTATCTTGTTGTATTACAATTTACTTTACACTACTTATAATAAACTCAGATATCTTGTTTAAATTATATGTCAATAATAAATTGAGATTATCAAACAATTTCAATTTAATAATATCTTAAATAGTGTCTCTATAAAAAAAAATTAAGAATTTTACACAAGTTGAGTACTTCTGAATAAATATCAGAATGGTGATTTTTTTACATTTATAAAAATTTAAATTATTGTTTTCTACAAATATAGTTTGGATGTAAAGTCAAATACTCGCCTATTACATCATTTAATCTTTAAATTTCGAAAAGAAAGCAGATTGCTGCCCGTATCGGTTTTCTTTTGGTATTAACCAATATGATTTATATGATCGAGGTATAGATCTAGATGGCATCATCTTTGAACCGATTGTGTCACAGATCTCTGAGGCGGTGTCCAAGGCCATCGGAATGGAATCAACTTCAACGAGTTCTGATGACCTTGAACGTGAAGACCGGCTCACAGATCATGTTCAGACTTTCGCCGAGAAGAACCTAACCTATAGGCCACAGATCCTTCAATATCATTGTTATGTCATGTCGGGTCAAAGAATTCTGAAGTGTTTGTTACGTTTAAGTTAAATCAACTTTTTGTTTTTGAAGCGTCTTCGCGGTGTTGAGTATAATATATAAATACACAGCATAACTATTATTACACTGATATGAAAGGGCGTTATGGTTTATGTTTTATTATCTTTATATATCTATTATTTTACCGACTTTGAATTTGAGATTGACAAGTTGCACAGAATAAGGTAATACTGAAGAAAAACTGTTCCGTTTAGTTTTCTGATCGATTATTTCGAGTAAAATAATTATATTAAATGAATAATAAAACTTAACAAATCGAATTAACTGAAATCCAACAAACATTCCAAATTTTACTAACGTTGAATTTAATATTTATCCAACAAATATTTCGTATACTGAATATTTTGTTAACGTTAAGGTTATATTTTTCCAATAAACATTCATGTTCTGGAAGTTTTGGTAAAGATGAGGTTATGTTTATTCAACAAAGATTCCGGTTACTGTAATTATATCCAACAAACATTCCGACTACTTAAATTTTATCCAACAAATATTCAGGCTACTCCAAATTTTGTTAAAGTTGATGATATGTTTATCCAACAAACACTCCGGCTACAGTAAGTTTTGCTAAAGTTTAGCGTATGTTTTCCAACAAACATTCTGGCTACTACAAGTTTTGCTAAAGTTGAGGTTCTGTTTATTCAACAAAAATTCCGGTTTCTCCAAGTTTTGCTAAAGTTGAAGATATGTTTATCAACAAACATTCCGGCTACTACAAGTTTTGATAAAGTTGAGGTTATGTTTATCCAACAAATATTCCGGCTACTGCAAGTTTTGCTAAAGTTAAGGTTATGTTTATCCAACAAAGATTCCAGTTACTACACGTTTGTAAAGTTGAGGTTATGTTTATCTAACAAACATTCTGGCTACGACAAATTTTGCTAAAGTCGAGGCTATGTTTTTATTGATTCAATTATATATATATATATATATATATATATATATATATATATATATATATATATAATTTTTTACTCTATAAATTGAATTCTATTTGTATTGTGGAGATTGTATATATTTTAGGTCAGTATTACATCATATGTCTCATCTTCAATGTATTTAAAAAAATATTAGTACAGAATATCTAAAGAAATCTCTCCACAACTACTTAATCGGTTTTGATGATTTGGAAAAAAAAATACAAAATACGAAAAGTGATTCAATAAATAACGCTTTCTATTCACAGATGAGTCTTCATTAGTCATTAATTATTTTTCAAATATTTTAATTTTTATGCATTTATTGTTATTCAACATAATCAAAATTAATCCTTGGTGCAACAGCCCGTCGTGAGGTTAGGTCTACAAGACTGCTTTCCAATGGGTCAGCACATAAAATTCTCGTCGCCGTAATTTTAGCTTTCGTGACCAGGTTTCAAAACTAATCGTAGTTTTCCAGTAACCTCCCGATGCTTCCGTAGGTCTTTCAAGCCATCACAGAGATTGAAACCAGAATCTCGTGCACACAAGGCGAGAGGTCTATCTACTAAAAAAACTGTTGGCTAAAATTCAGTCACTATAGTAACAAAAATAATAAACGTAAAAGTAATATAAAATAAAATATTACCTTAATATATCCGTCAGTAGGTTATTAATAAAAAAATAATACACATTTATAACTAAAACAGATTAGACCAATGCGAACGTTTTAAATTTAATTTTGAATCTACTATTAGTTAATCTGATTAAATGAATTGACCTTTTGAATTTTACATAGTTCATTTCATTTTAATTACTTATGCAACAAAGTATTGCGATCAATAAATATAAACATCTCAACTGTTTGTATATCTGTTATGTTCTAAATGACGTATAATAAAATTGAGGTTAGGTTACCCACAAATGATGTTTTTAATGCACTTGCGGAATTACCAGCTCGTATTTTATAAATACTAAATTACAAGGTAACTTATTACAAACTGCTCGAGAAAATAGAAACTAAAAGTCTCCTTCGTAGAAAATGAGATTAGGATTGTAACAAATAAATTACAACTTTACACATAAAATTAAAACGCCGACGAAAAGTATCAGGGAGTTGAACGCGACTTATAATAACCGACAATAACTTGGCTAATGTAACACCAATAACTAAGGAGTGGCCTTGGAATTAAATTCAACCTAGCCCTAGTAGAAAATATTTACATATATTATACGTACATACATCACTTTTAATATTTCTAGCACGCAACTCGTTCAACAACCTATACAACTAGTTTTGTCTCTTTTGTTCTCAAACACATTGTCTTTATTACAACCTTGTAATTATATATATATAGGATACAGTAAGACGATGTAAGAAATGTTATTACAGAACACTTTGACTATGCAGTGTATAAAATGTAATATTTATTACGAGTGATAAATTTGTTATAATAATAAAAGTGTTAGAAAGGTTGTTCGGATTTGTTACACTTGTCATGAATGAGAGAGGAAGTTTATTTAATATTCCATAATACAGAAGATTGTTTATTATTTTTTAAATATTATATACGATATAAATAACGTTACTGTTAACTCAGAGAGTCAAACAATACTTGAGACCTCAGGTTATATCTACCACAATAAATTAAGCTGGTTTAGACGACAGGACATTTTGGAGTTGCTGAAAGATGAATAGGCTACGATGTGTATATTGCCTTCTTTAGTAGGTCCTGAGTCGGTGTTGACAGTTCAAAAGACAATGATGATGAGCTAGTCAGTTAATAATTCATGTACATTGAGTAAAAATATTACTATAGACAATGAAAGATCTTTCTAAAACGAATCAACGAAGGAGAAAAATAGTAGCTGATAAGGCAAGGCAATTGAGGTTACCAAAAGGTACATCTTCCAAAAAAAGTGAGTGTAAAGATGCGCTGATAAATACAGATTAAAGAAGTTAAGATAGTTTGGATACCAGGGCATATTGGAGTTGCTGGAAATTAAAATGGAGTTACTATCTAATGCATATTGGATGAGCTGGATAAAATGGTTTCATCAATTTCTTTTGTAGATCCTGGATCGGCCTTGGTATTCTAGTAGATAAAGATTAGGAGGTAGTTCGATGGGAAGACAAGACAATAGTCTTCATAGAGAATTGAAGATCTTCCTTAAATAAGGAAGGCGGTGGATTTATAGGGATTGGAAGAAAAGAACTATGAGTGATGTTATTATCATAACAAGGATTTTTATAGCAGATAAAAAAGTACTTTTGGAGTTGCTGGAAATGAAAAGAGAAAAGCTGGACAAAATGGGTTAATCAACTTCTTTTGTAAATTGTTGATCGGCCTTGGTATTACAGTAGATAATGGTTAGGAGCTAGTCTGATGGAATGACAAGACTATAGAGATTTTAAGATCTTCCTTAACTAAGGAAGGTAGTGGACTTATAGGGCTTGGAAGGAAGTAGCTAAGAGTGATGGTAGCATCATAACTAGGGTTTTAAGGGTAGATGGAAAAGTATCTGTGATCGATTTGGGCTTGAAAAAACAACAGAACAGTTTGTTTCAGTCAGGTACGATAAATGAAGACGAAGTTTCAACCTCACACGATTAGACATAGCTATGAAAACTGTTTGATTTTCTAAGGGTAAGATGGGAAGGTGTTCCTCAATGAGGTGGTAGATAGAATGTACGAAAGGACAGTGACTATATGAATTTAATGCACTGCGTATTACACAATAGAATATAGAGTAGATTATTGTATATATATTTTCGTCATTGGTATAGGTCACACATTTTCACCTACTGTACTAACAAATTGTCTGGCTTGTGTCGGCCATTTAATAACGGCGCCAACATTTACACTTAGACCAATGTTGGTTTCATTGTAAGGCTAGATAATATATTCATTTTCGATTCATAAGCATATTTTGAATCTATATGCAGTTAAAACAAAATGAAATAGAAAGAAAAACCTGTAAATACAATATTTAGCGACTGCTTATTTATACAGCAATTTTGTGGATATTTCCTAACAAATACAAACGATTTATTCACCCCTATCTCTCATTATAACGTTACCCAGTAGCCTATATTGTATAATGGATCTGTACCAGATTCAAATTACGAGAGCGTTCGTTAATAAAATCAAAATTTAGTAGCAGTGGATCGTCAAGCAAAACAGGCTTAGCCAACATACAAGGCTCATTTATCCAGCTATAGAGACAACAAGGGAGGGGGAGGGGGGCGTGTATTTAGTGGTGGCATTAAATCAGTGGCAAACACGATCGTGTAATATAATCTATGCGCTGGCCTTCAACGAGTGATGGATAGATACTTTAGCAATTTAATAAGGATGAAGAATTTATCAGGCAATTTAAACATTGTTATATCTAATCTCTTATGCTTCGGCAAGAGACTATCCTTTAAGAAAGATACAAGCAGGGAACAAAAATTTTAATTGTTTAAATTTAAATATAATATATACTTTTTCACAAACAGGTAATATAAATAAATTTAGTAATGGGTCTGAAAAATCGTTCATCATATTGTTTTTTTGTTCTGTTTTGTTGAAATAATAACCGTATTTATCCGTTCAGTACACTACAACACAAACGGGGAACATTAAATTTGGAAAATGGTGTAAGCCATGCATCCAGCAATTTCTTTTTTGCAATTTGATGATAAAACAAAATTTAGGGGAAACTGTTATAAGATTAAAACACAAAATTTCTATTTTCTCGTCTGTGTAGATTTTAATAAAACTAGTTCCTTAAAATTAAATTAAGTCTCCGAGGATTTAAACAACGTACCCTGCAAAAGACTATGGTTCAGGAGGTAATAACTGAAAATGAACGACATCCTTGGACTCTAGAATAGCTCAAAATTTGTACTATTTATTCCGATATTGGTGGAACTACCTAAACCAATGTCAGACTGTAACTAAACAAAAATTATGATTCGTTTGTAAATTTAAAATAACGAAAATAAACAAAGAGCTGAATTTTAGTATTCAGTCGTTTTATTTTCTTTTATTGTAATTTGGTACATTGTTTTGTGGAATAAACTTTTACATTTCACCAAACTTTATTGGAATTGGATTGTGCTGATTAGAAGAAACAGGACCATGGAAGATTGTGTCCTTAATTTATTTTTACTTTTTCACTAAAAATCTCGAATTGGCTTTCATGACGAAATATTTTGGCATAGTTTTTGGTTTTGTAAATGGATATTTGAGAAAGATATTACACTTTTTGTTGAATGAGAGTGGTGGAATCTGGAAGAGTAGATATAGTGTGTTGGAGGATAGGACACCTAGCTCAGGAGGTTGAAATAGGTTGAATATCTTTCTCCAATGCAATAAAGCATATTTTCTTTGAGCAACCGTATGGCAAAAGAAGATTTCGACGTGGTAGAATGCATTGACCAGGATACCAGAATGACCAGAATTGGAGAATAGCTGTGTTGGACTTCCTGGTGAGGCATCCTTCACCGGGTGAAGGTCGAAGAGTGTACTGTTTATTATAAAGACAAACAAATCTAACCTAAAAAAGAGGTGTCTCTAAATATCTCGAAATATTTACTCAAAACTGTTGAAGTAAAGAATTGAAGAATCAAACAAATAATATTTTGATTTGATAATAAATAATACAAATAAAATCAGGAAGAATGTTGTCAACAGAGCTCCGTTTTGGTTTAAATTAAATTTTCTTCGGTATTTCAAAATCAATGACTCGAAAACATACCTTAACTAAGTATAATAAAAATAAAGAGAATAATTTTAAAACATTATCCTAGCTTCACTTACTTCAGTCTAAAATTATACGATAAATAATAACAATTCGAGTTCTATATCACCAAAAACAAAGGAAATAAAAATAATATAAATTTTATTACTTTTCGCTTATCTAAAGCACATTTTAATACCAACATTTTTGAGAAACATTAAATTAATTAACGCTAATCTAATGGTCAAATTGATATTTTAAATTCTGCAGTTTTTCTATTGTTCATAATTTAATCCAAGTAAGAACAGTATCCGGTATTGTTTAACTAAAAGTCAGTAAAAACAATGCCGGAAGTACATTATATCAGAACATTAAATTTCAAACAGACGAGGGTCAACAATTTATATCCGAGTGAAAAAGTTACGCAAGAGTAGAAAATAGTCATATAATGAAAAATATCGCCGAACTTTTTTACATTTTTCTAACTTGAGTAAAAAGTTATAATGTCATCCCATAAAAACGTGTTGGGAAACTGAAATCGTTCGAGAAAGCAGTGTTTTGTGTAACTTGTAACATGTAACTTTATTATAAAAGGTGGCTCAGAAGTTTTGAAAAAGCACCATATAATTGTGAACTAAACGCCATTTTAGGAAATTTTAAACTAACGAAGTAGCTAACATTTACAGTACTGGTGTCTACATCAAATGAGATAAAAATGCGGCACTGTTTATGTTTTACAAAAACTCCATTTAATCTCTCCTTCTCTCCCATCTTCTTCAACGGTGTTACATACCAAATAAAACCTAATTCCATAAAAATGTCCGGTGTGCGCGGGTTTTCTTAATTGATTATTTCCTTTAAAATGATCACTATTCGTAGTCAAATTTGAAAAAAATACAAAATTTGTTACAAAAGCGTTTTTAAACCATACTTAAAAATATATCTTACGTGGTCGAGTTTTTTATTGAACTCCATTTTTTTAATGACGGCAGAGAAGATCAATGTTTGAAAATTATTTTTGAAATTGTAATTTACTATTATTTATTAATTTGTTTAATTAAACCACATTTAAATCACATTTGACTTAAATCGGTAATGCTGTTTTTGAACTATTATGCCGTTTAAACAGATAATTTTGTCTTTTACCTATAACTTCTGTAAAACGTTTTTGGTGAAATAGAACCAATTTGTTTTGTCCGTAAGGAATACATTTGAAAAGCATTTCATCAAAATCGTTTGACTCGATTATAAAGAAATTGAAATCGTATATTTTAGTATTTTTCACACACGAAATTTAACAAAAATGGCTTCAACAGTTTGGGCTGTAATAGCCCGGACAACAGTCAGGTATACAAGATAACCACTTCAATTCATGGGAAAATATAATTTTACCTTATCACAAAACGTTAATAAAACAAAATAAATAACCTCCCCGTAAAACCACTTGCTTAAATTCCTTCATACATAAAAACTCGTTCAAAATAATGTTGACCCTCCCAAAAGGTCATTTTCATTCACAATTAAAAACCCAAATAGAACCACTTCATCAAATGATTCTGTTTCAGACAGACGTTCCGATAGTTTGTCACGAAATAAATCACAAAGAAGCAGTCTATCCTTTCAATTCACAATCTCCATTGAGACTTTATCACTTGTGTTATTTTCTCGCGTACGTGATTTGGCACTTGACGAGTTCAATCACTCCCATATCCGTGTATCACTCCAACAACAAACATTCTGCTCAGGTTCTATGTAATCAATTTGAAATTGTCAGGTGAAAATCAGCTGTTAAATAGGATCGCAATTTAATCTTATTTTCAAATGTACATAATCTACTTGTTGTGAAGGCAACGAGATTCTCGTTACAAATTATATATAATTTCAAAGTGTTGATAGAAGCTACATAAGGGATTGGACATTGCAATTATAGACGTCCGGAGCGCTACCATCTGCCTTATAATTTTGTTTACAATACAATCTGCAAACAGTTGTAATAAATGTTGTTGGATGGAACTTCTCCAGTTTCTGATTATAAATAGTCTATAAATAATAAGCATTGGCTTTAAATACTTTATAGCGAGTTGTACTTTTTTGTTAAATGTGTGCATATGTTTCGACGTTCGTAATTATCTGGGTGAGAAAGAACAAAACTGATTCATCCAGTCATCTGAAATATTACAATATCTTATTGAAATTTCCCTATCTGGATCTACACCATTTCTCACGTACTGTTGGGTTAGATCCCAATCTTCCATCTTTTGTATCAAGTCTCTCTTGAGCAACTTTTGACCAATTTTCTTCCAACATTTACGCTATTAGAATATTCGAGGGTTAGGTCTTCATTTTTGCCGTCCCCCATTCTTTTATACGCTAAGGTGATGATGACTGAGATGTTTTTCGTCTTAAAGCAAGAAGGGGAGAAAATCTTATAGAAATGTAATAATAAGTGCTGTAATAGGGGAGATTTGTTCATAAATATTTATAGAAAAGATAAATTGTAAATTTTAATCAAATTTATATAGAAACGAAAGAGAAAATTCTACTTTAGACTGACGAATTAAATTCTATCTTTGGCGATAAATGAAAGAATTTAGAAAAAAGTTGGTTCTACTTTTAAACAAAATTACATATTGACATTTTTTAGATATTTCACATATATTTTATGTGATTATTTTTAACAATCCCTAATCCTGACTTTGTAACATTCACTCAAACAGTCAAGCGAACAGATGGTTTGGAAAAAAACTACAATTTTCTAAGGAGCAAATAATTTTTTCGTACAAAATCTTTGTCCACTAATCCAATATATTTTGGTTATTGTAAAAATGTAAACAAAAGTATTGTTGCTTCAAAAATTGATTTTATTAAAACACATCTTTGTCTCCGATCATGGCGAGAATTTGTTCATAAATATTTATAGAAAAGATAAATTTTAAATTGTAAATGTTAATCAATTTTAAATAGAAACGAAAGAGAAAATTCTACTTTAAATTGACGTATTAAAATTATATCATTGGGCGATAAATGAAAGAATTTAGAAAAAAGTTGGTTCTACTTTATAACGAAATTACATATTGACATTTTTAGATATTTCACATATATTTTATTTGATTATATTTAAGAATCCCTAATCCTGACTTTGTAACATTCACTCAAACTGTCAAGCGAACAGATGGTTTGGAAAAAACTTCAATTTTATAAAGGAGCAAATGATTTTTTTTCGTACAAAATCTTTGTCCACTAATACAATATATTTTGGTTATTGTAAAAATGTAAACATAAGTATTGTTGTTTCAAAAATTGATTTTATTAAAACACATCTTTGTCTCCGATCATGGCGAGAATTTGTTCATAAATATTTATAGAAAAGATAAATTTTAAATTGTAAATGTTAATCAATTTTAAATAGAAACGAAAGAGAAAATTCTACTTTAAATTGACGTATTAAAATTCTATCATTGGCGATAAATGAAAGAATTTAGAAAAAAGTTGGTTCTACTTTTAAACAATATTACATATTGACATTTTTTAGATATTTCACATATATTTTATGTGATTATTTTTAACAATCCCTAATCCTGACTTTGTAACATTCACTCAAACAGTCAAGCGAACAGATGGTTTGAAAAAAAACTACAAGGAGCAAATGTTTTTTCATACAAAATCTTTATCCACTAATACAATATATTTTGGTTATTGTAAAAATGTCAACAAAAGTACTGTTGTTTCAAAAATTGATTTCGTTAAAACACATCTTTGTCTCCGATCATCAGGTTGTAAAATAAATCCTCAAGTAATTCTATAAATTATTTCGGAACCTTCTTCAGATAAAAGGACGAAATAGCCTCTTAGATCTGTCCCCAAACCGAAGATCCTATAAAGATAGCTTATCTTTCTACCTACCTCAAGAAAAAACAACAAAAAAACTAGGGTAAATTTATAATGACCTGGGTTTGATTTTTGGCTGATTGTGCGATTATGAATGTCTTGAATTCCAATTCTTTTTTTCTATTCTCGACTCCATTGGGAAGGGTCCAATATAAGGGAATAATAGTTGAACATCAGTGTGGGTTGTCAAAATACAAGGCTCAATAACAATGAGCTGTCGGAGAGAGCGATACCAGAACAAAATTATGCATGCGGCAGTTTGAAATCTTATCGAAATATAAAGATAAACTTATATAATGGGCCAGGATTTATTCTCAAACATCTAAAATATCATTTTTAGGATGACAATAAAGTGTAGTTCAGAAGTGTTATAGGAAAAATTAATCGGAAAAGCTTTAGGATATGCGAGATATCGAAAACTAAAAGAAAGGAATTTACTGCTACACCAGGGCCATTCATGGTTATCCAGCACTTTGATGAGGAGTCAAATAGATTAATTGACAGTATAGTGTTGGATGACAAAAAAAGCTTATGACCTGGAATTAGTATTTTTAGTCTTTTACCGATTATATTGGCTATCCTTTCACTTACAATAAAAATGAAGATATCGCATTGTTAGGATTAAAAGTGTTAAATATTTTGTACATTATCATTTTTTGAAATGAAATGTTTTATCAATATTTTTTATGACAAATTTTGAAATGATTCATTGAAAAATATTACAATATAAGTGTTACACTGTAAATTAATACTTTTAAAATTTCTGAAAGTTTTGATATCTAGACTATATCTCAAACCGTTCCAGAACTCCAGTCATATCTTGTTTTCGAAAAAAAAAAAAATAATAATAGACTGGAAACAAAGAATTTTTGGACATATGATAATAGGAACGATTTTCTTCATTTTAATATACAGAATAACCTCCATAAGTTTCACACCTTATTTACTGGACATACTATATACATAAGTGAGCAGAAATGGATCGGTGTAAATATTTAAAAGTCTCGGGTATTCAACATACAGTAAAAACAAGCTTACTTGCAAAATTTATAACTAAAATTCCGTCTATTGAAGCTATTGCAGAATATTATAGTTTTTAGGTTGTTTTATCGATTTTTTTGGTATATACAAATATTAGCGTTATTCCACACGTTCCCACGCGTACACACGACAAATGAATCATTGAACATTTTATAAGCACTTACATATACGAGTATATCGACCCCTAGTGGTTCCCATTAAATCGGGACACATCAATTTAGTCCTCCCTTACCTTAGGGACTTCACAAAGTGCTGAGACGCGCATTGTTATCACAGTCGCCCTTGCACGCCGTATGACCTTCCATGAATCTTGTCATATTTTATAGTTTTATATTGTTAACTTGATGAAAACTTTCTCTGTGCAGAAAAAAATCTATTTAAAAGTTAGTTTTCATTAACGCGAAGAATGCAGCTGATGCTGTATTACAACTTTTTCATTTAAACTAATAAAACCAAGTTAAACTTATAAAACAGGCGATTTTGATATTACCTAATGATAGTTAAATTAAAGTCGGAGAAAAACCACTACTTTACGCTGAAGTAGTTGAAAACAGCTGCTCGTAATGTTTTCTAATTTCTAAGATTTTAACATTAAAATTTTCTACCAAAAAAAAAAAATAAAATAAATAAATAAATAAAATAAAATAAAAAAAAAAATAAATGGAATGATTGTATGAATATTTTTATGTTCATATTTTAGCCTTACAATGATCTACTATAAATCATATGATTAATATAGGTGTCAGCTGTTTTACTTGGAAATATTTTGATATATTAAAAATAATCAAATGACAACTGAACTTTTTATGTTATTTTATTTCAGGGTTTTAAAATTTTGATATCATCAGTTATTTTTCCAATATGGCTTTCAACTTAATATTTATATAGAAATACCTCTTTTTTATGAAGCTTTAGGTTTTACAAATTATTTAAAGACTTTATATTGTGTATTTTTTGATACATCCAACTGTTTAGGAACTAAAAGTTTGAAATGAGTGTAAAACAAGATTTTAGACATTATTAGAGATACATTTTCTGTGCTGTAAACGATTGAACCAAGACGAAAATTGGAACGTTAATAGGGTATAATGTAATAAAAACTACTAAACATTTGAAAAATCACAAAAAGGTTTCTTTTAGAATAGTCGCAATAATTATAATAAAGGGCGCTTTAAAGTAAGATTCTTTGTGTGAAAAAAATCTTTGAATAAAACTTAATTATAAATAACTTTGAAACATAACTTATAAGAAAATGTTATTGCAGAAATTTTATTTTATAATAAATAAATTTAAATTTAAATTTAGTGTGTTAAAAAGTGGACTCTAGTATACCAAGTTACTAAGAATTTTTTCAAATTTTTTACCGATATCTCTGCACTCTATGAAGTAGAGTAAAAGTAAATATATCATCATGGTTAGCATTACAGGACCTGAAACTAGTATTTTATTGTAAAGCCTCCATTTTGAAACCGATAATAAGTTTTTGAAAAAGTGCAAATTAATAATGTAAAACGTCAATCGTGAAAATTAACTTTCACTAAATATCGACACTGCCACGATAGTGATTTTTTTTTAAATTATTTTATTTTTTTGTTGAATTAAAAATATCTAGTAGTTTTAATTAGATTCTACTCTGTAGACGTTCCAATTATAATCTTGTTTCGTCTGTTTTAAATAAATAAAATGTACTGAAAACACCTAAAATTTTGTTTATCGTTATTTTTAACCTCCGTAGCTCTTGAACAGTTGGATCTATCAAAAATACACAAGAATAAAAAGTCAAAAAATTATGTGTAGAATCTAAAACTATCATAACAAATATTTCTATAAAGAATTTTAGAGTTAGTCGCCATATTGGAAAAATGGTTGATAGTATAAAAATTTATAAAAACCTAAATAAGACAACATTAAAATTTCAGGATAGTTGAAATTGGAATTTTTTTTAAATATACCAAACACTTTCCAAGTAAAACAGCTTACACACTTATCAATCAATTATATGGTTTATAGCAATAACCTCCACGTCCAAAATATGCCACATAAAAATATTCTCTTTCTTACAACACGGACAAAAAGTCAGTTACCATTCCTAAAACCTCTTTATTGGACTCACGTGACTTCAAAATATAAAAGATTGCTGTAAAGAAAAAAGATTTGAGATTGTGTAAGAGACCAGGGTACAGCAAGAGAAGAAGGTCTGAATAAATAGTTATATATCCCTCCTTATTTAATTCTGTTAATACACTCAAAAAGAAAAATCCACGGTTACCACCATCACAATACGTAATATAAACGTGTGAAAATAAAATGGAATTCACCCCTTTCACATTCCAAAACTTGATCAAGGTAGATTATTTTTACAACGCTTATCCAAACTCTAAATTTCAAAGCTTGTAATGAGTAATCAAATCAAACATTCATGCGATAAGAGGAAACGTTCATTCAACTAAAATCGACAACAAAAACGATTAAAAACTTGAACGCGAGGGTGTCTAATTCCAACCCGTGATTGTACAAAATCCACTCCAATTCAATATTATTTAATTTATATTTAATTGAATACCTCTTAATTAAAAAAAAAATCGGTTGTTAAAAAACTCGCGGAGTAATTATTCTTTGGTGTTTTATTTACATCGCGATAGGGAGATAGTCATTTGAGATTAAATAAAAATGAGAAAAAAAAACATAAGAATGAGCTACAGTGTCGTTGAATGGAGCCCGTTCTCATTAGGAGGAGTAGTCTAAAGGTAGACGGGGTTGACAGGGGTGAGGGAGTTTTTACTGAACCGTGTCTATAGAATCCACAACAAGAGTGTCTGTATATTTTTGTAATATTAAAAGAAAAAAGTAATATATATATTAGTATAGTGGTTATGAAAGCGAAGAGACGAGGTCCCAAGTCTGGTCCAAAGCAGACAAATCGATATTCCCTCACCCTCTAAAGCATACGTTGTCTGGAATGTTTGAAAACAGCTATATGAACTTACAATTAAGATTTTAACGGGGTAGACGCTTTTCATTTTTCACACTTACGCGATGACCTGGATTCAGTTTCCCCTCGTTGTATGGATTTTTCACACTTTTCTGCTTTTTCCCCGAGGTGTACAACTTTGTGGAGCTAAAGCCTTTCCCCAACACACTCTCTGAATAGAGCTAATTAACTTTTTCCACCCCTTTCCCTACCCTTACGTTACACGTATAAGACTCGCTTAGGTTGTCTCCTCACCCCTCCCGTATGATTTAATCCTATTTCTCAAGCACAATATGGCTTTAATTAATGCTCGTGTTCGGTTGTTGTTTAATTTTAGTTTTTTTTTACATATTTTGTAATACGTTTAACAGCTTTAGAAATTTTATTCTGAGCGAAATAGCATTTTGTTTTTTTTTTAAATTAGTCCGTCACCGGTGACGACAAGCAATCTTTTTGTCTTGTAAAATGAAAAATTGTGAAATGTTTTCTTATATTTTCTCTCGCAATGTGGTTTAAAAGCACCAAGCACGTTAAAACCTTTTGTGTAGATTTAATTTTGTAAACAAAGGTGAATGACTTTTCTATGAACGTTTAAATTAATAGCACTAGTTTATTCCTAACAAATATGTGGTAATTAGCATAGGAGTAATCTTAACAAAAATAATTAAAATATTAATTATTATTTAGTGAAATAAACATACGCTAATGTAGAAATAACGTGAGCTCTTAATTAGCTAAAGATATCGTTTTAATTGCACGAGGTTCTGGGTTTTTTCACGTGGAGGCTACAAAAATTACGGTGTTGACCCTGCATTGTGGATATAGTGTGATTGGTAGCAAATCCTGGTTACGAAAGCTAGAATTAGGAGGATGGGAATTGAATGTGACCGAAATCACTTCACCCGGTGTAAAGCAGTCTGTAGGCCTAGGTTCACAATTGGTGTTGCGCCAAAGATTTATTTATGGAAAATATTTCATGTATTTATTAAGCTTTCTAAGAAATATTTTGGTCGAAATAGGATTAAAATCAACTTTTATTAAGTTGACTGCTGAATATTGGATGACCAAAAAAAGCTGTTATGTGTTCTCAATAAACTAGCAATAATTAATTTATTTTAATTATTTTTGACGTATTTTCTCTGTTTATCAATATACACAAAAATAAAGATGTCAACTTGTTCAGCATTAAAGCGGGCAGATATTTTCTTTCTTGTAAATATTTTGTAAAGTTAATGGTTTTTTGAGATTTTTGGTATCACATATTTGTAATCATTTTGAACGGTTATGTAAAAACCTATCAATTTTGGTGGTTCAACATCAATTAATAATATAAAACATCCTGTACATTGTGGTATATATTTCATTCTAACTTGGAGTTATACCTTTTTTTGAAAAAAAAAAGAAAAAAAAAAAGAAAAAAGAAAAGAAAGAAAAAAAAAAAAAAAAAAAAAAAAGGCACAGATAGAGAGACGGAAAATAAAGCATTTTTAACCTATATTTATGGGAACATTTATTTTTATTTTGAAGTTCAAAATCACCTATTTGGCAGACTGACTGTAAAAAAACTCTGTATATATTTGACAACAGATATATTTTGGGTCGTAGCCTAAAAAGACCAGTGGCCTTGCAACCCTAGACATATTTCAATATACGTACATTGTTGTTCCTGTAATGTTCGGAAATAATTAGGGGGGGGGGGGGGTTACATAAATAAAATAAAAAGATAAAAGTTCCTATAAACGCTTCTTTTACCATTTTTTTTCTAAAAAAAATATTCTCTAGAGTTGAAAAAAATCAACGTTTTACAAGTAATCCGTTTTAAAATGGCGGTCATTTAAAAATTTTAAATATGAAAATAACTCATATAAATTTTTTTCATTCCTTGTAGACAACAAATGTGTTCTGCTAATTTATCCCAATAGTAGTGAAAACTTTAAATGTGCATTTTAAGCGGTTTGTTTTTAAAAGTTCATAACAAAATTATCAAATTTAAGACTGCCATCATGGAGCTTACCTAGCCCATCATACAATGTAATACAGGAAGATCCTCTAAATGTTATCAAAAAAGGTTGGTATTGGTCCTTGTAGGAAATGTGATTTGTATCGGTAGATCAAGGGGTGTTTAAACAGATTGTCGGAACATTGTAATTGTATCTATCACTACTTTTTGAAGTCGGTTTGATGTTTATATATTAAATAGTAACCACTCGCTACGCTCGTGTCATTATCTCATCCTTATCGGGCGGCCTCATAGCTTTACGCGTAACACATTTTCTTGGGAGGTCAAAACTGGAAATTACATTTTCGACAAATAACTTCGCTATTTTCCACCGTAGAGAGATGCAGTTGTTACGTTAAGTTGAACAATACACGAGATATGAACAAAAAATATATTTTTCTTATTTTTTTAAAGAATACCATACCAAATTTCATGTTCAATCTTTATTTTTGTACCCGCTATCGTACTTACGTACACACGATAACGACATTGGGAGGGACCGTATGTTGTAAATAATTTGTCCTGTTTCCTGAAGCCATGAATTGCAAAGATAAATCAACAAATGGCGGTTAAAACTATTTGGCATTAACGAAATTACCCAATCCTCGCATACTGAGTAAGTAACAAAAACAATAAAGGAAATGGCGAATAATCGAGAAAAAGAGAAGATTGGATTACAGTTCAACAGTGTTAAATAAAAACTATTTTGTTGATAAAATAGTCAAAATAAATTTAAAACCTGTTTGACGATAACAATTTGTACCAAACTCAGAATTGTATAACTCTCTGGTAAAACAAACTGTCAACTAGAAAAGACAAAAAAAAAGAACACGTAAACATAAAGTAAGAAATATGTATTCATTAACACCAATTACTTCAGATATAGTCAAGACAGGCGTTTTATTGTACTGATTTACTGCATTTAATTAATATTACAATCAGCTGTTTACACTTGAAGTGAAGGCCACAACACTTGCAGCTTGAGATCTATGATTAATTACTATCCGTTACATATTTAATTATATGCAAATGAACTATCACTCCATCTCTCTCCAACACACGTGGATTATTAATTGCCCTATTTTAAGACAGATTTCAACTGTTTAAAATTAACATAAATGTTATGCGTAGTGGGTTTTGCTAAGACGTGGATTTGTGGCCGTTGTTAGACTATTAATAACACGATACTTCCTGTTCCCATCAGGGTTCGAACCCGGGTGTGCTAATCTCTGCGTTAGAAAATTAGACGTTGCTTTCACCACTGCTGAGATGTTGAGTAATATTGCCTAAGTTGGTTTTCAGGAGCCAATTTTGCTTTCATACAGTTAGGGCTTAGTTATGTAATTATTCTTTTTGAGATACAAAATTTAATACAATCTGTACATATAGTTCCCTTTGAAGTAGTTATAGATTTCGTCACCAGAATTTGCTACTAACAGTAGTTCCCCATTTGTCTCAAGATGGTGGATCAACACGCAAACTTATTTTAAGCTCCAACGGGACTCGAACCTGTAACTCCTTTCACACAAAACTAGAACTATAGCGGCCAGACCAATAGGTTACTCTTTTTGTTGAACTATCCTCAAATAAAATAAATTTAAAAACACAAAAAAACGAGTTGCAACGCGTTATGATTGCTTGGGGTTTCAAAATTAAATAATATAATATCGGGATTGGCCTAATCAAAGATAGAGTTAACTCTCCCATTCCCTTTGAGGTATACATTACCTTTTAGACCAATAACCACTCTAGGTAACCAGTTCTTACCTAGAGAACTGGTTTATATATATATAAATATGGACGACATATATAAAATTATAAAAAAGTGACTACAAATAACTGCGAAAGTAACTATGGTGGTATCAGACTGGCAGCCTTTTACGACAAACCTGTTGATATATAAATATAGCTACCCCGGTCAGACATATTATTTAGTCATTCCCGAGATTCGCAGAACGCCATTCACCGAATACCTAAACAGATATAATAATTTACATAAACTTCACTCGAAATAAAATAAACAATTTCTGGGGACTTGAGCTATTCCACGGCACTGTCACATCTTCTCCTAATTTCCTTCATCTCTCTGCTACTCATCAGCTGTGCTACTGTCATCCTAATCGAAGCAGGGATTACGAGATAGATTTGAGTGCCAGACCAGTGAGATCATCATATATCTGTCTTTCGTCAAATGCAATGTTCTACATTCCAAACAAATGGACCGATTTTCAATCAATTTATGGAGTTGGAATATTCTACAATATATATATATATATATATATATATATATATATATATATATATAATAATTATTATTATTATTATCATTAACAATCAAAAATTTGATTTACTAAAAAAAAAATCAGCTCTACAAATATTGATCAAATTTTACTAAAATGTAGAATTAAAAAATATCCAAACAAAACGTATCAATCGATATTTGGCCAGAAATTTAGGTTTTGTGATTTCGATTATTTTAAATTCTGTGTAAACAGTTTTTGATTAAATTTCTAGTGAAATATAAATATTGAATATCACAACCAATGTGAAAATAGCAATTAAAATAAAATAATGGATCGTTAGCAATTTGTAATGTACACAAATTAACCCTGATCGTCGTCAGGGATTTTGTTCTTTTCTAAATTACTCACGAGCAGTAACTTTTAAAATTCTGTTTGAATTATAAATATTCACAATTCATGAGAATGTATTTTTGTTTAAAGGTAGAAAACCTTTTCGGTCATCATTGTATTATAAAAAAAGGAAGAAATGGATATAAAATAAAGACCCAAAGCCCTCGCGGGCTATAATAGCGTCACGTTCGGTAGAGTACAAGATATGATCAAGAGAAAAGTCACAAAAAAGATGAAAGAGAAGGATCTAAACTAAGACTGCTTGAAAAAGTGTAGAGTCAGCTAGGATACCTCGAGGTTGCCAAGCCTGTACTCCACTATATTAAGCTTGTGAGGAGATGCATATTAAATTTACTTCTGACGATTTTGTTATATTTAAACGTTTACGAAGCGCTTTTGATTTATTTTTCTTAATAACAAAATTCCAAAACCGGCATTTTTTTGGAACTATGCCGAAGAGACGTTTCTTTTGCAGTTTAAATTTAAAGCTTTTGTGCCTCCACCAATATATAATGAAAATTGCTAGATTCAATTTTGAGAATATTGGAATATTTGGAGCTTCTCTTCTAAATTTAGATTTCTCTTGATCAACTCGTGTTTTTTTTCCGTTCATAAGGCTAACCAGAGTATGCACAAATTAGAGTTTTTTTATTATCTGGTTACCCCCTCCCCCCCTTATAAGACGAATATGACGGAAATGTTTTCGCTTTAAACGACAAGAATATACGAGTTTAGTCATTTATATTCGTACACTAAATACTATTTAGATTATTTCTATCTATGAAAATTCTTTTTTATTCGAAAGTTCATAAGTACCGTATAGCGTAATACTTTATTGACTGTTATTATTGGAGGATTTTGTGCCAGTGAGTAGGTTATAGGGATATCTAAACATTTTATTTGTTTTCTTCTTAAGAGGCTTAGGTAGTATTATGCATACATTCCATGCCATTCTGAGAGAATTTTCATATCAGCATGGAATTATTATTTTTTAAAGCTCACAATTGTATTTAATACGGCATTAATTTCTTAGTTGACAAACGTTTACCACTTAGAATTTTGTAAAAACATTTGAATGTTTTACATGTTTGTAAAAATTTATACGATTTTTTTTAGGACTTTAAAATAAATAAACAGTTGAATACATTCGTAGATAATGAAACAAAAACAAAATTATTTTAAATTAACTGTATACAAATATTTCCCAAACTTTCCCACACTTACATATAAAACAATCAAGTTGGGCGCCGTCATTGTACGCACCCAACCCAATCTTACAATGTAATACGAACAAATCCTTAAATTTTAACGATCGAAATTTGATTTCTTTGGCGATGTAGTAAATGTTACATTGTATTGGTAGATCAAGAAGTTTTATCCAGTAGGGTAAGTTTGGTTTAAAACCGTTGTTACACAGGTTTTCTGAACCTCGTAATTGTGTATATCACTAATTTCTTGACGTCGGTTGGATGATTGTATAATGAAAACAGATTCAGTCGCTTCGCTCGTGTTACTGTCTCGGCTTGGCGGGGCTCAAAGCTGTACATGTGTGGAGGAGCACCTCCGCTCGCTACACTCACCCTTTTTTGGAAAGTCAAAGTTCGAAATTACATTTTTTGACAATAACATCGCTCTTTGTCATCGTAGAGAGATGAGGTTGGTACCATTACGTAGAGAATTGAAATATGCAAATTCGTATCTAATGTGTTTCAAGTTCAATATTACAATGGATATGCACAAAAATACTGTTTAAAATTGATTCCATTTTGATATTTTCTATATTTTTCTGAATTTCAATAGGGTTCTACATGAGCTCACTATAGTCCGTTAAACCAATGACTACATAAATACTATAAGACACGACATGGCCATGTTAAATATTCTACGCTTATTCTTGAGTTGACCAATACCCGCTAGGTCGCTCTGCTAGAGAATCTGAAGTTGATGTGACTGGCGCTAGGTGGCTCTACGGTCAAACAATGTTTCAGGCGGATAAGAGAAAACGCACTGATGCCACATATGGGACCAGAGATGCGAGGGAGGTCGAGAATCGCTTATCTCAACGCACGAACTGACAACACTGACTATGCTGACGGAAGTAAGTGAGAAGGTTTGTGAGAGAGAGGTCAACAGTTGTACAGTCTCAACCAAGTGGGATGCGTACAGTCAAGCACCTGCTACTAGCGCATTCTGATAGCTGTGTGTCAAACTTGTGACGAACAGCACCCGTAAAGCGTAGACTATTTCCCTATCCTATGTCGTGTCTTATAGTATTTATGTAGTCATTGGTTAAACTAAATTTAATGTTCTTATTTTAATTTTGTGGTCGTCATCGTCCTTACGTACAGACGGCGATGGACGGACAGCGGGTCGAATATCACTTCACCGATTTCCTGAGGCTTTGAAACGTGGATATGAGTCTAAAAAGAAAGTAAGTAAAAAAAAAAAAAAAAAAAAAAAAAACGAGATACTTTGAAAATATGAGAAATTTGATAAAACTGTTTATATGAGAACGAAGAAGTTGTAATAGCAACCGAACTAAGCCTATTCATGAATGTGTTTAGTGTAGGTTGAAAACAAGATTAAATAAAGTAAAAATAAATAACCGATATTACCAAAGAAAATTCTTGTTTTATAGGTTAGCTGTTGGATAAAGATAGAGTGACAGCTTCATGTCCTGTAACAAATGTCCAGTGGAGTTATGACACTTCATGAAATCAAATATCAAACATCACGTTGCTTTTATAAGGTAAATCTACAAACTTGGAGACTTTTATCTGACGTGTATAGTCTATTTATCTTTCATGAGAAGACGAATTGAGTTTTATCTAAATTATTTTTCAAGTTAACAAGTACTTCTGTATCAGAATCTTTACGATGTTCTCATTTCTTACTCACAAGTACAGTCTTGTGATGGTAACAAAAACTTCATAGAGGGTTTATTTGACCTCATAAAACTATTATTTACAAAATTACTGTCTGTGAAGAAGTAATGAAATCCTCGTCATTGCAAAATGAAAGGAGTTATAAGGTGGCGGTAGTTGTGAGGGACTGTGAGAAATGGAAAAAAAACTCCGAAGAGAGCCAGGGAGCAAGGTACACAGGGCCTGGCGGAAACACCAGGGAGTCTAAGTATCCTAACGTCTCAAGGAGTGTTGTGAGGGACTGTGAGAATGGAAGAAAATCTCCGAAGAGAGCAAGGGAGCAAGGTACACAGGTCCTGGCGGAAACGCCAGGGGTGTAAGTATCCTAACGTCTCAAGGAGTGATAAGGTGGCGGTAGTTATGAGGGACGTGAGAAATGGAAGAAAATCTCCGAAAAGAGCAAGGGAGCAAGGTACACAGGCCCTGGCGGAAACACCAGGGAGTGTAAGTATCCTAACGTCTCAAGGAGTGATAAGGTGGCGGTAGTTGTGAGGGACTGCGAGAAATGGAAGAAAATCTCCGAAGAGAGCAAGGGAGCAAGGTACACAGGCTCTGGCGGAAACACCAGGGAGTGTAAGTATCCTAACGTCTCAAGGAGTGATAAGGTGGCGGTAGTTGCGAGAAATGGAAGAAAATCTCCGAAGAGAGCAAGGGAGCAAGGTACACAGGGCCTGGCGGAAACACCAGGGAGTGTAAGTATCATAACGTCTCAAGGAGTGATAAGGTGGCGGTAGTTGCGAGGGACTGCGAGAAATGGAAGAAAATCTCCGAAGAGAGCAAGGGAGCAAGGTAAACAGGCCCTGGCGGAAACACCAGGGAGTGTAAGTATCATAACGTCTCAAGGAGTGATAAGGTGGCGGTAGTTGCGAGGGACTGCGAGAAATGGAAGAAAATCTCCGAAGAGAGCAAGGGAGCAAGGTACACAGGCCCTGGCGGAAACACCAGGGAGTGTAAGTATCCTAACGTCTCAAGGAGTGATAAGGCGGCGGTAGTTGTGAGGGACTGCGAGAAATGGAAGAAAATCTCCGAAGAGAGCAAGGGAGCAAGGTACACAGGCCCTGGCGGAAACACCAGGGAGTGTAAGTATCCTAACGTCTCAAGGAGTGATAAGGTGGCGGTAGTTGCGAGGGACTGCGAGAAATGGAAGAAAATCTCCGAAGAGAGCAAGGGAGCAAGGTACACAGGCCCTGGCGGAAACACCAGGGAGTGTAAGTATCCTAACGTCTCAAGGATTGATAAGGCGGCGGTAGTTGTGAGGGACTGCGAGAAATGGAAGAAAATCTCCGAAGAGAGCAAGGGAGCAAGGTACACAGGCCCTGGCGGAAACACCAGGGAGTGTAAGTATCCTAACGTCTCAAGGAGTGATAAGGTGGCGGTAGTTGCGAGGGACTGCGAGAAATGGAAGAAAATCTCCGAAGAGAGCAAGGGAGCAAGGTACACAGGCCCTGGCGGAAACACCAGGGAGTGTAAGTATCCTAACGTCTCAAGGAGTGATAAGGCGGCGGTAGTTGTGAGGGACTGCGAGAAATGGAAGAAAATCTCCGAAGAGAGCAAGGGAGCAAGGTACACAGGCCCTGGCGGAAACACCAGGGAGTGTAAGTATCCTAACGTCTCAAGGAGTGATAAGGCGGCGGTAGTTGTGAGGGACTGCGAGAAATGGAAGAAAATCTCCGAAGAGAGCAAGGGAGCAAGGTACACAGGCCCTGGCGGAAACACCAGGGAGTGTAAGTATCCTAACGTCTCAAGGAGTGATAAGGCGGCGGTAGTTGTGAGGGACTGCGAGAAATGGAAGAAAATCTCCGAAGAGAGCAAGGGAGCAAGGTACACAGGCCCTGGCGGAAACACCAGGGAGTGTAAGTATCCTAACGTCTCAAGGAGTGATAAGGCGGCGGTAGTTGTGAGGGACTGCGAGAAATGGAAGAAAATCTCCGAAGAGAGCAAGGGAGCAAGGTACACAGGCCCTGGCGGAAACACCAGAGAGTGTAAGTATCCTAACGTCTCAAGGAGTGATAAGGCGGCGGTAGTTGTGAGGGACTGCGAGAAATGGAAGAAAATCTCCGAAGAGAGCAAGGGAGCAAGGTACACAGGCCCTGGCGGAAACACCAGGGAGTGTAAGTATCCTAACGTCTCAAGGAGTGATAAGGTGGCGGTAGTTGTGAGGGACTGCGAGAAATGGAAGAAAATCTCCGAAGAGAGCAAGGGAGCAAGGTACACAGGCCCTGGCGGAAACACCAGGGAGTGTAAGTATCCTAACGTCTCAAGGAGTGATAAGGTGGCGGTAGTTGCGAGGGACTGCGAGAAATGGAAGAAAATCTCCGAAGAGAGCAAGGGAGCAAGGTACACAGGCCCTGGCGGAAACACCAG
Source organism: Aphrophora alni (assembly GCA_963513935.1). NCBI lineage: Eukaryota > Metazoa > Arthropoda > Insecta > Hemiptera > Aphrophoridae > Aphrophora > Aphrophora alni. Next base: position 137,674,883 of record OY740767.1, on the reverse strand, counting down.
GGAGTGTAAGTATCCTAACGTCTCAAGGAGTGATAAGGCGGCGGTAGTTGTGAGGGACTGCGAGAAATGGAAGAAAATCTCCGAAGAGAGCAAGGGAGCAAGGTACACAGGCCCTGGCGGAAACACCAGGGAGTGTAAGTATCCTAACGTCTCAAGGAGTGATAAGGTGGCGGTAGTTGCGAGGGACTGCGAGAAATGGAAGAAAATCTCCGAAGAGAGCAAGGGAGCAAGGTACACAGGCCCTGGCGGAAACACCAGGGAGTGTAAGTATCCTAACGTCTCAAGGAGTGATAAGGCGGCGGTAGTTGTGAGGGACTGCGAGAAATGGAAGAAAATCTCCGAAGAGAGCAAGGGAGCAAGGTACACAGGCCCTGGCGGAAACACCAGGGAGTGTAAGTATCCTAACGTCTCAAGGAGTGATAAGGCGGCGGTAGTTGTGAGGGACTGCGAGAAATGGAAGAAAATCTCCGAAGAGAGCAAGGGAGCAAGGTACACAGGCCCTGGCGGAAACACCAGGGAGTGTAAGTATCCTAACGTCTCAAGGAGTGATAAGGTGGCGGTAGTTGCGAGGGACTGCGAGAAATGGAAGAAAATCTCCGAAGAGAGCAAGGGAGCAAGGTACACAGGCCCTGGCGGAAACACCAGGGAGTGTAAGTATCCTAACGTCTCAAGGAGTGATAAGGCGGCGGTAGTTGTGAGGGACTGCGAGAAATGGAAGAAAATCTCCGAAGAGAGCAAGGGAGCAAGGTACACAGGCCCTGGCGGAAACACCAGGGAGTGTAAGTATCCTAACGTCTCAAGGAGTGATAAGGTGGCGGTAGTTGTGAGGGACTGCGAGAAATGGAAGAAAATCTCCGAAGAGAGCAAGGGAGCAAGGTACACAGGCTCTGGCGGAAACACCAGGGAGTGTAAGTATCCTAACGTCTCAAGGAGTGATAAGGTGGCGGTAGTTGTGAGGGACTGCGAGAAATGGAAGAAAATCTCCGAAGAGAGCAAGGGAGCAAGGTACACAGGGCCTGGCGGAAACACCAGGGAGTGTAAGTATCATAACGTCTCAAGGAGTGATAAGGTGGCGGTAGTTGCGAGGGACTGCGAGAAATGGAAGAAAATCTCCGAAGAGAGCAAGGGAGCAAGGTACACAGGCTCTGGCGGAAACACCAGGGAGTGTAAGTATCCTAACGTCTCAAGGAGTGATAAGGTGGCGGTAGTTGTGAGAGACTGCGAGAAATGGAAGAAAATCTCCGAAGAGAGCAAGGGAGCAAGGTAAACAGGCCCTGGCGGAAACGCCAGGGAGTGTAAGTATCATAACGTCTCAAGGAGTGATAAGGTGGCGGTAGTTGCGAGGGACGTGAGAAATGGAAGAAAATCTCCGAAGAGAGCAAGGGAGCAAGGTACACAGGCCCTGGCGGAAACACCAGGGAGTGTAAGTATCCTAACGTCTCAAGGAGTGATAAGGCGGCGGTAGTTGTGAGGGACTGCGAGAAATGGAAGAAAACTCCGAAGAGAGCAAGGGAGCAAGGTACACAGGGCCTGGCGGAAACGCCAGGGAGTGTAAGTATCATAACGTCTCAAGGAGTGATAAGGTGGCGGTAGTTGTGAGGGACTGCGAGAAATGGAAGAAAATCTCCGAAGAGAGCAAGGGAGCAAGGTACACAGGCTCTGGCGGAAACACCAGGGAGTGTAAATATCATAACGTCTCAAGGAGTGATAAGGTGGCGGTAGTTGCGAGGGACTGCGAGAAATGGAAGAAAATCTCCGAAGAGAGCAAGGGAGCAAGGTACACAGGGCCTGGCGGAAACACCAGGGAGTGTAAGTATCCTAACGTCTCAAGGAGTGATAAGGTGGCGGTAGTTGCGAGGGACTGCGAGAAATGGAAGAAAATCTCCGAAGAGAGCAAGGGAGCAAGGTACACAGGCCCTGGCGGAAACACCAGGGAGTGTAAGTATCATAACGTCTCAAGGAGTGATAAGGTGGCGGTAGTTGTGAGGGACTGCGAGAAATGGAAGACAACTCCGAAGAGAGCAAGGGAGCAAGGTACACAGGGCCTGGCGGAAACACCAGGGAGTGTAAGTATCCTAACGTCTCAAGGAGTGATAAGGTGGCGGTAGTTGTGAGGGACTGCGAGAAATGGAAGAAAACTCCGAAGAGAGCAAGGGAGCAAGGTACACAGGCCCTGGCGGAAACACCAGGGAGTGTAAGTATCATAACGTCTCAAGGAGTGATAAGGTGGCGGTAGTTGTGAGGGACTGCGAGAAATGGAAGAAAACTCCGAAGAGAGCAAGGGAGCAAGGTACACAGGCCCTGGCGGAAACACCAGGGAGTGTAAGTATCATAACGTCTCAAGGAGTGATAAGGTGGCGGTAGTTGCGAGGGACTGCGAGAAATGGAAGAAAATCTCCGAAGAGAGCAAGGGAGCAAGGTACACAGGGCCTGGCGGAAACACCAGGGAGTGTAAGTATCCTAACGTCTCAAGGAGTGATAAGGTGGCGGTAGTTGCGAGGGACTGCGAGAAATGGAAGAAAATCTCCGAAGAGAGCAAGGGAGCAAGGTACACAGGCCCTGGCGGAAACGATAGGGAGTGTAAGTATCATAACGTCTCAAGGAGTGATAAGGTGGCGGTAGTTGTGAGGGACTGCGAGAAATGGAAGAAAACTCCGAAGAGAGCACGGGAGCAAGGTACACAGGGCCTGGCGGAAACACCAGGGAGTGTAAGTATCCTAACGTCTCAAGGAGTGATAAGGTGGCGGTAGTTGCGAGGGACTGCGAGAAATGGAAGAAAATCTCCGAAGAGAGAGAGGGAGCAAGGTACACAGGCCCTGGCGGAAACACCAGGGAGTGTAAGTATCCTAACGTCTCAAGGAGTGATAAGGTGGCGGTAGTTGCGAGGGACTGCGAGAAATGGAAGAAAATCTCCGAAGAGAGCAAGGGAGCAAGGTACACAGGCCCTGGCGGAAACACCAGGGAGTGTAAGTATCATAACGTCTCAAGGAGTGATAAGGTGGCGGTAGTTGCGAGGGACTGCGAGAAATGGAAGAAAATCTCCGAAGAGAGCAAGGGAGCAAGGTACACAGGGCCTGGCGGAAACACCAGGGAGTGTAAGTATCCTAACGTCTCAAGGAGTGATAAGGTGGCGGTAGTTGCGAGGGACTGCGAGAAATGGAAGAAAACTCCGAAGAGAGCAAGGGAGCAAGGTACACAGGGCCTGGCGGAAACACCAGGGAGTGTAAGTATCCTAACGTCTCAAGGAGTGATAAGGTGGCGGTAGTTGCGAGGGACTGCGAGAAATGGAAGAAAATCTCCGAAGAGAGCAAGGGAGCAAGGTACACAGGCCCTGGCGGAAACGATAGGGAGTGTAAGTATCATAACGTCTCAAGGAGTGATAAGGTGGCGGTAGTTGTGAGGGACTGCGAGAAATGGAAGAAAACTCCGAAGAGAGCAAGGGAGCAAGGTACACAGGGCCTGGCGGAAACACCAGGGAGTGTAAGTATCCTAACGTCTCAAGGAGTGATAAGGTGGCGGTAGTTGCGAGGGACTGCGAGAAATGGAAGAAAATCTCCGAAGAGAGCAAGGGAGCAAGGTACACAGGCCCTGGCGGAAACACCAGGGAGTGTAAGTATCCTAACGTCTCAAGGAGTGATAAGGTGGCGGTAGTTGCGAGGGACTGCGAGAAATGGAAGAAAATCTCCGAAGAGAGCAAGGGAGCAAGGTACACAGGGCCTGGCGGAAACACCAGGGAGTGTAAGTATCATAACGTCTCCAGGAGTGATAAGGTGGCGGTAGTTGCGAGGGACTGCGAGAAATGGAAGAAAATCTCCGAAGAGAGCAAGGGAGCAAGGTACACAGGGCCTGGCGGAAACACCAGGGAGTGTAAGTATCCTAACGTCTCAAGGAGTGATAAGGTGGCGGTAGTTGCGAGGGACTGCGAGAAATGGAAGAAAATCTCCGAAGAGAGCAAGGGAGCAAGGTACACAGGGCCTGGCGGAAACACCAGGGAGTGTAAGTATCCTAACGTCTCAAGGAGTGATAAGGTGGCGGTAGTTGCGAGGGACTGCGAGAAATGGAAGAAAATCTCCGAAGAGAGCAAGGGAGCAAGGTACACAGGCCCTGGCGGAAACACCAGGGAGTGTAAGTATCCTAACGTCTCAAGGAGTGATAAGGTGGCGGTAGTTGCGAGGGACTGCGAGAAATGGAAGAAAATCTCCGAAGTGAGCAAGGGAGCAAGGTACACAGGGCCTGGCGGAAACACCAGGGAGTGTAAGTATCATAACGTCTCAAGGAGTGATAAGGTGGCGGTAGTTGCGAGGGACTGCGAGAAATGGAAGAAAATCTCCGAAGAGAGCAAGGGAGCAAGGTACACAGGCCCTGGCGGAAACACCAGGGAGTGTAAGTATCATAACGTCTCAAGGAGTGATAAGGTGGCGGTAGTTGCGAGGGACTGCGAGAAATGGAAGAAAATCTCCGAAGAGAGCAAGGGAGCAAGGTACACAGGGCCTGGCGGAAACACCAGGGAGTGTAAGTATCCTAACGTCTCAAGGAGTGATAAGGTGGCGGTAGTTGCGAGGGACTGCGAGAAATGGAAGAAAATCTCCGAAGAGAGCAAGGGAGCAAGGTACACAGGGCCTGGCGGAAACACCAGGGAGTGTAAGTATCCTAACGTCTCAAGGAGTGATAAGGCGGCGGTAGTTGTGAGGGACTGCGAGAAATGGAAGAAAATCTCCGAAGAGAGCAAGGGAGCAAGGTACACAGGCCCTGGCGGAAACACCAGGGAGTGTAAGTATCCTAACGTCTCAAGGAGTGATAAGGCGGCGGTAGTTGTGAGGGACTGCGAGAAATGGAAGAAAATCTCCGAAGAGAGCAAGGGAGCAAGGTACACAGGCCCTGGCGGAAACACCAGGGAGTGTAAGTATCCTAACGTCTCAAGGAGTGATAAGGCGGCGGTAGTTGTGAGGGACTGCGAGAAATGGAAGAAAATCTCCGAAGAGAGCAAGGGAGCAAGGTACACAGGCCCTGGCGGAAACACCAGGGAGTGTAAGTATCCTAACGTCTCAAGGAGTGATAAGGCGGCGGTAGTTGTGAGGGACTGCGAGAAATGGAAGAAAATCTCCGAAGAGAGCAAGGGAGCAAGGTACACAGGCCCTGGCGGAAACACCAGGGAGTGTAAGTATCCTAACGTCTCAAGGAGTGATAAGGTGGCGGTAGTTGTGAGGGACTGCGAGAAATGGAAGAAAATCTCCGAAGAGAGCAAGGGAGCAAGGTACACAGGCCCTGGCGGAAACACCAGGGAGTGTAAGTATCCTAACGTCTCAAGGAGTGATAAGGTGGCGGTAGTTGCGAGGGACTGCGAGAAATGGAAGAAAATCTCCGAAGAGAGCAAGGGAGCAAGGTACACAGGCCCTGGCGGAAACACCAGGGAGTGTAAGTATCCTAACGTCTCAAGGAGTGATAAGGCGGCGGTAGTTGTGAGGGACTGCGAGAAATGGAAGAAAATCTCCGAAGAGAGCAAGGGAGCAAGGTACACAGGCCCTGGCGGAAACACCAGGGAGTGTAAGTATCCTAACGTCTCAAGGAGTGATAAGGTGGCGGTAGTTGCGAGGGACTGCGAGAAATGGAAGAAAATCTCCGAAGAGAGCAAGGGAGCAAGGTACACAGGCCCTGGCGGAAACACCAGGGAGTGTAAGTATCCTAACGTCTCAAGGAGTGATAAGGCGGCGGTAGTTGTGAGGGACTGCGAGAAATGGAAGAAAATCTCCGAAGAGAGCAAGGGAGCAAGGTACACAGGCCCTGGCGGAAACACCAGGGAGTGTAAGTATCCTAACGTCTCAAGGAGTGATAAGGCGGCGGTAGTTGTGAGGGACTGCGAGAAATGGAAGAAAATCTCCGAAGAGAGCAAGGGAGCAAGGTACACAGGCCCTGGCGGAAACACCAGGGAGTGTAAGTATCCTAACGTCTCAAGGAGTGATAAGGTGGCGGTAGTTGCGAGGGACTGCGAGAAATGGAAGAAAATCTCCGAAGAGAGCAAGGGAGCAAGGTACACAGGCCCTGGCGGAAACACCAGGGAGTGTAAGTATCCTAACGTCTCAAGGAGTGATAAGGCGGCGGTAGTTGTGAGGGACTGCGAGAAATGGAAGAAAATCTCCGAAGAGAGCAAGGGAGCAAGGTACACAGGCCCTGGCGGAAACACCAGGGAGTGTAAGTATCCTAACGTCTCAAGGAGTGATAAGGTGGCGGTAGTTGTGAGGGACTGCGAGAAATGGAAGAAAATCTCCGAAGAGAGCAAGGGAGCAAGGTACACAGGCTCTGGCGGAAACACCAGGGAGTGTAAGTATCCTAACGTCTCAAGGAGTGATAAGGTGGCGGTAGTTGTGAGGGACTGCGAGAAATGGAAGAAAATCTCCGAAGAGAGCAAGGGAGCAAGGTACACAGGGCCTGGCGGAAACACCAGGGAGTGTAAGTATCATAACGTCTCAAGGAGTGATAAGGTGGCGGTAGTTGCGAGGGACTGCGAGAAATGGAAGAAAATCTCCGAAGAGAGCAAGGGAGCAAGGTACACAGGCTCTGGCGGAAACACCAGGGAGTGTAAGTATCCTAACGTCTCAAGGAGTGATAAGGTGGCGGTAGTTGTGAGAGACTGCGAGAAATGGAAGAAAATCTCCGAAGAGAGCAAGGGAGCAAGGTAAACAGGCCCTGGCGGAAACGCCAGGGAGTGTAAGTATCATAACGTCTCAAGGAGTGATAAGGTGGCGGTAGTTGCGAGGGACGTGAGAAATGGAAGAAAATCTCCGAAGAGAGCAAGGGAGCAAGGTACACAGGCCCTGGCGGAAACACCAGGGAGTGTAAGTATCCTAACGTCTCAAGGAGTGATAAGGCGGCGGTAGTTGTGAGGGACTGCGAGAAATGGAAGAAAACTCCGAAGAGAGCAAGGGAGCAAGGTACACAGGGCCTGGCGGAAACGCCAGGGAGTGTAAGTATCATAACGTCTCAAGGAGTGATAAGGTGGCGGTAGTTGTGAGGGACTGCGAGAAATGGAAGAAAATCTCCGAAGAGAGCAAGGGAGCAAGGTACACAGGCTCTGGCGGAAACACCAGGGAGTGTAAATATCATAACGTCTCAAGGAGTGATAAGGTGGCGGTAGTTGCGAGGGACTGCGAGAAATGGAAGAAAATCTCCGAAGAGAGCAAGGGAGCAAGGTACACAGGGCCTGGCGGAAACACCAGGGAGTGTAAGTATCCTAACGTCTCAAGGAGTGATAAGGTGGCGGTAGTTGCGAGGGACTGCGAGAAATGGAAGAAAATCTCCGAAGAGAGCAAGGGAGCAAGGTACACAGGCCCTGGCGGAAACACCAGGGAGTGTAAGTATCATAACGTCTCAAGGAGTGATAAGGTGGCGGTAGTTGTGAGGGACTGCGAGAAATGGAAGACAACTCCGAAGAGAGCAAGGGAGCAAGGTACACAGGGCCTGGCGGAAACACCAGGGAGTGTAAGTATCCTAACGTCTCAAGGAGTGATAAGGTGGCGGTAGTTGTGAGGGACTGCGAGAAATGGAAGAAAACTCCGAAGAGAGCAAGGGAGCAAGGTACACAGGCCCTGGCGGAAACACCAGGGAGTGTAAGTATCATAACGTCTCAAGGAGTGATAAGGTGGCGGTAGTTGTGAGGGACTGCGAGAAATGGAAGAAAACTCCGAAGAGAGCAAGGGAGCAAGGTACACAGGCCCTGGCGGAAACACCAGGGAGTGTAAGTATCATAACGTCTCAAGGAGTGATAAGGTGGCGGTAGTTGCGAGGGACTGCGAGAAATGGAAGAAAATCTCCGAAGAGAGCAAGGGAGCAAGGTACACAGGGCCTGGCGGAAACACCAGGGAGTGTAAGTATCCTAACGTCTCAAGGAGTGATAAGGTGGCGGTAGTTGCGAGGGACTGCGAGAAATGGAAGAAAATCTCCGAAGAGAGCAAGGGAGCAAGGTACACAGGCCCTGGCGGAAACGATAGGGAGTGTAAGTATCATAACGTCTCAAGGAGTGATAAGGTGGCGGTAGTTGTGAGGGACTGCGAGAAATGGAAGAAAACTCCGAAGAGAGCACGGGAGCAAGGTACACAGGGCCTGGCGGAAACACCAGGGAGTGTAAGTATCCTAACGTCTCAAGGAGTGATAAGGTGGCGGTAGTTGCGAGGGACTGCGAGAAATGGAAGAAAATCTCCGAAGAGAGAGAGGGAGCAAGGTACACAGGCCCTGGCGGAAACACCAGGGAGTGTAAGTATCCTAACGTCTCAAGGAGTGATAAGGTGGCGGTAGTTGCGAGGGACTGCGAGAAATGGAAGAAAATCTCCGAAGAGAGCAAGGGAGCAAGGTACACAGGCCCTGGCGGAAACACCAGGGAGTGTAAGTATCATAACGTCTCAAGGAGTGATAAGGTGGCGGTAGTTGCGAGGGACTGCGAGAAATGGAAGAAAATCTCCGAAGAGAGCAAGGGAGCAAGGTACACAGGGCCTGGCGGAAACACCAGGGAGTGTAAGTATCCTAACGTCTCAAGGAGTGATAAGGTGGCGGTAGTTGCGAGGGACTGCGAGAAATGGAAGAAAACTCCGAAGAGAGCAAGGGAGCAAGGTACACAGGGCCTGGCGGAAACACCAGGGAGTGTAAGTATCCTAACGTCTCAAGGAGTGATAAGGTGGCGGTAGTTGCGAGGGACTGCGAGAAATGGAAGAAAATCTCCGAAGAGAGCAAGGGAGCAAGGTACACAGGCCCTGGCGGAAACGATAGGGAGTGTAAGTATCATAACGTCTCAAGGAGTGATAAGGTGGCGGTAGTTGTGAGGGACTGCGAGAAATGGAAGAAAACTCCGAAGAGAGCAAGGGAGCAAGGTACACAGGGCCTGGCGGAAACACCAGGGAGTGTAAGTATCCTAACGTCTCAAGGAGTGATAAGGTGGCGGTAGTTGCGAGGGACTGCGAGAAATGGAAGAAAATCTCCGAAGAGAGCAAGGGAGCAAGGTACACAGGCCCTGGCGGAAACACCAGGGAGTGTAAGTATCCTAACGTCTCAAGGAGTGATAAGGTGGCGGTAGTTGCGAGGGACTGCGAGAAATGGAAGAAAATCTCCGAAGAGAGCAAGGGAGCAAGGTACACAGGGCCTGGCGGAAACACCAGGGAGTGTAAGTATCATAACGTCTCCAGGAGTGATAAGGTGGCGGTAGTTGCGAGGGACTGCGAGAAATGGAAGAAAATCTCCGAAGAGAGCAAGGGAGCAAGGTACACAGGGCCTGGCGGAAACACCAGGGAGTGTAAGTATCCTAACGTCTCAAGGAGTGATAAGGTGGCGGTAGTTGCGAGGGACTGCGAGAAATGGAAGAAAATCTCCGAAGAGAGCAAGGGAGCAAGGTACACAGGGCCTGGCGGAAACACCAGGGAGTGTAAGTATCCTAACGTCTCAAGGAGTGATAAGGTGGCGGTAGTTGCGAGGGACTGCGAGAAATGGAAGAAAATCTCCGAAGAGAGCAAGGGAGCAAGGTACACAGGCCCTGGCGGAAACACCAGGGAGTGTAAGTATCCTAACGTCTCAAGGAGTGATAAGGTGGCGGTAGTTGCGAGGGACTGCGAGAAATGGAAGAAAATCTCCGAAGTGAGCAAGGGAGCAAGGTACACAGGGCCTGGCGGAAACACCAGGGAGTGTAAGTATCATAACGTCTCAAGGAGTGATAAGGTGGCGGTAGTTGCGAGGGACTGCGAGAAATGGAAGAAAATCTCCGAAGAGAGCAAGGGAGCAAGGTACACAGGCCCTGGCGGAAACACCAGGGAGTGTAAGTATCATAACGTCTCAAGGAGTGATAAGGTGGCGGTAGTTGCGAGGGACTGCGAGAAATGGAAGAAAATCTCCGAAGAGAGCAAGGGAGCAAGGTACACAGGGCCTGGCGGAAACACCAGGGAGTGTAAGTATCCTAACGTCTCAAGGAGTGATAAGGTGGCGGTAGTTGCGAGGGACTGCGAGAAATGGAAGAAAATCTCCGAAGAGAGCAAGGGAGCAAGGTACACAGGGCCTGGCGGAAACACCAGGGAGTGTAAGTATCCTAACGTCTCAAGGAGTGATAAGGCGGCGGTAGTTGTGAGGGACTGCGAGAAATGGAAGAAAATCTCCGAAGAGAGCAAGGGAGCAAGGTACACAGGGCCTGGCGGAAACACCAGGGAGTGTAAGTATCCTAACGTCTCAAGGAGTGATAAGGTGGCGGTAGTTGCGAGGGACTGCGAGAAATGGAAGAAAATCTCCGAAGAGAGCAAGGGAGCAAGGTACACAGGGCCTGGCGGAAACACCAGGGAGTGTAAGTATCCTAACGTCTCAAGGAGTGATAAGGTGGCGGTAGTTGCGAGGGACTGCGAGAAATGGAAGAAAATCTCCGAAGAGAGCAAGGGAGCAAGGTACACAGGCCCTGGCGGAAACACCAGGGAGTGTAAGTATCCTAACGTCTCAAGGAGTGATAAGGTGGCGGTAGTTGCGAGGGACTGCGAGAAATGGAAGAAAATCTCCGAAGAGAGCAAGGGAGCAAGGTACACAGGGCCTGGCGGAAACACCAGGGAGTGTAAGTATCCTAACGTCTCAAGGAGTGATAAGGTGGCGGTAGTTGCGAGGGACTGCGAGAAATGGAAGAAAATCTCCGAAGAGAGCAAGGGAGCAAGGTACACAGGGCCTGGCGGAAACACCAGGGAGTGTAAGTATAATAACGTCTCAAGGAGTGATAAGGTGGCGGTGGTTGTGAGGGACTGCGAGAAATGGAAGAAAACTCCGAAGAGAGCAAGGGAGCAAGGTACACAGGGCCTGGCGGAAACACCAGGGAGTGTAAGTATCCTAACGTCTCAAGGAGTGATAAGGTGGCGGTAGTTGCGAGGGACTGCGAGAAATGGAAGAAAATCTCCGAAGAGAGCAAGGGAGCAAGGTACACAGGCTCTGGCGGAAACACCAGGGAGTGTAAGTATCCTAACGTCTCAAGGAGTGATAAGGTGGCGGTAGTTGTGAGGGACTGCGAGAAATGGAAGAAAATCTCCGAAGAGAGCAAGGGAGCAAGGTACACAGGGCCTGGCGGAAACACCAGGGAGTGTAAGTATCCTAACGTCTCAAGGAGTGATAAGGTGGCGGTAGTTGTGAGGGACTGCGAGAAATGGAAGAAAATCTCCGAAGAGAGCAAGGGAGCAAGGTACACAGGCTCTGGCGGAAACACCAGGGAGTGTAAGTATCCTAACGTCTCAAGGAGTGATAAGGTGGCGGTAGTTGCGAGGGACTGCGAGAAATGGAAGAAAATCTCCGAAGAGAGCAAGGGAGCAAGGTACACAGGCCCTGGCGGAAACACCAGGGAGTGTAAGTATCCTAACGTCTCAAGGAGTGATAAGGTGGCGGTAGTTGCGAGGGACTGCGAGAAATGGAAGAAAATCTCCGAAGAGAGCAAGGGAGCAAGGTACACAGGGCCTGGCGGAAACACCAGGGAGTGTAAGTATCATAACGTCTCAAGGAGTGATAAGGTGGCGGTAGTTGCGAGGGACTGCGAGAAATGGAAGAAAATCTCCGAAGAGAGCAAGGGAGCAAGGTACACAGGCCCTGGCGGAAACACCAGGGAGTGTAAGTATCCTAACGTCTCAAGGAGTGATAAGGTGGCGGTAGTTGCGAGGGACTGCGAGAAATGGAAGAAAATCTCCGAAGAGAGCAAGGGAGCAAGGTACACAGGGCCTGGCGGAAACGCTGAACGTCTAAAAATAAAATACATCGGTTATTATCTATCCAAAAATTCTGTTCCATGGAGACGTTGACCAAATTTCTCAAATTCAGTTCCAATGCAACTGTAAATATAAAGATTCAAGTTTTGCTTACCTTTATAATTAATTCTTCTTCATGTTCTGAATTAGACAAGACAATTTAACGGTTGATCATCCTCCGACGGTTACTCGTATAAAAATATTGTGGATTACTTCATTTAATCATAAGTACTAAAATAGGGTTCTACCTAACATAAACCTGGCAATGAAAAGGAAAAATGCTTCCTCATCTATGACCATTTTTAGTTACGGCACAGTCCCGCTTTTCTAAGAATGTTTTAACTAAAGATTTGAATTTGTTTCTTTGTAGTTTTTTATTAGGAATTCTCAAAATTTATTTTTATCGTTTTATTGTTATTAATATAGTTATAATTTTTGCAACTAGTTTTTACATTAGAAATAGCGTAATAATAGAAAACAAACAAATACACCCTAAAGTAAAAATATTTAAGAAAAATTGGATTTAAAAAATATATTGTTTCACATATTTATTAATGAAAGGTTTTTAAATGTAATTGCAGTCAATAAGATACATAACGAATTACTTCAAAAATTGTACAAGATAAACAACCTAAGATTTGAACTTGAGTTTCAATAAGTTATATAATGAAAATATTAAACAACTGTAAAAAACAACAAAACAAAAGTTTTCTTAATAAGAAGAACATTGATAATATTTATTTAAAACAATTCACACTATACGTTCGGTAAAAAATAATAACGAAGTCACAACCAACGAAGCTTTTGAGGTTAAGAAACGCCCAACAGTTGCAGCTGACTCAGCACCTTGGTGAACTATTGCACTAGTGGCACCCTTAAAAGGGCAACTCTAAGTCAGCAACTAGCAACTGCTAATAAGCAACCCCTTTATCAGATCTTCTAGAAGGCACATAATAAATGTGGTTAATAGATCGGAAACAACTCAATCGTACAGGCAGTGATAATATCCGCCAGTTGGTGTTGTGAAACGCAAATAAGAAGCCTTCGAGCAGTACGAGAGGATAAATGGAGCAGGGACGTGACACAACCGGCTGTAATCACCTATTGCGCCTGCGCAGGAACTTCATAGCTTGCAAGTTTCATTTTATATTATGTGACATTATAATATTTATGACATTCTACTCTATACTAATCAAATAATTGTAATATTGTTTACGTAAAATATCGTTTATTCTGTCAACATCAGTTATCCTTCATTCTGTTAGCTGTTTCGCAGATTAGAGTCATCATCAGGGTGACAAAAATGTGAACACATTCCCTACTTTACTTGCTTAGTAGGTACGTTAAATTGAAAATTATATAGATGATTCAAATTATAGGACCATCGGAATTAAATGTGCCTATTTTGATGGGGCACTATTGATGTGCTATCTATCTACTGTGGTTATTGTGTCTAAAAAACCTAACTGAAATAAAACACAATTATCAATAATACACACAGTTTTTCCATTAAACTACAAGAGGATTTTTCAATGAAAAATTATCATCTTTAGTTGTAAAATTCACGCAAACTTTCCTGGCACGACACTACAACTGAATGGTTTGTGTATATGTGAAGAAAGTAACTTAGTCATTGAAACGTCGTCTTGTATTATATTGTACAAATAAACTGAAGATAATTGTGTTTTCTTTCATATTTAGATTGAAGATTCTACAAATGTTGTTAATTATTGGGAACAATCTAAACATGTTCAAAAACGTATATCTCAATGAAAACCTTACCTATTCAGAAAACAAATTTTTGAAAAAAATAAAGAAGAAAAAAAAGAGCTCTTGCATATCTGACTTAAAACAAAGTATTACTTTTAGGAACTATTGTAATCAATTATGGAATTTTTAAATGATTGTTTTATTTTATAAAGATAAAAAATTTACATGTTTTTCAGTGTTTGTGTTGTCTATAGCCTATGTTATCTTTAGGATGCTGCTATGATTAAAGAAGTAACTGTACAAAGGAAAAGAGAATTTCATTGACTGAATAGAGGATATTTTACAAATCAATATATGAAAGGAAATATCGTGACCGACTCTTCAATATCCAGCCCAAACTCCTAAACCTTAAATTTGAAATTTTCGAAGTAGATTGCTTCCATTACGTAATAACGCAGCAAGAAGGAATATTTTTTTTATATGAATCCTTAAAGTTTTCAGTAGGTACAATGTGTTTTCATGGATTCCTCACTATATATTTGAGGCGTGATTTAGTGTCGCCTTGGTTTTTTTTTTCCATAAGTTACCAATATAGATGCCTAAAAACATAAGTCTTAATATAAGCCATAATTTATTTTTATGATAATGTCCTGATGGACCCATCAATGGATAGTCTAAAAAGATGATATTCGCAGTGTAGTCCTTCCAAAACATAAAACTAAAAATAATTTTTTTCGAAATCTATATGAAATTTTACCACATGGCCCATCCACAAAAAATCAAATCTTGCAACTTAGGTAAAACAGTAAATATTAAATATACATAAATTAAGAGGCAATCAAAAACAAAAGAACAAATTGTAATCTAGTCTTCGTCCTGAAACACAGAAAATATAATCAGGTGTTGCCGAATGTTTCCATTTATCCGCTAAACAAGAAGTTTCTGATCGAATAAACTCTATCCCACGCTACTTCAAGAAACCACAAAACTGATACCTACTTCGAGAGAAAGTTCTTCGACTTTAAAAAAAGTAATTTGTTGAAATATAAAGTCAATTAAGATTTAGACAACGTTTAGGAGAGATATATAATTTAAACCCGTTGTCAGGACAGAATGATCTGTTATTATTTAGAAATTATGTTATGTAAATACTTTCTACGGCGCCGGGAGACAACTCCAAGCCCAAACTGAACCAGAAGTCGATTGGTCTGACCAACGATTCTATCGAAACGATTATTATTCGTAAAGAATTTCTTTTTATGTAGTAGAAACTTAAGATTCATGATATCATGAAGCCTGCGAATTATGACATAGTTAAATACAATGAAATCTAGATTTTGAGTTGGGGTATTTCAAAATTTCTTTCTTGATGTAAGTAAATGATAACTTTGTTCTTTATTAATTAATTTATTTTTATTAATATTTCCTATTTATATTTCATACAACGAATATAAAACGTACTTTAATGTTATTACGTAGGCCTATCATAAATTGGGAGATATATAAGTACGTATTTGGAGGTAAGTATGCTTCGTTGATAGTGGTTAAGATCTAAAATAAAATAAAACTTTAAGGATCAAATATTATTTTAACAGTTCGAAAAACTAATTTTTAACATTTTACTTTCTTACATTATAGGCTAGTAGTATAGAAATAATATATAATAGACAATAGGTAAAAAATAAATTTGCTTTTCGTAGGAATATCCATTTTGATGTATCCAGAGTCAAAAAATGGTTTTTGGAATGATAGCCGTCTGCAGTGCCCAACAAAGGTCAACGATTACTATGAAATTTAGTATATTTTGAGCCTATCTCAAGGTTTTTTTCTTCTTTTTTTTAATAACTAAAAATTTGGAAGTAGCTACAAACGACAAAAGATATGATATAATCACCAAAATTTAATAAAAACCGATCGCGCTGGACCAGTACGACGGCACTGGTGGTTAATGTTTTTTTACCCATAATTCCCATATCGGAATTTTCGGAGAAATAATGTGTATACATTTCACCAAAATCGTTAACGTCGTCTTTGAGGAAAACATAATGGTACGTTCACCTCATTTATTTCGAGCTTATTTGGTACAGTAATTGAGTTTGATGTATGGGTGTGGGAGAAAGATTGTACACCATTTATTTTCACTTTACTGTTTAGCGATTTAATTTGGAACATTGATCTGTACCATTTTCAAAGTTCTATCAAAATCGAAACAGGATATTTTGAGAATTTAGACACATAAGAAGTATATAAATATACATACAATATTGTTTTTATAATATTGATTTCAGTGAGATAAATGCTCGTAAAATGTTACGGTAGAATTATAATTTGGTTAGTTCTAACTCATATTATATTTTGAGTTACATAATATTATTTTCCATACTCCTATTCGCTAGGTTCGTCTATTAGTTGGAGTCGTGGAGGCTTAAACATTACGTTATTTACCCAACATCTTAAGAAAAATTGGGAGTTAGGAATAGTAACGCATCCTGGTAACGAAATTTAGAATTAAGGAGACGGGAACTCTCCCTCAACATCACTTGAAAAGCTGGCTAGCTCGTCTAGGTCAACCACGGGTTTTAGTTTAAGATTTATTTCATATTGTATACTTACGTACAGTCATACTTAAAGATTCATCTTGTGTCTTACCTGCAACAAAAAAGAAGACAACAATTAACATACACCTATTGTGTAACTTAAATAATGTGTAATTATCTTACTATTTTTAGGTCGTTTGCAACGTTACTAGCAAAAAAGGAAGAAGAATTTCCACAATATAAGTTCTCGAAACATTGTATACACTAACTTGGTGGGACAACCAGAGTTCATCAGTGTTAACCAAACTTTTTGTAAAATAGTATATTTCATCACTAGGACCAAAAGTGAAGCTCAAGTTAAGTTGAGATTCGCTCAAGGAAAATGAGCGAGGATCGAAAACCTTCTTTTGATCCTAGTGATGAACTATATTTTTCGTTATAGCCTACTGCAAAACAATATAAGAAAACAATTTCACAAAAACTAAAATGTTATAACCTATTTACCTTCAAAAGTTTGGACACGTTACGCAAGTTTGCAGCTATTACAGCTGTTTAGTTTGTGTTAGTGGTACTTTTTATAAAATCGATGATAACAGCTGTTTTATCTGTTATTTACAATCAAGAGTATCGGTTGTTTTTATAGATTCTTTACAATAGTTGATTAATACGTATAAGCGAATTAACAGCTGATGACCTCGACCTCATCTGATGTTGTTAGGTCCTAGGACTAAAAAGAACAACTTTAGCATCTCAATGCATGTATTGAAAACAGCTGTTTTTGAAGCAGTATGAAGAAAAAGTATTGTTTTCAACTAAATGAAAATAATACCTTTCTTTTTGTAATTCATTCTTCTTCCTTTGTGATAGTAAAGACTCCTAAAAGAAAGATAACATACCAGGTGTCTCACCTAAAGTGAACCGATAGCTAACTTTTTAAATATATATCAGTCGGATTACTTCTAATGGTGGACTCCCCTTATTTTTATCACTTTTTTATTCATTTACCCCCCCCCCCCATAAACGTAACCATTTATCCGCACTCGTAATTTTAACTTGATCCGCCGTAGTGGTTAGGTCACTCAATATTCATTTTTAATTTAATTCCATCTTAAAATCGAACTTTTAAGATTAAATTATATGAATGAAACTTGATTGATTTGTCTACCGTTTCCGATTTTTGCGATTATTGTATTTTTTGATTCTGGTAAAAATGTGTTAATGATAAGTGAGATAAAGAAATGTGTTTTATACTGATAATATTACCTCAATTTATAAAACCATTAAATAAAATAGGATACATTCCATTTAAAAGATGTATAAAAATTTTGTTAACAATAATTGCTGGAAATCGTTTCCATTACGTTAGATACGCAGTTCCAAATGTTTTCTGAGTGATCGTTGCAAACCAAGTACAGTTGCTTTGCCAAAAGAGTTGGACACAGATCGGATCCTGCACAGCATATCCTCAGATGTCACATCCCGAGTTTTATATACTTGTTGTTTTAATTGTTCTCCAAAGATAAAAGTCTACTACGGCGTTAAGTCAAAATAAAGTAAATGAAGGGGATATAGAGCTAAACGGTTGCGTTTATGAAGGAAAGGAAAAAAAAAAATAAATAAAATAAAAAAAAAAAATCTTAACTTTACCCAAATATTTTTTCTACCCAAATATATCATAATATGATAGTCTTATTGTCTTAATGGGGTTTCCATAAGAAATTTTCAAATTGGGCACCATATTGGAAAATGGTGGTCAAATTTCGAAAATTTGAATACACCCCAAAAAATGTTACGTGAAAGTAAGTCCGTACATTAGAATTAAGCAGTCAGATTTATAGTTAAAAGTTAGCTAATGGTTTACTTTAGATGAAGCACCCGGTATTTAAATTTAGTTCATAAAATATTGATAAAAAAATGTACATCTTAAAATTATAAAGACCCATAAAGCACGTGTTCTATATAAAATATTTACATATAATATAACTTTATTTTATTTAGTTTTATGCAACACAATATTTTTTTTATAGTAAAGAACTAAAAAAACTCAAATGTAAAACACTGAATTGGTCAGGAAAGAAAGCACTTTATTCAGTACAGTCATCAAGAAACTGTAAAGAGAAAAATAAAACACTTTTGGTAGATAAAAATATTCCATCCTGAAATATATAAACACACAGTCACACAAAGTTAAAAAAACACACCAGAGATGAAACAACAAGTTAGGTTTGATGTCTTAATTACATTTGACATTTGAAGCACAAACTTTCTGAGAACTGTAAAACCTTTACCGTTGGTGTAATACATTCATCCAATTTACACGTTTTCTAATTCCCTTCTCGTTTTTATTGTTTATACCAAAGCATGTTGGATGTTACAAGTTTTTATGCGTGCAAAGCTCATTACACAAGATATAAATTTTATTTCTACGATATCTCCTTGTGTTGGTAGTATTAAAATTTCTTGTTTTTATTACTTTGTCCAATCGTACTGTTTCGTTTAGGCGGTTTTATTGTTTTATTTTCAGATTTACTGAGAGAAGGTTATGATAAGGAAAATCGAAACTTTATTGTAAAGTGTGTTGTAAAGTTTTTCATTTGTTTTTGTAAGTATTTCAGAGTGGTGTGGTTTGTATGACCTACATAAAATAGTTATGTATGATATCGGATTTTGTAAAATTCTTTCTTACATAAAAGAGGAAAACCGTGTAAACTCTAGGTAGTTACGTTGCCATTTTATAAAACAATAGAAATTTAAAAAAAGCTTATATTACTTGCTTGGAATTAATTTGATTATAAATAGGACCTATGTTTAATATGCACAGCTTTGCCATCAAAACACACATTGAAATAATTTATTTTTTGGCGAAAAAGGGTGAAATGTAGTTCAATGTAATTTATGAAATCAGGAGCTTAACAAGCTAAAGCTGAAAACAAATACTGGATTTATAAGAGACTAGCAAACCACCACTGATGTATGATCTATGTGATCAGTTGATGGTTGAAAAACACTTTTTTTAATGATCAATTCCCAACTCGCATCATTTCCATGACCCACTACGTTTAGAAATATCAAAACCATATTTCAATCTATTTGTCATTTTATAACAATGATTATTTTTATATTTAGAATGTCCGTGGGAATAACGGACTGTTCCTATCTATTGTGAAACTTAAATTCAGACAATTGTGATAAAAGATAAGCTATTGCATGTTATCTAGCTTTATTTGTACATGCCGTGTGTTTAACTGTTCTATGAACAATTGCGACAGTGTTGAAAATTACTATTTAAATAATTAATTTACTAGTATTGAATAATTTGCATACAAGAAATTTCGCGAATAAATACATACTGCAATTTGTATTGAATTCAATAATCCAATGCACAACTGATTCAAATTTCTAATAGAATACTTATACATGTTTTTATTGGTTTATTAAAACGTTACTTTTTTCTCAGTCGAATTGATTCTATCGCGAAATATGACTTTATACCATATGACGGATTCCCAGTGGAATTGTCGTGTTCTACATATCAGTAGCAATTATCCTAAATTTAAAAGCTGGAAGAAAAAACGATGGTTAGACTACACAATAAACTGGAGAGTTTATTATTTCTGTTCTGATAATGTGCAACTTCCCTACGGATGTAGGGAATGTGTCTCTGAAGATTTATCTCAGTCATAGAGTGTTTTTAGATAAATATTCTAAAGTAGAGTATATCCTGAGTAACCAGATTCCAGTAGGAAACACGCAAAAAGGTCGGGACCCATCATCTTAGGCCCTTGAAGAGAGGTATATCACGAATAGTGTGAGGAATGTTTGTCTGAGGTCTTCTCTTAGTCACAGAGAGTATTTTCGACAGCGATCCTAAAGTAAAGTATACGCTGCGTAGGCAAGCACTAGTGAAGAACATGACAAAAAGAACACTATTCAGGAGCCGTCAACTTAGACTCCTGAAGGGTGGTATGTCACGACCAATAAAGGGAATGTTTCTCTGAAGATTTCTCTTGGTCACAGAGAGTATTTTAGATAAATATCCTAAAGTAAAGTAAAGAACGAGTAGTCAAAGTTCAGTAAGAAGCATGCCAAAAGGTCGGGAGCCATCAACTTAGGCACTTGAAAAGATGTATATCACGACTAATGTGGGGTATGGTTTTCTGGAGATCTCTCTTAGTTACAGATGGTATTTTAGATAAAGATCCTGAAGTACAGTATAGGCTGGATAGACATAGGCCGAAAGGTCGGGAGCTGTTACCGTTGGCTCCTCAGGCTCCTGGTATGTCACGACCAATGTAGGGAATTTTTCTTTGGAGATCTCTCTTGGAAACAAAGGGTAATTTGGATAATGATCCTTAGGTGAAGTACAGGCTGGGTAGCTAGACTTCAGTGAGGAACATGTCAAAAGGTCGAGAGCTGTAACCTTAGCCTCCTAAAGGCAGGTATGTCACGATCAATGTCGGATATGTTTCTCTGAAGACTTCTCTTAGTTACAGATGGTATTTTAGATACATATCTTGAAGTAAAGTATAAGTCGAGTAGCCAGATTCTAGTGTGTAGAATGCCAAAATGTCAGGAGGCGTCACCTTAAGCTGCTTTATGTTATTACCAATGTAGGGAATGTTTCTCTGAAGTATTCTCTTAGTCACAGATGGTGTTTTAGATAAAAATCCTAAAGTAACGTATAGGCTGAGTAGCCAAACTACAGTGAGGAGCATGCGATAAGGTCGAAAACCGCCACCTTAGGCAAATAAAGGCAGGTACTCCGGAGACCTCTCTCAGTCATAGAAGGTATTTTCTTCGGAGATCCTAAAGTAAAGTCTGAGCTGGGTATTAATACATCTGTGAGCAGCATGCCATGATGTTGGGTGCCGTCTCCTCAAGTACGTGCAGACAGGTAATATCACGTTAACCGAACATAATGTTGGTGACGTTCCCAATTCGGTTCATTATTATTCTCAAACAATATCACTCATTCCTTTTTCTACCTCACTATCTTTTTTATTTTCTCACATATATGTAATGATTGGTCAAAAATAATATCCTGTCGTTGATACACAACCCAAACGAATTAATCAATTCAGTATGTCGGCAAATTTTAACCATATCTAGGAATTAAAAAACACTGTTTTCGAACTCAAAATTTGGGGTTAGTTGCCATTAAAAACGTACACAAAGTTATTATTTCACAAAATGTTTTCGCGAGTTTTATAAAATCTTGTTCAAACGTAGCCTTTTAAGACCGAAACACAACGTATAGGTCCCCATTTCTCGAAAAATCCCAGTGCGGGAGTTATTGCAAAAACAATATAATCGGCATTAGCACAGTTAAAGACGTAATTAAAAATTGGCTCTCTTAATTTCGTTCAGATGTTAGTGAAATGTGAAGATTTTGACCCAAACCGGTGTGAAATTGAAAGTAAAAATATGTTCAAGAATAATTAGAAAATTCAAAAGTGAACAATCCCAGTTGCAAGTAAAAGCTAGATTTGGATAATTACGATAAGAACGCTTTTATGGTAGCAAGCGAAACATTACGGAATTGACATTTTTTGTAACATTGGTTTTGAGAATGGGTAAAGGTTAGGTTTGGTTAGGTTAAGATTAAGGTTAGAAAATTTGTGAGATGATTATGTACTGTTAATTTTTCTTCCCATGGGTTGTAGCACAAACATTTACTATGCGCAACCATATGAAAAAAACCAAACCTTTCAACAATAAATAATTAATTTGTAAGTCAAAGTGACTTTTCAATGTTCGAGTCATCATCCTCAGTTGTTACACGTAGATAAACCTTTTGGCACTGAATTACTGAAGGGACAAAACATCTTTTTTGGTTCAGTTCCGAGTGATTACCTATAACTGAGGATGTCGTTTTGGACACTGAATCGCCGTTTTGTTGTAAATAAATTGTTTGTAGTTGAAAGTTTCGTTTCATTTCGCGATCAAATTTAACGCAAGATCTCATTTCAAGTTAATTAATTATGAGGCTCATTAAATTAGTCGAAACCTTACCTTGATCTTATTTGGTACACCATTATTAATTTTTTAATTCCTAGCACTTTCAACTCCCTTATCTACGTTATAAACTAAAATATAATTTTGATTACTTTACCAAAAACAACGATCATTGAACAGCGATATTACGTTTTTCTGATCCTTGTTGTTTGACCTAGATTTCATTGACAAACAATAAAGTTCTTGCGATAAAAATAAGTGCATCGGTTATTCAATCGATTGCCTTCGTTATAAGAAACACACTGATAAAAAAAAACCCGACATGACCAAATTGGAATTATTCTCCAGATGTAAAACAAATATTTTACACAGGAACAAGCATTACGTCATTTTGTTTGGGTGTTCTCTCGGTCTCGATTTCTAAAACACGTAATCATGGTTACCGGGTTACGATAACATATCAACATATATCATTGATAACGTAGATCCCAATCTTAACATTAGATGATGGATGTCTAGTCTTACAAGGTACGTTGTTCCAATTTGTAAGTACAAATTAAAACACCAGCCTGGTCAACACGGAAAGTTCTTTTAATTACAAGTGTGATCGTATCTTGAACGGTGATATCGATTGCGAAACATGATCGATTGCAGGTTCGGCAAAGTACGACAGCTCGCGGTGTCGCCATAGTTTCATAATTTGTCCGTCAGACCTCCGCGGGTAGGACGGTTAAGAAACACTCGGCGCGTACAGGTGTGTTCGAGTTTTACTTGATCTTATCGTTCTAAATGTTTCAATCAGTTTTCGTTATTTAATAATTTATGGTCTCACGAGTGGAATTCAATTCAAAACGGAACTGAAAGTTGAAACTGTATTTATCTCGTATGTCGTAATCGATGTAGCTGGCGATGTATTTTCATTTTCTACTTCGTAACCCCCCCCCCCCACTAATCCAACAACCACTAAAGCTTCTCTACGATGGATATTCACCGGTGGTCAATCTATTACAGTCTACATCTCCCGCGCTGTTTTTCTTAAGGTTGTCAGATAATTTGTATTTGTATGTTTCTATTATACAATCTACCTATTGTTGCGTTCCCCCCAATCGAAACGTCGTAATTCGACGTTATAAAATGCCCATCTATCCTGCTTGACAACAATTTTTGACAGACTGTATACATATACGCTATGAAGTGATGGTTTGAAAAAAAATAAAGTCTTCGTTTTGTTTCTTGTTGTTATGGTACGGTGAATCCTTGTTTTCTTTAAAAATATCACCACAGTCCTCCTTGGACATTTGATAAAAAAAAATTATTAAATTAATAGCATATTCATATGGGTTATTTGGAAATTTGTCATAATCCATGTATTTAATGAAAGGGCCAAACGTGTGCTAAAACTACGCGACTTAGGGTTGTACGCATGTAGGGGAAAGTCGTTATTATACTGTATGTAATACCTAAACTAACCTAACATGTTCCAACCTAACCTAACCTTTTCCATTATAAACATTCGAGAGTCGAACTTTCATTATTTCCGTTAGATTTTTATTTTATTCACTCCTGGAGTTATATCGAATTTATCTGGACTAAAAAGGAAAAGTTTCAATGAGTAAGTACGGCCACGTCTGCCCTCCCAATTCTTAAAGTATTAATTGAAAATAAATCGCGATTAAAGTATAGTCTGGTGGAGCGCTGCTTCATTGTCGAATGAAATTTAATCCAGAGGAAGGAAACGCCAATTTCTTGGATCACACTTGGATGTAAGACAGTAAAATGTTCACTCTATAGCAAGTAATTATAAGAAATTCTCCTTAAGAGTAAAGGAGAGAATAATATATTATATTTAAAATAGATAAGAACGCGGCACGTCTTTGATCGTCATTTATTTGGAGAAAGACGGAATCAAAATTCGCAGGTGAATCTTTGCCAAAGTAAACTTCCTTGCTTGATTAATTGATTTAACTCTGAGGCGATCATTATTCACTATTATCTCTCGCAACAAGTCGCATTTGTAATTAATTAAGTCTGATAACAAAATAAACTCGAAAACCCATTTAGATCACCTCAAGATAACTTGTATTTCCCTTTGCAATTGTTTAATCGGTTAACTCAAGAACGTAACAGAAATATTTACTTAAAAGTCAAACTTGATTTAAATAATTACCAATGGGTGCGAAATACAGGTTGAGAATGAATTTATTAGTCTGGTTTCGAACGTTTTTTTCTTCTCTTTTTTTTTCTGTAGCTTCAACCTACACGGTCGCGTTATGTAACGTGTGGAATTGTTTAAACCTGTTACATTTCGAAAGTGTATCACACGTAACGTGTCTAAAGTGGCAAATGGTGTATGCGTGTGGTACGGCCCACTCACGCACTCGGGGTTTTGCTAAATCATTGTTTACGTTATATATAACCGCAGTTGGGAAGCTTGATATTGTTTTATCATGATGGATTGATACAATAGTGTGGCTGGAAGTGTTTGGAATAAAATGAGTTGTATTGATGTTTACATGTGAGGTCTTGGACCTCACAGAGGCGAGGTCTTCGATCTTATGTAGATGTACTAGACGACTATGATCTAAAGAGCTACAAGAGGGTTACGTTCATAGAAAGTGGTACTTGTTTTATCTTGACTACTGTTTTAATTAGGGATATGAAGTTAGGGTAGGTTACGTTTTTGGTTAGAGTAGGTTAGGGTGGGGAAACAAAGGGGTTGGAAAAAGCGAAGTAGGCATTGGATTGATCTTAGGAAGTTGTGGAGGGTTAAAAAACCTGGTTATTGAGCTGTACAGTTCACTAAGAACGTTTATAGAACACATTTTACATTCTTGCATATGTTTGTAGTGTACAGAATGTTATGTGATAGTGCAAAACACCTGTTTGTAGTTTTTCCAGGATATATTCGTTTTAAAATCTCCTGAGTCCAAAATAATGTTTTTTTTTTGGATTTCAGTCTGCTGATTCTAAACTTTAAACGAGTGGACCGATTTTAATCAAATTTGCTATGTAGACATATTTTAACCTTATCTCTAGCCGATTTAATTTTTTTTTATATTAACTCTAATTTTGGGGGTAGGCCTACATACAAAATCACAAAAGTACGATTCGATCAAAATCGGCTGTACCCATTTTCAGCTAAAATTTAGCTCCTAAGTACGCAAATAAAACTTATTGGTTGTCATCTGTATAAAAAATTAGGGTACGTAAGTTATTGGTAAAAATCCGAAAATCGACTAAGGAGCTGTTGTAAGAACGTAATTTCACACAATCGACTTTACTGTTTTCATTCGAATTTTGAAGAAATGCGATGAATAATGACCCAAACCAGTGTGTAATTACCTTTAAGGAATAATGATCCAAAATTAAAAAATCTTGTTAGCTATCATTAAAACAAACTTGATTTCATCTTACAATATTTGTGACAAGTGCAGCAAGTTTATACCTTATTCAAACATATAAATATTGTATGAAATAATCTACAAAACCACAGACAGCGTCTATTGTTGAGTTCCACGTTTTTACAGACAACTATTAAACTGACACCTTCGGGAATGAATAGTTTTATTTAGTTAATGTGTGTGAGAGAAAATTTGTGCAATGTTTCGATACTATTTATTATAATTATTCAATTACACAAGATTAAAAAATAAGTTATTTATAAAGAATTCCCTTTTGGTAATTATGAACATAATTGTAAAAATCATTAGGAAAACAATCATAATTGTTCGTCAAAAAGGAATAAATAAGTAAATTTCAAAATGGCGGCACATTAAAAAAATTAAAATAGGCTCTTCAGGATATCGAAAAACATACTCCAAAAAGAGTACATTTTGTGTAACTTTAAAATCTGCAACCAATGTATATACTAAAAATATAAGAAATTAATTACTAGAAAAGAAATTTGTCAAAACATAACCTCAAAAATAGAACATATCTGCAACAATATATCTTTTATCCAGTTATAATATTATAGGCTATAGTAATATAATTTGTTTGCGTCTATGTGACTATATGCTACTCTACGGATTGGGATTGTTATATCGGTGATGTGCGCACATCGAAATACAGTATTCTGTATAGATGTGTAGTGTTTGCTGTAAATGTGTATTTTTGTTTTGTACAGTTTTATTGTTTAATGTTCTGACGGCTTCACATATGGAAAAAAAAAGAAAATTCTGATGATGGAATAATTTTCGAAACGCGCCAATAAAAGTAAATTATAGTCACACGAAAAAAAATATATAACAATTTTGTGACTATTATACATCATAATGGATTTAAAGGTAAAATATAGTCAAATTTGGCTTATTGTTTACTACTGATTGACAAAAAGTTGTTGGGTGTCGTCATAGTACTTACCCAGCCCACCATTCAATGTAATACAAGCAGATTATCTAAATGTAATCCCCAAAAAGTTGATCTCACAGAAATGTTATATTCTATCGATACATGGGTTTCATCCAGTAGGGAAAGTGTGTTGAAAACATTACGCAATTTTCCTGAAACTCGTAATTATGCATATTATAACTTATTTGACGTCGGCTAGGCCTTAACGAGCCTCGTAGATGTGTTAAAACGTTTCCGTTCGCTTCGCTTGTGTTAGTGTCTTGCAGGGCCTCGACGCTGTACATACGTGAAGGACCCTTTATTCGGCTCAGCCCTGTCGGATTTCATAAATGGAATTTTTTCTTTTGTAGAAGAAGGGAAGGTTAGGTTAAGTAGGTTAGGTTAGGTTTGATGATAACGTCGCTATTTGTCGTTGGCATCATTACATGCAGAAATGAAATCTACAAATTTGTATCTAATAGTATGTTATAAGTTGAATAGCAGACGAGATACGAACAAAAAAACTGTTCATCGTTTTGAACATTTTCACTTTTTAATTTTGTTTTTATGAATGTTAATAAGGTTCTATAAGAGGACATTACAGTCCCCTATACAACATTTCTTGTTTTGTGGCCGCTATCGTGCTTACGTACAGACAACACCGACGACGAACGGACGTCAAGTTGAAAATCAAGTCTGAAACGTTAAAATCAATCAAAACCGGGGGTCGATTTTTGTTACGATTAACAAACATTTCCTATACTTCGTATACTGGGCAAGTAAATTGTTTACAAAATTTCAAAATGGTGGTATTTTGAAACAAATTTCGGTAGTTCCAATAATCTGGGTCTTTTTTAGAAGAGCCCCGCCACTTCTATTAAGTGATCTTATAAAGTTCATTAAAACGTACGAAAGGTTTAGCCAGGTTATTATATATATAGCAATCTGACAAAACCTGTCGTGACTTGAAATAGCGATCTAGCTTAATCATTGTGTAATGGCGTAAACGAAACAAAGAAGAAAATCTATTCGAGACCATTTTTAGAGACATTAATCTCTACTGGCCTCCAGAACAATAACTCATATTACCAATTTGTGTATAGATTTTTTTCTGTGTTTTTCTACTCAATAAATTTTCTATGTAAAAATTTTGTCTACTTTTACTATAATATCCCTATAGAAAATATTTTAAAAGTAGCGGGGCTCTTTTAAAAGTGGCGGGGCTCTTCTAAAAAAGACCCAATCTGTAAATATTGCGCGACTCTAAGAGCTAATTTACAACTGGTGATCGGTCGTATATAATTGCTTACGCGGACATCAAACTAGTGAATTCACAAACAAGAAAAGGAATTTGCGCACAACATGTCCATTAGTTAATTACGCCACTCCTTTTACAACTATAAATTCAATTTACAAATAATTTTAATATTTATGAATGAAATAACTCACAATGTTGTAATAGGTGCACTCAGTCGGTGTATAATGAACAACTGCCGCAATAACTGCTTTGTCATAATCATAATAAGTTCTCTAGTTGGCTGAATGATAGCGTGCGTAAGGTAAGGCTACTAATTTCACAACCCTTTCCCCCTCGTCGATGCTTGAAGCTATTGTATGGGCTGGAATCAAGGGCCAATTCAAGATGGAGAGGACACGGGACGTTGTCTTGAGCACGCCAATAACACACCACTTCATCACATATATGCTGGTTACCAGTCATGTAAGCCTATTTTAAAAAGAACTTGATTAGTTGTAGGGAACAGGAATAGCTAATTTGATTTTATGATTGATTCAATTTGAATTAAAGACATTAATCACATAAATGAAGGACAATCATCGTACAAACAATACCGGATATTCATACCACAAACTAATCAAGTTCATGCTACCGTAAGTCTAAAAATAATTTTAAATATTGGATTCAACAATTTTGATAACTTTGTAAGATGTAGGTTGACGTGGGAGGGGGGGGGAATTGGTCACCGTTTTCACCCAAATATACATATTCCAGAGTTATAGTTTAAACATTAAAGACCGATAGGCATATTTTCAAAACTGTAAATCTCGAAATCATTGCATAACATTTCGATGAAACTTTGTTAAAATGTAACGATTTATAAGCAAAACCAATTTGATACACAGGAATTTAAAAAAATACGGTTTGTGAGATGGCTATGTAAAACAGGCCTTATGGTACGTTATGGTATTTTATATTGTTGCGAACAGTAATTGTTATTTACTAGTGGCTTAGCGCATTACTTTACGTTATATTTCATCAAAGTTTGATTATAATCATTTGTGCTGATTATGAGATATTCCGCCAGCGTCCATTATTTATTTTATCTTTTTAACTGAAAACTTTGGAACATCTGTTTTTGAGAGATGGTGGAAAATTTAGTTTTGTTTATGTTATTAAATGCCTCGTAAATACAAAAAAGTATCAATAAGTTGTAGCGGATTTTGAAAAAAAAAAAAAAAAAAAAGTTTTGCTCTTAATACTGGATCCTTAAATTTGAGATATTAAAAAACTAAATAAATCACATTTAAAGACGGCCAAAATATGCCCTCAAACCAATTTTTTTTTTAAAATCAGTTAACCAGTTTTGTACTGACAGGAATAGCAATAATTAAAAAAAAAAAAACTTTTATAACCTCAATGAGTTTTAAAAAAATCCACAAAAACATTTATTTCCCCCATCACAAAACTTTCCCTATGTTACGAATATGTGACAAAGTATCATAGGTTAGGTTAGGTTAGTTTGCATTTTTGTTAATATCGAAAAGAAAATGCCTCAATACTTAAATCATTGCCCCTACAACCATGTTCATACCTCTTTACACGAAATCCCTAAACATCGCCCAAATCCTAATCCCCTCCTTGATACGATGACACTGCGAATAAGCCGACAGGTTTTTATTTGTAAGAGCACACTTTAATCTTACCCAGGGTCAATTAATTTACTGAAACTAGAACTCGCTGCGTAACACTCTTTAGTAATTACTGTTATCCAATTTTATTACTAATATAAAATCCCACCAACCTCGGATTACATTTGTAGTAGTTAAGCTTTCAAGGGTTTGTTGTACAAAACATGAAATGTAATTTGTTAATCGAATAACTTGAAAATTGGGAAATAAATAATAACGATACAAAATTCGAAATTTTAGTCAATTTTGTAGGCGAGGTAAGATATACTATTCTCTTAATATGATTAACTATACCAAATCTTGTCTCGCTAGAGTCTGTCAATGGCCTAGGCCAGTTAAACGATTTTTTCAATCGAATACTTTGAAGAAATTTTCAGTTGACGTAAAGTTTTCATCTAAAATTCTCGGCCAATCGTAGCTTCCTATTTTTCTCCGTCCAGAAGGGTTGAACTCGAAATTTCTCACACATTAAGCGACAGCGTTAGCCTGAGGAGTTCAGTGGCACATTCAAGAAGCTGGCTTCAAGTCATCAACATTTGGGTTCAAAAAGAATACAAGAGGAGCATCTTAGTCATAAAAGATGAGCAAACCTTCGCTTAGTACCCTTTTAAGCAAATTTCATCTGACCTTCTCTCGTTAGGGAGTGGCAATAAATGCAAGGAGGTAACGTTCGTTATACGGCACTGACACTTGAGACAATTGCACAGGATGCTACGTGTTGACTGGGAAGCCTCCGTGTAGAAAGTGTAGCCTGCAATAAGATCTGATCTTCGAATGTGACTCTCTGTATCCAGAAATGATCGAGAACCTTGAATCTTTTACAAAGGGGATGACAATTCCACACAGGGAGATTTAGAAGATTGTTTAGCTTACGATTCTTCCTTGGGATCTCTAAGGATATCAAAGCATCTATTTATAGTTAACACCCTAGTTAGGGTTGTGGCTGACGTTTAAGAGATTGACCGCCCAATTGAAGAACAAGAAGCCCCTTGACGAAACGGTGTTTTCCTGATAATAATTATTACTAAAAAAATAATGATCTGCAAATTTTTTAACTGTGAATATAACAAAGTTGAGATTGTCAAGCGAGAAGGTTTGCAAAATTAATAAAATAATAATAAAATTAAATAAATGAGATAAATTCATGTTCTATCATATCAGCATATAAGCTGTTGGCGTATAAACCAACAAATGATAGCTTGTATCCCATAAAAATAATACTGCTTGTGCTTGTAACCTAAATGATAAGAGGTTATATTAAAATATATATGAATCAGAATCACAAATTTGAATATTGTTATCTAGAATAAGAATGGATTGGAAAAACAGAAATAAAATGGCGAATAAATCAAAGCGGAAAATAATGTTCAAATTCTTTATCGTGAGACTGAATTAAATATTATAGAACAATGCGTAAAGGCCAAGTTATACTAGAATCGGACCCGAGTGTTGCTCCAGAGGTATGGCGATACGGAATTCTGATAGGAAGAGAAGCCTGGGTATGGTGGAGTTGGATTACTTGAGAAGAAATGTTAGGATATCTGGGATGGAGAGGAAAACGAATAAAGAAGTTAGAATGCGAATGAGTGTTAGGGAAAAATTTGTGAATAATAACGAGAAAACAATGTTGAAGTGATTTGCCTTTTTATGAGACTACCAGAAAAGCACGGAGATAAAAGGATATTCCGATGGAGACGGAAAAGAGAAAGATAATTAAATATTCAAGACTTTCGAATTATAACATTAGACTGACTATGGATGATCGTAATCTGGAAGACGTTCATGCCTTGGGTAGAAAAATGTGGCGCAGGTGAACAGGAATACGGCGTGGAACTGGCTTACAATGTACAATCTACTAATGTAATTGTTCCTTGGATATATTATCTAACATGAGTATTATAACTAACGAGCAACTAGTGGCAGGACTAAACGAAGACAAAAGTTCAAATAACAAGAAGAGGGTCGAATGGAAAGGACACATTCTGAAGAAGAACGATGAGACAATGAAGAGGAAAGTGCTAGATGGGAGGGTATAGGAAGGCTTGGAAGCCTTAGAGTAACGTGCAGACGATGAGTAGACCTGGAAGAACATCAAGAAATGAAGTGAAGGTCTTAGTAACCAGTAGGTATTGATGAAGGTACACCTGTTAAAACTAGTGCTGGTATGAATCGACGGTGCTGAGTAGCAGACAGGATTATATGTTTAAAATATTCATATTTTCATATGAAGGAATATTACAACTTTTTGTCGACAACTCCATTATACTATTCTATTCAGAATGTCGAAAGCAGGTGTTAAATATATATATTTGATCTATCGTGGTATTCTTTGTAAAACTTAATATTTCAGGGTTATCTAAATTACATAAATCCCTCCAAAGCAAGTGTCAAGATTCTCTTAACAGAATTGAGAGTTCAGATTGAAATAAATATCTGATCCATAGTCGAACACTTTGCTTTATATTGTTAAAGTACACTTTGGCAAAGTGAAAACTTTTTTAACTTTTAGAAAAAACTTAATTAAGAGAGAGAAAAGGTTTTGTATGAAATTTAATTTGAATGCCAATATCTAAAACAGATTTGTACGTTATTTTTCCATTCTTAATATTAATTGAAATTTATTCACTAAGTTAATACAATATCCCTGGATTAGTGCAATTTTTGACTATATTAAAATAGAGGTACATGTTGGATATGGTACTAAAAACAGTTTGCAACAATTTTCTCAATTGATTTCATACTAAAATGTCTGATTGAATTAACTCCAGTAGTTCAAAAGTACAGTCCTTATTACTAGCGGACGGATTTTTTGTATTTTTCAAGCCTATAAATATAATAATAAATGTATTACAGTACTTATGATGTTAAAAAGCTTAACTATTACATATAGGTCAACTTTTACTCATTGCTACCTTGAAACGTACTGAATATGTGTTTTATTATTTATATCTGTGTATTGTTATTAGTGTTATTTATTATGTATTATTTTATAGTTTATTAATTGTTGACTAATGGATAAATATTTATGACATGATATATTTAAATTATATTATTTTAAGTACTTTTAATTATAATTAGGGGCTGTATATGTCATACCACTTAATTGTTGCTGTCTTTGGTGAATTTAAGTTAAAATAGAGTATTAGGATAAGGTTATGACGAAGGTAAACAGTTTAGGTTGTTATGGTAATAAAGATTGATATGATTTAACGTATTAAAATAAGAATCAGCCAAACAAAGCACAGTGTACTAAATTATATTACAAATTTCGTATTAATCGGTTTCACTCAAACATATTAATTTTCATACAGACATACAGATGCTATTAAATATAGTGTCCAAACGAAACCTGGGGAATGTAAACGGTAAGACAAAAGTTTAAAAAATACACATTCTCATACACATTCCAACACTACTTGAACACCAAAATGAATGATATGGTCTGGGAATACATTATTTCATAGATTATATCGAAATTTTAATTTATAAGCCTCGCCTATACGTAGATTTTGTAATATTTTTTACCTTAACTCTTCTGATCTACATAAATTTAACTACAGCTCTTAATTTTTTATCCACTGGATAATTTTGAAGAAAAACGAACACTTATAAGTAAAATAAATAATAGACCACTAAAAAGTAGACAGACAGTTTTGATTAATAATTTGTAATCGAACAAAAATTAAAACATAATTGTTTTTTAATGTTATATATCTAGACCAGTCCGGCCCGGAGGACCGTATTTCAGCTAATTAAGTAGTTCAAGCTACCTGTAACTCTAAACCCGTGCTTAATATAAACTTCGGGCCAACTCCTTCAGCATAGACGGCGTGGGATTACTGTTGACCAATTTTACAAAAATTATTGATCGAACAAACAAGCAAAGAAGAAGAAGAAGAACATACTTGACAGAGACAGATTACACGGCTATAAGACCTACGTGAAATGAACGTCAGACTACAAAGAATATCAGACTCGTGTAATTATCAACGTAATGGAGCGAAACATTTTTAATTTGCATTCGTTCAAGGTCCATCCTCGAAACATTAAATATCGGTCATCCTTATCCAACGCAAAATCAATTTTTCTACTATCGCAAAATCGAATATATTATTATTTTTAATATGCATATACTTCCAAATATTCTTTTGAATCAACTTAAAAAAATTAGAAATCTCTTCTTTTTTTTCCATGTACTGTACTTGAAACGGTTGCCCTTCCGTAACCCTAAACAGAATTTTGGAAATAAATCATTTTAAACTTAAGTCTGCTCCTACTGTTTATTTCCTGTTAAGTGCACACGGCCGTTTCAACTTTTGTTCAGCCATGGTCACGTGCATCATTTCAGTAGAAGTTTTCTTATTTCGTCAACATTTCTTAAGATACACATTCACAAATACAAAAATTTAGTAGTTTAAATACCTTAATGTAATATATAAGACTCAATATTAAATCCATTTTCCCTCACAATTTCATAAATATTGTTAATTTTTCTAAGACGTTAATTTTTGAACAATATTGTCACGCAGAAAAATACACTGAAAACTATTTCCTTGATTTATTCAACGAGAAAAAATATTCGGAATTTTCCGGTTAAAAACCTTAACTGCGAGCTTCACCAGTACAAGTTTAGATGCAATTATAGGAAATCGGACATTAGTTTTGAAAATTCCAAAAGAAATAACAAAACTCTATATGCTATTCAATAGTTTCTCACAAAAGAGTGTTTATCATATTAGTCCCTTTATTTATCAGGAGCGATTGTTATAATTTCAAAGCCGACGACTATTCAGCACTTGTAAATTGTTCAAATAAATTGAGAAATCTAGTATTGTTGTTCAAATAATGTGTAACGGCTTTGTTACGATCGACGGAGGTGATATCTCTTTGGAGTCTTCTGTCAGATTCAAAGGTCCTGTAGTAGAATTTACCCCGGGTGGCACGTCTTCTACGAAGATCATTTAATAAGACGGTTCCATTCAAAATTAGGATGCAATTGATCGAACAGAAAAGTACATTTTAAAACGAAATATGATCTTATAATTTTACGAATGACTTCTACTGGATGTGTTGCTGATACCATATTAATACCTATTTCCCCAAATGTTAAAGCTCTAAGGGAATAGTAAACGTTTGTCTACATAATAAATAGGAAACTCTGATGATATCCAACTCCGTTGAACTGGTCGCGACCGACGAAGAAAATTTCTCTCTGGACTGTTTTCAGTGCCATAAAGGGTATTTGATGTAAAACCTGAAAGAAAGTATTGGTTGGGTAGTCGCACTCCTGTGAGGTCATGCCAAACAGTAGGAGGCCGTCTCCTCAGGCTTTTAAAGATAGGTAGTCGAGTTAACCGAACAGAAAATGGACGACCCTTTCGGTTTTGATTTGCTCTAGGATAAAATTTCATTTCATTTTCTTATAGTTTTTTTCCTGTCTGAAGTGCGGTTGAGGGGCAATCGGGAAACTGAATCTCCATTCCCGATCCAAGAGGCTTTCAAAAAGGATGTTTTCTGGCCTATAATAGTTGTCGGCTTAGTCTATGTTAATATATAAAATATTACAAGGGTACAATTTAAAACATTTCAATTAAAATAATGCAACAGATTTATGGACTGTAAATAAGGTTTCTTCTCTTTTCTTAAAACCCACTAGAATTAAAGAAGGAAGATTAATTGTTCAAAGTACGTAAATACAGTAAATAAATTGATGGCGTTGTTGGAACAAACACCTAGACAAATTTAGTCTTTATGACTTGGAAATCAATATTTTTAAAAGACCTTTCGTGAGGCAGTATTCAAAACAAACATTTGCACAAAGACTGAACAGTTAGCATTGCTTTCTCTAACTTTCCAGAAAATGAAACTTTCATGGTGTGTATGTAATAAACAACTAATATTCCAGGTTATGCTTGATTTATGAATGCATAACGAAAGAATAAGTCTTGTACCTAGGTTTCTCGACTCTAAGCGGCTGTTCAACTTGGAGGGAACCTATCTCCAATTAACCTTTTGATAGGCATGCATTAATAGAGCAGAAACTAGGTGAACTCCGCTCTAGCACAAGTCGTGAATGCAACGAGTTAATTCCGGTAATTTTTCACGATTCGTTTCAGTACCATACCTCTTCCCATGCTTTCTCTTTCTTCGTGTTATTTGATATACACTTATATCCAAGCACGCGTGCACTTTTACGCCCTTAAAATGATTAAATCTTTTCAAAATATTTCAGCAACGTTATTAAACGATCCTAAATGAAAATTAATCATGGAACTCGTAATAGGTTTTCATTCGATGTGTCAATAGTTCAATTAATTATATATTTTGTAAAACAATCTTTTATCAAAATTTAATTAATATTACACAACTGATTCGTAGAATTTAATTTTTAAGCAGAATATCTAATCACAACTAGTACGATAGGGCACTAAAATGAAGTTCATTTGTGTATATAATCAACCATGTGATAACCTTGACCTACAGATTAATACTACCTTATCATATATGCAAATACACAACAGATTCTATTACACTCTCGTATAGATAATGTATAAGTAATACTGTTTTTAAACTGTGGCCATTTTGAAATTTTGGGAAAACATTTATAGTATTTTTTCACCAAGACGTGTTAAATTTGACAAAAATGGATTTAAAACTCAGATTACTAAAACTATTACTGTTGATTTGTTTATAATTTTGAGGTTATGTTTTTTAAAAGTAATTTTATTATTACGTAGATGACGTATATAGAAAGTTATGTGATGATTCGATAAATTTAAGTTGGGGGGGGTTTGCGGATATATCAGTTTTGATGTCTTCTGAGTTAATTGTTTTTTATGATCTCTATCTGTCATCTGTACAGAGTTCTACAGCAGAAAATAAGAACGCATTTCAACCAAATTTGATACGTTTTAGACATAATTCCCGAGTGTTCTTTTTCATTATTTTACAATTCAAAATATAGGGTAGGTACTATAAGAAAAACATAAAATTACGATTTTATCGAAATAGGTTGAAACTATTTTGTACACATTGTGATCAATTGTAACCTTTATGGGCTCAGAAAACTTATTAGTTGCCTTTTATACATAAATAATAATAATATACGATCAGTACCTAACGTATTCTCAAAATCGGCGCTGCCGCTTTCGTTCAAATTTTAGTGAAACATGAATATTAATAACCCAACCTAGTTTGAAAAATCGAAAGTTGCGTTTTTAATTTATTCATGTTGGTTTATCCCTAACGGGAGTTAGTTTTCGTGTATTAGTTTTTAAACGTTAATGATGGTAAACGTCCAAACGAAACCACGTCAACAATAGCTCGTATTAAAATTCCATTTCTGCTCAAAGACAGCTGTTTACAGAAGTTATAAATTCAAATTTTAAATTCGAACATACCCCTACCTATAATTTTTTCTTTATCCGTAAGGGCAAACGTTTTATTTCAAAGTTCTTACGTACTCGTCGGTATGCACGTCATAATTTTCTATTGAATTTTTTAACGTTCTCTTGAACGTAAAACACTGGGTCTCACCGCGTACATTGCTCTTCATAATTATAAAAGCAAAATGGGGTCGCACACAGTTTATACAATTTCATTCGTGTATGGAGCTCCTTACTTGAAGAAGTTAAACACCAACCTCAGTAAAAATAAACTAAACAAACACTACTGTGAAACATGTAAAAACACCAAAGGAAAGGTTACACGCAGATAAAACGTAAAGTTTAGAGTTTTTGTGCTTCTTTTCTGACATTTTGCTTATATTATATCGTGTATGTTTTTACACTTATGTTTAGTAGGTACTGCTATTCTTAGTGATGTCTGTGATATTCTTTTGTCTGAAGCAAAATTACTGAGTACAAAAATAATCTCAAATTATTTATAATTATAAATACTATTACTGCAAGATGAATTTTAATAGTATGTCGCTTATTTCCTAGTGGATTCGAATGAAAAGACTGTGTCTTGATAGCCGAGAGTGTTGGTTATGAAGAGGATCCTCAAGTTCTTGTAGACTGAACCTTACAGTTAGTGTTTAATGGTGGATAATGCACCACTGAAGATTGTTGACGAAACGCGTACCATTTTATACACGTATTGTTTGTAAAAAAAATGTGTTCCAAGTTTAATTTTGAACGTAAACAAAATGAAAACACCATGACGAAATATTCTTTATTCTAGTTATGTTTCCTTAATTCTACAAATATATTTAATTGACATTCAGTACCATTTAATTTATAATCTTATAGTTGCTATAATATATATAACTTACATCTAATAAACGAATTTCAAGAATATTTACAACTCTCGTTGTAAGAAAAACCCGAAAAAACATGAGCGTAGAACCTAAAAGCAACTAAAACTAGTAAAAGTAAATACATATGCCATAGGACAACTAAAAAGACGAAAATAAAGTTAAAACTGCACAAACTATAAACTCAGCAGTCACTAAACAAAATACCTGTCCAAGGAGGGTAGTCTGCTGGACAGGGGTAGACACCTAACAGCTCCTTAAGGATAATAAACTATAACGTCCCTCATATTAATACGCTTTTGACCTGTGTTAGACCCTCATGGTAAATTTACCTGATTAAGTGTAGCCTAATTTTAGGGTATGCAATACTAGGGTTAAGTTTATCCATACACCAATCGTGACCTGGTTCATAAATCCGAAACTACTTAAAACGTTTATCACAGATAAGAATGTAAATAACAGTTTGTATTTAAAAAAAAAACATTATTTACCTGGAAAATCTCATGCCGTTTTAAAATTACAGTTTTGTCTCTTTTTTTAAAGAACTAAGTTTTCACGAAGCAAGATCGTAACTTGAACTAGACTATTTGCTATAGAAATTTTGTGTAATTTGTAAATTAAAAAAATTTCAATTTTATTTCCTACATTATTGACTATTTATCAAACCAAACAATAGTTACAAAGACGTGAAAAATTATATAACTTTCAAGTCGAGAATCTAAGCGGGGAAAACAGTATTAAACTGCCGTTATGATGAAACGGGTTGAAGGTTTCTTTTTATTCTCCAACTCATTTCTACCATTGACCAGAGGAATATCTGTGGTGATTTCATTAAAACGGGTTCAGTAGTTTGCGATAAAATTAACCACAGACAGATCCTTTGCGGTTTTAAATCGGAGCATGTGATTTTCTCAGTTGCCAAATTTATTTTAGTGGACGTGCAATATTTGTTTTATAATGCAGCTTCTTTTACATTAAAAATTATTTATTTATTTCATTAGTTCCGTTGTTTTTACATAAAAAATATAATACTATTTTTATTTTTATAGGTTGTTTATGAATTTGGTAGTAGAGTTGAAAACATTAAAATTGTTATTTTATTATAAAATTTGTGACAAAATTTATAGTTAATAAGAAAAAAAAAAAAGAAAAAGGTAACTGTTTATTTTTTGAAATCATATTCATAATGACAAAAGGCGGTTGGAAAATTGTTTTTGTCTCATGGATAATATAAATTAAATATATAAAAAATAATATAATATTAAATCAGTTAATTTTGAATGAATTAATATTGATAATTAAAATTGAAGTCGTTTTATTTATGGCTATTATACAGGATGATTCAAAAATTTAAAGCCAAATATCGGGAAATGTACCTACAAAAATATAGAAAAGTTTCCAGTAAACCTATTTAAGAAAATTTTTCGTTTCCCATTCAATTATATTATTAGTTTAGCTAAAAAAGGGTAAATGAAGGAGATACTACGTTTAGATTTGGTATATGTATTTTCTTTGTAACTTTTCAACTGTATGCTAAAAGATATTACTTTATTTTGTACATTTTCAAAAAGAGCGGCCGTTATAAATTTTTGTTTAATTCATATATGATCAATAAGTTAAC
Organism: Aphrophora alni; assembly: GCA_963513935.1. NCBI lineage: Eukaryota > Metazoa > Arthropoda > Insecta > Hemiptera > Aphrophoridae > Aphrophora > Aphrophora alni. The sequence continues at coordinate 137,635,814 of OY740767.1, read as the reverse complement.
GACATAAATTCTTATACTTATTTAATTTCATAAAAGACACTTTTGTACAACTCCAAGAATTTCAGGCAATAAAACAGTTACTGTAATAAAGTTCAATTCAAATTTACACCCAAGAAAAGAAGTTTATTTATTCATAAACAAACCAAAACATCGGCTTTTTATCTTTGAAAAAACACGTTATTACATCGGTATTAAGTTGTTTAATAAATTGTCTACACATGTAAACAAATTAAATAAAAAATAATTTAAAACCAGCATTAAAATAACTTTAACACAAAAGAGTTTTTTACTCGGTTCAAGAATATCTGGATGACAATTTCTAGCCCTTAGTAGTTTTATCTTTTTGATTTTGTTGACTTATGGGATCTTTGAGAAAATAAGTTTTGAATTATTTTACCATAGTTTAAATACTGACTACAGTATTCATGTTTGTTCTAGATTAGAATAAATATTGAAATATTGTATATTCTTTCGCTTGTAAGTTTGTGATTAGTGTATTAAGTAATGAAAATGATTTGTAATTAATTGTTATAATAATGAAATTTGATTGATACCATTGACTCCTCGCCTGTTTTTCACCATTACCTTCTGGTTTTGTAAAATGTTATGGGAAATAATTTATTTATTTTTCCATTGTTATTCTCTTTAACCTATTCTTAAGAAAACAAAAACAAACGGTTGTTTAAGAATTCCAAATTTCAGTTATTTTTCACCCAATTTTAAAAACAAATGCAACTATGGATTTTGTGTAAAATTTACTAAACAGTTAGTTTTAAAGTTATATCAATTTAAAACTTTAAAATTGCGCCATTTTAAAACGAGTTGAGTTACAATAATGAAACCTAATACTAAATGGAACTAACAAAAACAATTTTTTTTTACTAAAAAACACATACCAACGGACAGACGGAAAACGAAACGATATAAACTTCTGGTTGTATTCAGTTTTTGGGTACGTTTTACCCAAGGAAAAATACCCCGAAGTTAGTAAGGTTAGTTCAGGAACACCCTGTATACATACACGTATGTAACGTATAGAGTCTATATAGGAACATTTTCCTTTATATTTGTAGGTACAATCATTTCCTAATATTTGGTTACAAAGTTTTGAACCACTTTTAATAAACAAATATTTCCAAATAATATCACATTATTTAAAATAATACAGCTTTAAAACCGTAATATTTAGTTTGATTGTTTCACAATAACTCCATAAGGATCAATAATATATTTTGTCCTGGACACTTTGTCCAGCGACATGAACGTGTTTGTCTGTCTCTCGTCGAGTCGTCACCGAGTATGGACTCAAGTGTACAGGTTTTGATACATAGAGACGTACGCAGTCCACATTGAGTGAGTGACCGCCACGGAACGCCGTTCGCAGACAATAGAAACAAGTTTTACCAACATTTCAAAGGAAAAAAACTTAACCATTTCTTAATTGAAAATAAATAAATGTAGTAAAAGAAAGCACGCCTTGATATCCGTTATCCTGAGAAAACCATCTGGAGTCGCTTACGTTGACAGACTGTTGGATACTTTGAAACGACAAAACATTGCAAACGCGATAGAAGTGATTTACTTTTAAAATTTAATTGTTTAGATATGGAAAGGAGGTAATCAATATTTTAGTTATTAGTTAAATATATTAGTTAAATCAATGATTCAAAAGTTATAATCTATTAATCTATTATCATTATCTAGAAAAATGTATAATAAATGTATCTATAATTTTTAAAAAAATATCTATACACATTCCTTCAGTGTCTCAGTATAATTAGTGTGGGCTTGATAATCCCGATGGGACCTAGCTGGATCTACACGTAGTTTTATGTAATCTTAGATAAGATCCCTTTCTTTCATCTTTCCTATTCGGTCTCTCTTGAACAACTCTTGCTAACCTCTTCCAAACCAATCCAAAAGTATTCGAGTGCTAGGGGGCTTCATTTTAGGTTGTTTTCTTCTTCTTCTTCTTCTTTTTTTATCATAAGACGATAATGACCGAGAGGATTTTCACCTTTAAACAACAAGAGGGGAATTTTTATTTTTATTTTTTTTTTTAGGTTTAAATTTATTTTCATTATTGAAAACATATACCATTTATGGTTTTAAAGTTGTTGAATAATATAGATCATTCATATTTTTGATACAGTTTATTCGAACAATTACTAACATTTGTTTATAAAGAAAAAACCAATGAACGACGTTTCGAAAGTAGGAATCAACTCTCGTTATCAAGTGGTAAACCTATATAAAATTTAAAATGTGATGGAGAAAATTTTCTTAATCAAATTTACATATATTATTTGGTTAGTTTGACTTAGTTTAGCCTTAATTGGGTCCCTTCCCTGGGTGTTGATATGTAGGCAATTAAAAACTATTTTACTAATTTCAATTTGTAAATTGTTATGTGGTTTAATGGTATTGTAAATAGTATTTGTGTTTGTAAATAGAGGGCTTGATACGCCTAACTTCACCTTTAGTAAAGACAGTATTATTGTTATTATTCCTTTTATACGTAGTATAGAGAAACTTATGTGTTGGGTCAAAACATTTATGTCGAGTTTTTTGCCTTGGGCTAATGAAGGGTGCTTTATAGTTTAAACTTGTGGGTACATAATTTGCGATATCTTGACGTTCAACTTTTTGTTAAATATATCTTAAATTTAGCGATAGTTTTCACAGAAAAGAAACACAAAATTACACCTCTAAAGATTTTAATAAATTTGTTCTTAAATGTATTTTTTTACTAAATAAATATTATTGGTAGCCATCTTTCCAAAAATTATCGGTTCGTGACTTAACAGAAAAAATTAAAAATCGTCCATGGGGCTGTTATAAAAAACGTATTTCTTAAAATCAGCTCTACCGATTTCGTTCAAATTTTATTGCACTGTGAAGATTAATGTCTCAAACTTGTGTGTAAAATCGCAAGTAAACATAAATGCTAAACTATGAGGGATAGTTAACAGAAAACGTAAAAAGTTATCAAAATTAGGTATAATTTACGCTGAGGATGCTTTTATGACACAAGAGAAGTGAGTTTAAACAGTTTAACTACTAAAAACTACTATTTAATTAAACGCAATATAGACTACATAGATGTATATATAAATGATTTAAAAAACTATTATTTTACCTTTACCAACGACATTACGGTAAAAAGAAAGCTTTGTTAAACCTACTTTAAATTTTTCGTATTTTTTAAAATGTATTAAAATTATTTATTAATAAATCAAAATTGAAATGTAATATCAAATCTTTCGGAGGGTAGTTAGATGAAGATTTTTAACTCTAGTGAGAAGAGGTACCACTGTAAGGCAGTGAAACATGGAAGTTAAACAAATTGTGAGTTGGGAACCACTTGTTAATGATTTGGTGTTTGAAAATAAGAATTAAAATAAGACGGCGGAACACAATCAGAAAAGAAGAACGAAGTAAGAATCCAAAGAAGTCCAAATTTAGAGAAAGAAATAGATTGAGCACTCTTTGAGGAAAGGAGAAGGAGACATTGCCAGAGAAGTACTATGGTGGAATCCTGGAGGGCTGGGCCACCTATAAACACTTGGAGGAGAAGTTGAAAGGAGCTGGGACGACGTGGAAGGAGATGAAGGGACGCAGGTTCAGTGGAGAGGAATACTGGGGGGGGGGGGGGTAGGTTGCCTATAAACACATGGATGCGAAGTTGAAAGGGGCTGTGAAGACGTGGAAGGAGATGAAGAGAAGCAGGTTTAGTGGAGAGGTATGCTGGAGGGCTAGGTTGCCTATAAACACTAGGAAGAGAAGTTGAAAGGGGCTGTGAAGACGTGGAAGGAGATGAAGAGAAGCAGGTTTAGTGGAGAGGAATACTGGAGGGCTAGGTTGCCTATAAACACTAGGAAGAGAAGTTGAAAGGGGCTGTGAAGACGTGGAAGGAGATGAAGAGAAGCAGGTTTAGTGGAAAGGTATGCTGGAGGGCTAGGTTGCCTATAAACACTAGGAAGAGAAGTTGAAAGGGGCTGTGAAGACGTGGAAGGAGATGAAGAGAAGCAGGTTTAGTGGAGAGGTATGCTGGAGGGCTAGGTTGCCTATAAACACATGGATGCGAAGTTGAAAGGGGCTGTGAAGACGTGGAAGGAGATGAAGAGAAGCAGGTTTAGTGGAGAGGAATACTGGAGGGCTAGGTTGCCTATAAACACTAGGAAGAGAAGTTGAAAGGGGCTGTGAAGACGTGGAAGGAGATGAAGAGAAGCAGGTTTAGTGGAGAGGAATACTGGAGGGCTAGGTTGCCTATAAACACTAGGAAGAGAAGTTGAAAGGGGCTGTGAAGACGTGGAAGGAGATGAAGAGAAGCAGGTTTAGTGGAGAGGTATGCTGGAGGGCTAGGTTGCCTAGAAACACTTGGAGGAGAAGTTGAAAGGGGCTGGGTAGACGTGGAAGGAGATGAAGGGACGCAGGTTCAGTGGAGAGGAATACTGGGGGGGGGTAGGTTGCCTATAAACACATGGATGCGAAGTTGAAAGGGGCTGTGAAGACGTGGAAGGAGATGAAGAGAAGCAGGTTTAGTGGAGAGGAATACTGGAGGGCTAGGTTGCCTATAAACACTAGGAAGAGAAGTTGAAAGGGGCTGTGAAGACGTGGAAGGAGATGAAGAGAAGCAGGTTTAGTGGAGAGGTATGCTGGAGGGCTAGGTTGCCTAGAAACACTTAGAGGAGAAGTTGAAAGGGGCTGGGTAGACGTGGAAGGAGATGAAGGGACGCAGGTTCAGTGGAGAGGAATACTGGAGGCCCTGTGTTCCAGGATGGACTAAAGGGATTAATTTAGTTACACATTTTGTTTTTGTCGTTTACGATCGTTTTGAAAAGGCAAAAAGCTCACAATCATCATCGCCTCAAAAAAGAAAAAAAGACCCCTAGCTTTTAAATAGCGCCAGACTCAGAAAAAAAACAAGATCTGTTTAAGAGAGACCTGATACGAAAGATGAAAGAAAAGAATCTAACTTAAGAGTAGATGAAGAGTCTAGATACAGTTAGACTACCTAGGGAATTCAACATTCATTTTTACTATGGTGAGCCCCTAAGGGGCCAGTAAGTTAAAATAACAATAAAAGTATTTCATAATAATAAGTATAATGTCAGATAAATAAAATAGCATTAATTTACATATTTTATTTCACTTGTAGATTTGTTGAAAAAATATGGTTTTTCAATGTTTTAATTCTTTTATAAAGATATAAACAAATTAATTTGATTTTCAGAAAACATAGTATTGATTTTCTATATATTTTATATACTCGGTCTGATAGCTAAAGATGGATAACGAAATAAACAAATTTGAAAATTTGAAATCTCAAAAAAATACTGAATAATTATAATAATTTTGTAAAATAGGTCTTTTATCATTAAAAAATCTCTTCAATTCATGTTATATGGTAGAGCTACAGAAAACGATTCAAAATGGACATCGATAACTCGTGAAAACTATTTCTCTACTAAAAGTATATTTTGACATTTTCTTCTGTATAAGTTATGTTTTTATAATAATGTGCAACAATTTAGTTCAATATTTCCTAAACTTCATTTATACAATCGAAAACCCTGACAATCGCTGACAACTTCAACATCCTGATCACATGAACAATTATATTTTCCAAATCACTTTACCATCCGCCCTGAACCGGTTTTTATTTTTATTTTATCAATTTTCAATCTTTTTATTTTTATTTCGGTAATGAACCCGTCCGAGATATTTGGCAGATGTAGGCTACCGTTCCAAGTTTGGCTCATTTAATTGGTTTCTACTGATACTAATTGATTGGATAACTCGAGGCTAGTTCTGCTTTTCATTAAGACATCTCTCAATGGGATTTCATTTTTACTTGAGGGCGACCTTGAAATAAATAAATCAACAAAAACTAAATCATGTATTAACCATTAGCTATTAAAGTATAACTTACGCATTATGATTTATAATTGTTATAGGGTGTCTCAGAATAACATTACTACTTTTTAAAGAATAAATATAAGGAGTACAAGGACATAACTACTTGAGCACTATTTTGTATTTTGAAAAGATCAAGTCACTAGTTCCTGAAGTGAAAAATATAACATTCCGTTTAAACAAAATATACTAAAATGCTAAACAAATAAAATATATTAAGCAAAACCTATGAAAAAATACTAATTAATGGTAAAATTTCACTTAGAAAAAAAAGAACCAGAAACATTTATAAGGCGTCGTTTCAACGAAGAAGTTGCCATACATCCTTATTTGGAATCAAACTCTTAAAGAACAAACGTATATTAAAGTGTACTAGAGACAAATCTTACAGAGAACGGTGCCAGATTGAAAGCCAAGTACAATTTAATAAAACTTACCACTACTAACATTATCCAGTACTTGGCTTTTCAATATGTCACCCTTCACAATAAGAGCCTTGTCTAATATCAATGACTACATAAATACTATAAGACACGACATGGCCATGTTAAATATTCTACGCTTATTCTTGAGTTGTCCAATACCCGCTAGGTCGCTCTGCTAGAGAATCTGAAGTTGATGTGACTGGCGCTAGATGGCTCTACGGTCAAACAATGTTTCAAGCGGGTAAGAGAAAACGCACTGATGCCACATATGGGACCAGAGATGCAAGGGAAGGTCGAGAATCGCTTATCTCAGCGCACGAACTGACAACACTGACTATGCTGACGGAAGTAAGTGAGAAGGTTTATGAGAGAGAGGTCAACAGTTGTACAGTCTCAACCAAGTGGGATGCGTACAGTCAAGCACCTGCTACTAGCGCTTTCTGATAGCTGTGTGTCAAACTTGTGACGAACAGCACCCGTAAAGCGTAGACTATTTCCCTATCCTATGTCGTGTCTTATAGTATTTATGTAGTCATTGCTAATATACCTTTGGGTTTCTAGTAGTTTGCTGGGTGGTTTTACTAGCGATGACGACTTAATCGTCGTTTTTTGATGTGGAAACTAGTTTTAAACAATCACAAAATTCATAATCAACATATTAAAGAATTTAAAAAATAAAATTATTGCTAGGAATACAGAAATAAGGGAGAAAATCAAAGTCTCCGTTTGCGTACGGGATATATTGTGTTAAATACAGCAAAATTAGGACATAATTTTGAATAATAATAATAAATAATAATATTATCATGTGTAATGCTGTAAGAAAAACTAAATACACACAAACAATACAATAAGTTAAATAAAATATTGCCATAAAAGGCTGAAATATTAATTCAGGAAACCGAGGAAGATACAAGGAAAAAAAAGGAGAAGCAGTATCGATAAGAAATAATAACCACACGAATAGTTCATAAATTTATATAACGATTTTGAACAGACCCAGTTACGTGAAAGGTCACTACTGTAGCCAAAAAATGTACTTTTTTAATTTTAAAAAAGTGTTTCTGATCAAACCAGTTTTTGCTTAACGCTCGTTATTTATGTCAAAACGCACCCAAAAATGTGATAAACATCAGAACTATTAAAATTTTAGCTTTAACTCTGCTGATTTGGTCAGTAAAGTTATTGATTCCTTGTTTACTGTATAAAGGACTTCGTGATTGAAATTTTCATTTTGTAAAAGGTATGGGATGTACCTTTAACCAGGTAAGCTGGATTCTATAATTGATTAAAGGAATAAAGTGAATGATACGAATATTGTGAATATGAATATTTGGATATTTTCTTGATGTTCTTCGGTAAATAATTAAAGTTAACAACACCTCTCAAATTTTAAATTGCCTGAACTATTTTCCTTATCATAAGTGCAGTGATCAGTTAAGTTTCTTGTTAAAACAGTTATTTAAAAAGCGTATTTTAACAACGTATTTTTTTTTATTTCAAGCAGGTTTTCTGTTTAGAAAAGAATAAATTACAGTGTCTCTTATCAAGTGAAAGCTTATTGCAAAGGCAAGGTTATGATACAATTTGACAATTGTTATGTCTAACAACAATACGACAATAATTGTGTTTTGAATATTTCATGGTTTTTCCCGAAAACACCTAATTTTTTGGTACAAACTAAATAAATAAAGTAAAATTTTATTTTACAAAATAAAAATGGTTGTGCTATTCAAAATTTTATGCGTTTTCAGAAAATCATCCAAACGTAACAATTCGTGGCGGGAAATTTGGGACAATTGAACTTTTCGTCGGTAAGTAACGACATTACTAAAACACAGTAAAAAATTCGTAGATATTGAGGGGGAAAAAAATCAAGAATGAGTTTCTACTTGGTATATATAAGGTGTCATATTATAATATAAGGTGTATAATATAAGGTGTCAATCATTCTGTATATTTTTTTTGAGTTAAAGTATTTTGATAAATAAATGCGCGCCAACTTTCGTTAATAAACTTTGAATATTTATTATTAAAAACTAAAATTTCGTCTTCTTAGTATACAAATACAAAAAACTACAGACACTATATTAATGAAAATGTTATTGCAATCAGTCCAGCCGTTGGTGGAACTCATTACATGAATATTAAGATCCTGAACAATCATTTGTTGCTAAAATTCCCGGTTTTTCATTTATATTTAAATATATAACAGTATCAGTAAATATTGTTTACAACTGAACATATCGACATTGTCGAATATATTTTCTACAGACAGCAGACTTTTGTTAGTATTAACTGAACACACTTTTCTCTAAAGCAGTTAAATAACATATCAGTAATATTTAATCTTATGATTTTCGTCACTAAAAAATAATCCTGAATTATTTTCAGAAACATTTTTTAACAACATACAATTCTGGCTGTTGCTAAATACATGTAATGTATATATTTACATAAAATACTGTATATAAATCACGATAATCCTGTAATGACTTCATTGTGACGCAGTTTACCCCCCTCTCGCTCTCCCTTCCCCAGAGGCGATTAGATGCAAATAAGTCCATATGTTGATTACGCGTGCATGTTGTAAATTTAACAATTGTATCTGAAATTGTTCATGAATTTTAATGAGTACAAATTATTATTGTCCTGATTTTACTGGTTTAGAAAACACCAATCGCCGTCTAAATTTTCATAGCTGAGTTACTATTTTCTAGGTTTGAGATTTATAAATGAAAATCCGTTGGTAAACTACAAATTTAAAGTTTACAAAAGTTTGTTTTCAAGTTTGGAACATAAATGTTACAATTATGCATTATACGGAATGTACTCCATGGATAAATTATTGGTAATACAGGTGTTGTGCAAGTCATGACCTTAAAATGGATAAATTGGAGTGATGTAACAGTTTGTTAATAAACTGGAGTCATTGTTATTGTATTGATTTTAATTTTAATTATAACACAGATAACTTCAGCTGTAAACGGAAAATTAGTTAGTAGTTTTAAAGGTAAAATAAATTTAAAATGTGTTTCATTTAAGGTTTTCCTATCTTCAGTATTAATAAACATTTTTCAAACAAAATCTTAATACAGGAAATTTTTAACCACAACAGAGTGGAGTCAACGGCAAGTATTATCTGAAAGCTGGGAACCGCTAAATAGTCCTTATACTACAAAATAAACTGGACAATATATTTGTTCTGTGCACATAAAGTGTAACTTAATGCAGTTCTCGACTAGTAGAGGGAATGTCTCTCTGGACCTTCCTTTGAGTCCAGAAGAGATCTTTTATGCTAGAATAGGAGGGTCCTGGTGTAGATTATAGGCTGGAAGCAAGAATATGCCAAAGTATCGTGTCGATTGTGTCCCTTGAAATCGGAAACGAATACCGGAATAATGGATGTCTCTATTTCAATCCTGCTTTCGGATAATTTATTCTTTCCTCATACCATTCTCATACTAATCCTCCCTCCTAACCTATCCTAACCTAACCTAACCTAGCATAACCAATCCTCACACTAACCTAAAAGCCAACTGTGGAAAAAGTACAACCGGGCCACCAGGCCTTCTTGTTAACGAAGAAAACCACTCTCTGGAGTGTTTTGTGTTAGATTCATTTGAGATGAAAAGAGAGTTCAAACGATACGTAATAAAAGGGGGTTGAGAAATCGAAGTTTTCTTCCTGAAAATTAATTATGAAGACAATATAAGATAAATCACTGTTTGAATAGAAGAGGTAACAAACCGAAGTCGAGTTATCAATACACCCATGGAGTCATCTTCTTTAGTTAAATTATATTATTGGAACTAATGATTCGTGATACCGTCCAATGAAGTCGACGTAATTGAACGAAAAGTCAGGACATGTAGGGCTTAGTATCAATTATGAGAAGACTAAGTCTCTGCGTGTAAATTCAACGACTGATAAGCTATTCTTTAGTGGAAAAGAGATTGACGACGGACATGATATAAGACTTCCACAAGTGGAGAAGATGAGGATGTGCAAAACTAAATAAGGAAAGGTAATCCCGGTTTTGTACAACTCTAAGATTTGGAGGCTTCGGTATATCTCAAGGAAAATAAAGTTGAGTATTTTGACAACAAACGCAAAAATCGTCTCGTTTATAGATGAAAGACGTGGAAAGTGCCAATTTGCACGAGAAAATGTAGGAGAAATAGAAGTACAGATAAGAAGAAAGTGGAGTTGGTTTGGACGTTCTTCGAGAAAGAACCCAGGAGTTGTGGGGAGGAAAATATTTTATTGAATCAACAGGGTTCGAGGAGGTCTTAAAGATCGAGAAAGGCGTAAAAAAGAACAGTGAGAGAGGGAAGCAAATGAGAGAGGAAAATCATTGAATGTAGTGAAAGCCTTGGGACAAATAAAAGTAGACGCCGCTGATTTTTACAGAGAGGTTTTTTCCTCACTTTCTGATGCTATAAAGAGTAAAGTCAAGTTTTATTTCCTGTTTCATTTATTATTGCTAAAAGAAAAATGAACTATTTACACAAAAACAGAATAAGTTGGCTGCATGACTTAGTTACCAGTTTTTAAACATTGAATTTACAAACGTGATGCCAGAAGGTAGACAAGCTTTCGTTTTATTTATTTGCTTGAGAATGAATCATTGGTTCAATATCCTGAAATGTACTATTTAATTCTTAATAAGTGTTTTAATACTTTGACTTTTAATAAGACAAATGTAAAAATAAATTTCCATATTGATAAAAATGTGTATTTTATTAATTTCTTTTTTCCGTTTTGGGTTTTTGGACGATAATTTGGTTATTTTTCAAGCTACAGAAAAATTACAAACCTCATTTTGTTTAACATTAAAAAATATAAATATTTTGACTCATAAATCTTTTGTTACATTTACGATTTCCGATATATTTGACTACATTTTAAACAGTTGCCATTTTGAATATTTAAATAGTAAAGTTTTGGATCTTGGTATACTGATTAAAAAATAGCACAAATAATCCGTACACCAAATTTAAACTCGTAATCTTTATAATTTCAAAAATAATGATTATTTTTTTTAAAAACACGAAATGGCCGACAGAGAGAAAACGAAGCTTTTCCGGACCTATGTTCATATGAACAATTATGATTTTTTTTTTTAGGTTACCGGAAGTTGTGCCAACCTCTCGCGAAACACCCTGTATATCACTTCTAAAAACTAATAATTTTATAATTCAAAATTGTTTCAGTTATTTCCTAGATATTGTTCTCAACACAATATGAACCTACTGCATTGTCTACAACTCTGAGAGCATCAGTTTTATCGGCAATCTTATCGAGGCGAGCTCGATATCATTTATCCGCATTTACTTAATACGAGTGCCACACGTCGAAAAAGCTCCATTGTCTTCAAGAACTGTCCCAACCTGAGTTTGTAAACGTTCCTTCATAGCCGACACTAAAGCACAGTCTACTATCGTCTACATAAACGAAGACAGCTCGGCTTTATAGGCCGCACGTCACGATAAATTCACCAATACAAAGTCCCCCCGTCCTCCGATCATCCGACCCGATGGCAAATTATTGACTTCAAAGCCAGAACCATATGTAGAGCGATTGTATCACTCGGACTTCTTATATGGGGAGTCGGATTTGAATACAATAAGCAACGTTATCAATTAGAAGTAAAATTATCTGATAACTCGAAACCCATTGTATCCGAACCCGGTTACAGAAGTATTCAATTACGAAATTTCATCTAGTCGAGGGGCGAACCTATAGGTCTACTTATCCATTGTTTAAACACCTTTTTTTCCGTTCTTTCTACAATTCGATTCATTGTTCGAAAACAACTTTCGCTCTTTATCAAGTACTGACAGTTTAATCGAAGTGTTGAGTGAAAGTCGAGTGTGTGAGTGTGTTAGTCGAAACCCATACCTCATTGTTTGACTTATACTTGTGCAGTTTGCCGCAACGAAAGTAAAAGTTTTAAAAGTAATCAATCCCGCCTGTCAGCAGTCCACCTTGAAGTAACAAAATAGTAAACTCATGCTATCATCTCTTACGTTACCACTTAGACAGGTCGAGAGTATTAATTACAATCGATCTTTACACAACAATATTTCGATATGTTCATGTTCGTGTAAAAGGCGGTAGTGGATTCTTTCTTGAGTGTAGTGTAAGCTTTATGCAGTTTTATGAAAGATACACGTAGGCCTATATTGAATACAAGTTATAATTGGGACAACCCATGCAGCCGTTTGCAGTCTTATTTTTTCTTATCGAAATATGAATATATTGATGTAATAAAGGGGGCATTTGACCACAAACATTCAAACTAACAATCGTAGAAAACACCAACTTTAAATTGTCAGTATTACCTAATGACGTGAACAGGAGAGCATTGCAATTTTCTTGGCACTGTAACATCTGCTACTTCCTCATTCTTATTTCTGTGGTATACAAAAATAAAGTGACACTTTTCAATAAAAAAAATAATTAAAATGAATTACTTTTAACACAATACTACGACGTTAGCAGTGTCCTTGACGTTTATTCAATTTCATCAATATGACATTTTTCAATTTTGCCAACCATTGTTCAATAGATTTGTTTTTCATTAATACCTTAACAATATATTTGAAATACTGTAGTATATATTTATTTAAATAATACTGTTTTAGATGAAATTTTAACTAATCTCTTCCTTCAGACTAACTCAACCGAAAACGTAAGAAAACCCGAAAACAACAAAAAAGTGTAGTAGATAAATAAGGTTATGTGAGAGGTGTGATGTCGAAACGCGTTAGAAGGATAATGAAGAGGTGAAAAAAGATTGTACAGTACTATAAGTTGAAATACTACAAATTATTATTATTATTGAACAATCCATGAGGCTAAAAAAGGAATGTTCTAAATTTAGATTAACGGGGACTATTCCAAAATTTTATATTCCATTCCTTTAGGCTGTAGAGTATTAAACGAGAGACAGCAATCATTACAACAAAAATTTCTAAACTAAAGCGTACTGAGAATAGATGTTTCGACGAACAATTCAACATAGATTTTTTACCCATCACATAACTTTCTTTACACTTTGTATATTGGTTAAAGTAAAAGAATAATCACATCAGATAAGTAAGACCAAGATACTGAATGTGAATTCGTAGATTAAACACCGGGAACAAAATGTAAACTGTAAGCCCATCTTTGAAAAGACAAATTGCAGCCATTACTACGTTTACATATCATGAAAAAAGCTAAACCGTGTAACGCTAGGTTGTGTTTGTTATAATGCAGAATGGTGAGGTTGACATTGCAGATCACCCCCCCCCCACAAAGTACGTTCTCCACTAACAAGAATGAACGTAATATTTGCAGTGCACAATCAATTAACAGTAAATGCTTTTATAGTAATTGTATTCTATGAAAAATCAATTTTATTTATCTTAATTTTACATAGTTAACTCGTAAAAACACATACAGTAGACCTACCGTGTAGTTGCGAGATGACAACAATTCCCACTCCAGTATCGAAGTGCAAAGAGTGATTCAAAACATCCGTCTACCCAGAAATACTATCAGCATAGCAATAATACTTTTCTTCTTGAATTTAGTTTGAAATAATACAACATTCATATAATATCTTATACAATAAATAAATTAGCGTTTTATAGATGATAAGAATCAATATAATTATGCGTATAATTTTTAGCCATGTAGAGAGTCTTATGTTTTTAGAAAGACAACTATTTTGGCCAGTTAAAATAAAACTCCCCAAAAACAGAGGAGACATAATAGATGTTCATATCAGTAGCAGAACTAAAGTGACTCTATACTTAGTTGCTTTAGCTGTACGAGTGAAAAACAGGGCTGAAAACGAAACCCTTACTCCAGCCTAAGAGTAGTCAGAGTGTAAATGCAAGTCAAAAACATCTGCTTCATCTGAAAATATTACCACTGATCGTTTATTTCTTGAATTTAGTTTGGAAATAATACAACATTCACAAAATAATTCAAACAATAAATTGTTAAGCCTTACACATTAAACAAAATACTGTTTATAGTTTATAGTAGATATTTTTAGGTCTTGTTTTTGAAAAGACACAGATTTTTGCGTGTTTTTTGGTTAAACAAAATCACCAAAAATAAAGGAAAATAACTTGCTTTCGGGTTACTTGCACAGCCAAAAAACTGTTCAAGTAAGAGACGGCGCTGACTGAAACCTCTCCGTCATCATCGCCTTATAAAAAAAGGAAGGAAAAGAAAATCCATCCAAAGCCTTATACACTGATTTCAGATTATAGTTTACATTGATGTAGATGTTATGTTTTTAGAAAGACCATGATTTTGGGTAGTTAAATTATCCCTCTCTCAATCGTAAGAAGATAAATTCGCGTCATTCACACAGCTACGTGGTTGAAGTATTCTGTAATGTACTCTGTAATGTACATTTTGTGTATTATTCGGGGATAAAACGCCAGAAAGGTGTGGTAATCCATCTTACATTCTAGAAAATCGCTTGTTAACAATTAAGATTTTTTTGTAATTTTATTATTCACCTTAGACAGTGAGCTCAGAAGAAATCTGAAATGTAAAATTTGTAGAAGTTGACATTTAGAATTTGGCTAATTTACCTTAAAATTATGTTTTCCCCTCTTATTCATTTATAAATATCATTAGGAAATAGTGACAATATAAAATTTGTGTTTTCTTCAAATAATAGCTTGGGTGATTAAATTCCCAACTAATAAATCAGTTAATTTTTCAACTTCTATAAAAAAAATTGAAAGATTGCAGACGGGTAAAAATATTATAAACTAAACTCTAGATATTTGAATTCTACTTGATCCACGTCCATAAAATACTTTCGGTTATTCATTCAATTTATTCGCTTATTTATTGAAACGAATATCAAGAAGATCTATATACCTCAAAGCAACGATTTCAATTTAAACTACGCTACCTCTAAGTAAATTATTAGTAACTGTATCAGACGCAACCTAGGCAGATTATGTTCCCTTTGAACCCTTGTGGTTGCTTTACAGGATTAGAGGTTCCATAATAACCGGCTATCCCTATCGGTAGTGACCAGGATTAAGACCTAGTTGGTAACAAAACTTTAGTTTTCCTGATCAGCGGTTAGCTCAGGTGACCTCGACCACTTGGAATTAATTAAAATTTAATCTTCCTTCTGTAAGCAAGGCTATTATAAGTTTAACATCGCTATGAAACTTAGAGGTTCTCGCGATGGTATTGTTCGGTACACAAGTGGGAATATTTTGGGTTTTTTGATGAGCAAAAGCATTTTGTATAGTAGGTTTTATTAATTTATTAATCTACATATGAATTTTTTAATTTCCAATTTTTTGATATTGTTAATTATTCAGGCCGTTTAAGGCATAAGGAAACTTTTCTAAATTACGTACGCATGTCTGTGATATTTTTATCACATTATCTCACAAAGGTTTATCTGAATAATTTAAAACTGTAAAAGTTATTTAGGACCTATGACCCACCAAACGACTGCATTTTAGGCAGAGTAGGGAAAGTTATTTTTGCACACTGATATAATAACGGATAATTTTATAGACAATAATTATTTTATTTATTTATTTTTTTATGACTATTGTTTGCGAGAGGAAGACATGCTATATTGTTACGATCGTACAGCAACAACAGTCATCACTGGGTTTTTCTTCTCTAATCTCCAGAACATAAGGGAAAGGAGTAAGGGGAAGAGTGTTTTTGTTCCAAAGTAAAGTAGGACTGAAGTAGGAACATCCAGTTTTCTGTTCGGGTTACTCGTTAAACTCGCTTTCACAAGTTTGGTGCGTTATCTCTTCCTCCGATCGCTTGGAATGTTCCTCACAGAAGTCTCGCCACTCGGTACAGTATCTACTCCACAGCGCTGAGGGGTTCAGACTAAACCCCAGAGAGACTTCCGTTGGTCATAACCTATACAAAGTGGTTACACTTTATCCGGACAGCAATCCAAACTGTCTAACTTACTGTATAGAATAATAACAGCTTTCTTTTCGCCAGGTATGAAAATTAGGAATAATAAGAGTTATATAGTTCATAACTATACACTCCTCAGGGAAGATTGTATTTTGTAAATCTCGTAAATAAGAGAAAAATTATTGTGATGCGTTATTTTGAAAACATGATCCTAACGTCTCAAAATTTGAGTAAAAACTAAAAGAAACGGCATATGGAACACCTAGATTTCAATCCAAATCAATTTATAAATTGGGTCAAATAAAAGCAGAATAAAAAAATGAATATCTGGAAATAATTTTATTTTTTAGAACCGTTAGAATTTGATATAGGGTTGTTTTTGTTATGAGGAAAAGCTAAAAGGGATCAGTGTTATATTGTAGCGACATATAGCGTTGAAAAAAAAAATGAAGAGTTGAGGTAAAGTGAATTCAAAATAGAAAGCTAAGAGAAGGGGAATAAAGGTTTTGTTCACTCCGACTTGTAATAAAACACGTTCGTTGCAGATTAGAATAAAGATTTATAACTTACAATTAAGTAAATAAAAAAATCTAATAAAAAAAGCACATATTTAAAACTGTTTTTGTCCATATCTCGTGTGTTATTCAACTTACAACACATTAAATTATATACAAATTTGCAGCTTTCAATTTTGTATGTGATGGTACTAACCCCACTACCATACAGCGAACCTATTGCCAAAATGTAATCTCAAGCCTTAACCTCTCTTTATTCCTATAGTTACGAGATATACGGAGGTATAAATGGACAGGTTTCATCTGAGCTGTGGAGTTTGGGTGCGCAGTCGGTCTAGGCGTCAGTAAGGTGGTGGGGGAAGCGGTCGCCTCAGTCTGTGTTGGGTGTTGGATCGTAGACAGTAGTCGGCGCCGACTGTTTCCCCTACAATGCCTCAGTCCACACGCGGCCTCGAACTATAAACTTTACCTCCCCTCCATGCGCTGGTCACAGCTCAGATGAAACCTGTCCCTTTATACGCAACACCACACGAGTGAAGACTGATTAATACAAACACCTACGAGTCCAACGTTAAGAAAGTGAACGAGGGTCAGAAAACCTGTGAAATAACAGTTTAAAAAAAACTAATGCTGTACGGGGGAAGCCCCTGATCTATTGATACAATTTAACATTTCCTACAAGACCAAAAAGATCAACTTTTGGGGATTACACTTAGAGGATCTGCTTCTATTACACTGTGTCTTGGGAGAGGTTATGTACCATGATTTCGCCAACTTGTTTTATATATTTCCGTATTTTAGAAAATTTCCTTTAATTTAATACACATTTCCTATTACACTAATTGAATGATATAATGGGAAACGCTTTGTATTTGTAATATGAAGTGTGCATATAGAACGCGTGCTTGGATTTCTTCCCAGAGCAATGAGCAGTCGGGACCAGCTGTTACGAAGCTCGGCATTAATTATTACACTTAATTCTTAAGACAATTAAAGAAAATTTATATCCACTGATCCTTTGCAGAATTTATCCTAATTGCTGTCATTTATGTATCTTAGTTATGTAATTTTATAAAATTAAATAATTGCATAACTGGATATTCTTACGGAGTAATAACACTTTTCGATGGAGTTACGTTACGTTGTGATGTTTAATTGGTTTTATCGTCGACATATACTAAACAGTAATTGAACAATGATTTAGTAGTTATGAGTTTTTTGATTGTTTTTAATGTAGCTATATTTTAAATTAATACTTACCACAATACCTAGAGATGTTATCTGATTGGTCAAAAAATCGATATTGGAATTTTGTGCCGATACATTCCTTTTTACGCTCATTGATTTCAAAAAAGTGTTATTGGAATATTTTGAACATTTCTCGGGACGTTTTTTAAAAATCAATTTTCAATTTATTTAAATTTGGAGTATCTGTCACAAAAACACATAATTACTATTTCGTCTCAAATCGACCTTTAACGGCTTTATGCTCATAGGACCCAAACAAATCATATGGTTCGTCATCTCTTCTAAAATATAGGTTTCTGATTTATGCGTAAGTAATCAAAAAATCGAAAATGGAGCTGTTTTAAGAGACGCAATTTTTCATAATACACTTTAATGACTTTTTGCTCAAGTTTAGTCCCTAGGGACATAAACAAAACATAAGGGTCTTTATCTCTTTAAAATGTAGGTTCCTGATTTATGGGTAAATAACGAAAAATCGGCAATGGAGCTGTTATAAAAGACGTAATTTTTCAAAATCTCCTTTATTGAATTTTTGCTCAAGTTTAGGCTATAGCCTCAAGTTTTTCTCAAAGTTTGGACTTATAAGGAGTCAAACAAAACATATGGGTCATTATCTCTTCAAAAATGTAGATTTTTATTTATGGGTAAGTAACTAAAAAATCGGCAATCAGCTGTTATAAAATTTGCAGTTTTTTAAGATCAACCAAACGACTTTTAGCTGGAGTTAAGGCTCTAAGGGCAAAAACAAAACATCATTTCATCAAAAATGTAGGTTCCAGATGTAGGTAAATAACCAGAAATCGACAATAGGGTGTTAAAAAAGTATTTTCCCTAAAATGATCCCTAATTAAATTTTCTACAAGTTCAGGCTCTAAGAACCCAAACAAAATACATTGGCCACGATAACCTCAAAAATGTAGGTTTTCTGATTTATACGTAAGTAATCGGCAATTGAACTGTTATAAAAGATGCAATTTTTCAAAATCGTCTGTACCGATAACGTTCAAATTTTAGTAAAATATGAAGAGTAATGACTCAAAATCTCCTTTCCCTCCCCTCCAAAAAACATTACGGTTCAAGAGCAATTATCAAAAAACAAAAATGATCCTTACCTCGCCGTCGTTAAAAGCTCCATTTTAATCAAATACGATTTTTTACGATGATGTGATACGAGCGAAGCAAGTTTTGGTCTATTTAAATATTATTTTTTTAAATTCAGTATTCAAAGTTCATTTTCACTTTTTGGTTGACAACAACCGAACCGTCATTTTTGGTAACGAATAGATTTGGTTTTGAGGTTGGGTGAGTGAGAAAGTTAATGCCGAGTTTTTCCAACATAATTATTTTTATTTTAACATTATTTTCATAGGTTATTTAAGTTATATTTTGTGTAACTTTAATATAAAAAGTTTTGTTTAGTTAAGTTGACCGTTATTTTTATTTAAAAGTCATGTTTACTTTGGGTACAAATTTATTCTATTGATTTATACTAAAAAATAAATATTATTTTTACTTTAATATCACATTATTATTTTTATAAAGTAGAGTAGAAATGATCAAGCTTTTAGAATTCATACAACACTCTTGAAAGTAACACAATACACAAAGTGGAAAATAAATCATATATAAAAAAAAAGGAAAGAACACATACGGACAATACTTGTAAATTAACTACAATAATTATAACTAACCTCTAAATTCATCCAGCCCCGGAAGAAGTATAGAACAGAATCTCACCTGTAACATAACAATAGATTATTGTAATACAAAGACCAATTGTGTGAGTACAGTAACAGTGGTAGACTAGCCATGCGGGGATTATTAATTCATAGTCTAGCATTAGTATGCAGTCCATCCAGATTAGCCCACTACGGCTCTTGTCCACAGTATTTCAATGAAGAGAATCTATAACAGCTACATAATGTTGTGACGTCACGTGGGAGATTTAGAGACATGAAACATCTGTTTCTATTAAATATCGAGATTATGGTAAAAAAAAAAAACGTGCAAACGTTTTGAAAGATTTACAACTTTGGAGAAACTTTATACTCTTGATGAAAAGTAAACGGATGGAAAGAAATAAAAATAAATTCAATTTATTATGTTGGTAGGGTAAAAACATAACCTTAATTGGTTTCATGAGCTGCTTTATATTTTTGTTTAACTAGTTTTATTGTATTTAAAATTACGTATACATAGTGAATAATCTCTAGGGACTCCAGCTGGATCTGTATCTTTTTCATGTCGTCTTGAGTTAAATCCTTTTCTTTCATCTTTCCTATCAGGTCTCTCTCGACCAACTCTTGTTCTCTTCCTACCCTGGCGCTACTAGAGTGTTCGATGGATAGGGGATCTTTATTTAATACTCTTTTCTTTTAACAAGGCGTTAATAACCGAGAGGTTTTTCGCCTTTAAACAACAAAAAAACAAAATATGGCAAATACATGCCTACAATAGTTACCACTTTAACTTATATGTCTAAGTTTTGTGACGGGGTAAAAAATCTGGATACTTCCCGAGTCACTGCAGTTCCAACCAATCATCAGTAAGATTCAATTTCGAATATTGACTACAAATTACATTTATAAATCAGTGTTCCATTACGAGTCAGTATCATGGAGTTGCAACAAAAATTACATGTATTCATAAATTGTTGTGTAAAATCCGAAAAATATTCTGACTATAAAGAATTACCAACGAAGATCATAGGATAAAAACAGTTCAAGAACCTACATTAAATCTTTAAAGAAACACAATGTAAATGAATACTTTTCACGGAAAGGAGATATGGGACATCCTATGTAAGCACTGGATTGCAATCTGGTAGGAAATAGAAAACCAAAGAACAGCTGGAGGCGAAATCTGGATGGCGCAATTAAACACATTGACCGAATTAAAAGCTGTGGCAAGAGTTCAATGGAGGAGTACTGTGGTGGCTTTAGAGGGAGAGGATAGGTTGGTAGTCATTGCAGAGCTCTCAACTCAAACAATATAGTGGGGGGGAGACCCATATTGCGCATGCGTTAACCACACACCCAGCTATGTTGTGTCAACTATATCATCAAGAGTTCGATATAAATTAGAAAACATTTGCAACAAGTTGATGGCCGCCATCCTGGTATTTACCCAGTCCCATATACAATATAATTGACGTTGCAGATATATATGTATATTTTAAATAGTCTCCACTCGTTTCGCTCATGTTGTGTCGTGTCTAGCGGACCTCGTACTAAGTGTAGATATGAGAAAAAGCCTCCTGTCACTGATGATGTACTCTGAAATGTGTGGAAACCTTGAAAAATTCTGGAAGCTTTTGTTTTGTTGTTTATTATTTCATTTGTTCCATTACTCGAAATTTAGGGAACCTGCAATAAGAACAATAAAGTCACACTTCAGATTTTCTCAAAATCGGTATTACACGATTTAGAAAAAATGTAGCTTCTGCAAATCCAATAAAACGTACTGATCCCCATCTCCCGTAAAATGCTGATCGAGTCAACGGTTTCAAAAGGAAATGAACCATTGCGCTGTTATAAACGTTTGAATATCTCACAATCAACACAATTGATTTTGATTAATATTTCGTGCATGACCAAAATCGCAATTAAAACAAAATCCCGATTTGTAAATAATTCTGTAAATATAATTTTGTAAATATATCTAAATAAATCTTGATCGAAGATAGAACGCTAACTAAACCAACTAGGGTTGTAAGACGAACTAATTGTTCATCATTTAAATTAATACAAAAAAGATGATACGTGAAAATGGCGACAAATTTCCTGCTCTTTGCTTTATAGAATACTGTATATGTAAAATTGTAGCTTTAATCTGTGTAAATTTAAACGATTTACTAAACTTATTCAAAACTGACCAAAATTGCTGAGTATCTGCAAAAACTAACTTTGGATAACGGGCAACTCCTTCGTAAAGCATGGAGGGAATGTCTCTCTGAAGCCTTCTCTGAGCCAGAAGGTATCTCCGATGATCGGCACTAGAGGAAACTATAAATCGGATGATCGGACTTCAGTGAGGGCCATGACAAGTGTTCAGGAATCATCTAACCAGACGTCCAAAAGCGTGGATATCGAGTTGGTGCTGGACATTTTGTATAATGTGATTTAAATATCTTGACTATTTAAGCCATTATTCAACACACACAATGTTGCAAGTTTTCTTATTAACAAATATAACTACAGCATTTAAAAAGCCAAGACATCAGCCAATATGTAAATTAACTTACAAAAACAACTTCCCGAAGGAGTCTTATAAATTTTGCATAACAAATTAATTTATTTGATTGCAGAGAGCTTCTTGATTTCTTAAAACAAAACAAACCTGATTGTAGTCGTAGATCATTAACATTTGTCAAGTAGTTATACTATTTATGATGTGCTATCCAGTACACTAATTGTCACATTATTATACACAAACATTAATTCTAACCCATCGACACATGTCATGTCAACATTGATACATTGAACAAGCTCAGTTGTTTCATTTCCTCTTAGAAACGATCATAAATCTTGGCACTCGATTTTACAACTGGAATATTCCAGTCTGTCGGTTTGATTATGTGAACCTTCTCTACGCTACTGTATCAAGGCACTGCTCTAATAAACATGAACGACTTATGGTTGTGTCACGGGATGCCTTTGGTTGCTTCTGAATAATTGTGACGGTTTCTTCTTTTGTTTTGTTTGTGTTTCTTGATTTCCTCGCGATCTGGATTTACTTGACAATGACGTATACAGGTAGTTTAGAGGACGTTCACCACACGCATAGGCAGAGGGTGATTTGTCGATGATATAGAGGTGTATTACTGGTTGACCCGTTTTGAAATTTAAGTTTTGGTTTACGTTAAGTACAAACTAGTGTAAAATTCTTGTCGCCAGCCAAAAATCGAGGGATGTTTTGGTATAAAATTGATTAAAAATAAATAAAAATAAAATTCAAGGAGTATACAAATTTAATGTAATCAAAATAAAATATATTGAAATTATAATTATGGAATAAGTTATACCAAAACTACGTGACATTTCGAATCTAACACCAATACCTGTAGCAAAAGTTGAACGTTATTACACCTATTTAAATTCTAACTGTAGAGCTATCGTTGGATAAGCAAGAGATCACGGATTTAATCCTGGGTGTGCTCAAAAAGTTACGGTGTTAATACAACGTCATGAGGTAAACTAGGCAATTACAATTTGTAGCGAAAGCTAAATTTACGGTGACAGTAACTCGATGTGCTGGCCATACATTACCAGACTTCTACAGTATAATTAATATTATTTTGAATTTTGAAATTGTAGCGAGGAATTTAAAGGACCCTTAGGAGCTCAATATAGTATTTACGGACGTGGCATTCCCAAGAGCTCCTAGATGGACCTACACTTTCTTTCTAATAAGGAAATCATGAATTCCCCGAACCATAAAAACAAGAAGAAAAAAACTAAGACACAGATAAACCCAAGTATGTTTATTATATTACATAGTCATCATCCTCAGAGGTCTACAGCTTAACTAATACGAACTAAACAAAATCTCAGTGCCAAGTAACGCCTCTTCCCCGCTGTTAACCGGCCAATCACAAAGAGGCACGTTTTAACAGCGATAACCTCTGAGGATGATGACTATGTCATCGAAATGTGCATAAGACTAATAAAATAAACATGGTAACGATCTTATTTTGTGGTTCAGGGAATCCTTATTTCCTTATTATGAATATCGCCACAGTTGTTAGATTCTTGGGTTAGATTCTTCTCTTTAATCTTTACTATCAGGTCTCTCTTGACTAACTCTTGTTGCCTTGACGCTATTGGAGTATTCGTGGGGTAGGGGTCTTTATTTTATACTTTTATCTTTTACAACGCGATGATGACCGAGAGCTTTTGCGCCTTTATAACAAGAACTAAATCAAATTTAAGGGAAAGAAAACTTAATAACTCATGGAAACGAAATCATTCGTTCGGGCTGTAGAAAGGTCAGTAAATTTGTAACTTTCGCAGCAGATAAAATGTCCGAAAGTCTAGAATTCGAAGTTTTTAAAGGTCTGAATAAAAATTGCGATTATTTATAAAATTGAGAGTGAAATTTATATACGAAAATGAATGAATCGTGAGACAGTTTGAAGTATTAGTTGACAAAATTTCGAAAGTCTTGTAGTGGATTACTTAATTTATTGAAAGTATTGACCCAAGATCTGAGTAAAGCGGTAAGATATACAATGATAGAAAATTCTGATTAGAAAGTGCTGACCACGTTTTACCCAATAAGAAGCCATCGATGATTATTATTATGATTAAGACAAAGTAATTTGAACTATAGTCTATCAATTTTCAAAAAATAAAATAGTTGATTATGCATTCTTTACAAAAAACATATCTAAAGTGCATGTCTTCTTCTTCTTTTTTTCCATTAAACTAAAATACAGATGAATATTTGTTTAGTAAGAAAAACTTAAAATAGTTTAACTAGATCAAATAAATGTAGTTTAGATTAAACAAAACTTATATAATGTATTAATGAGAGTTCAGTGAAAACTTGTCAAACCAGTCTTTCATTAGCTTACTTCAAAACTTTGAGGCTACCACAAAAAACACACAACAATTAGTATTTTCAAAACATAGTTCTAATATGCTGCGATGACGTAGAGTTGCCTATAGATTACGTTATGAAAACGATGGGTGGTACGAATTTCGACATGAACTTGAGTGATCTCTTAATAAATAAATTTAAAGAAACAGTGCGGTTAAATAACTAGAACTGGTTTCGTTAATCCGAACACTTGCCAAAAAACGACAATCGACCATTTATGAACCTGACCACAGCTTTCTACGGAGAAAGTAAACCTTGACCGATCGAGAAGATAAGAAACAGGCTACGTAACAGCTGTAACCAAGTTATAAATTATGATTTAGGCTTCCGCTGCGCTGTTCCAGTTATCCACGACATTGATTAGGACAAACCGGATCGAAGTGAATAAAACAACGAAATTGGATCGAAAGCGAAACTTCTATCAGGACAGCGAGAAGACAGTCATACAATAAATAGAAACAAGGAATAGTCAATTATTTCGCTACTTTATGGGAAGTTTGGTAATCGCTTCGATTGGTAATAAAATGTCGATATCCGTTTTTTTTTAATTTCACAGAATCGGGAAACAGAAAAGTGATCCGTGTAATTACGACAGCGGCCACAAAAATTGAGATAGGGACATGCAATTTGACTTGGGTAGCTATAGTGTGCTCATAAAACCTTTTTGAAATTCAGAAAAATCGAATTAAAAGTGTTAAACATTTTAAAAGTTTTTTTTATATACATACTACATTAGATAAAAAATTACAGACTTTAATTCTGATATTAAATCCTCACGTCTCTACGATGACAAATAGCGAAGTTATTGTCAAAAATATAATCTTGAAATCTGACATCGAACTCTTGTTATATTCGTAGCTATAGGTGCGACATCTGGCGGCACCGAGTCACCGACACGAGCGTAGTTTCTTCACGCGTATACAGTTCCAAGGCGTGAACACGAGCGAAGTGAGTGGAATTGTTTATATATAAACAAGGCCTATTAGTGCCTAGCAGATGTCAAGACATTATTGATATACACAATTAACAGGTCCAGAAGACCTGTGTAACAACTGTTTGCCCTTGTGTATTACAGGGGTTCCCCCTTTTTGTACATCAGACAGTAATTAATTAAAATAACCTAACCTAACCTATTTGTTGGAATTCTTGCTATAGGCCTACCAGACAGAAAGAAACCTGCGCAGAACCGTGATCTCGACGAGAGTGGCTAGTGCACACATGTAGGGGCGATGGCGGGGAGGGGATTGGAGCGGTGATGAGGATAAATTGTTACATTTTTACCATAATATAAAGGAATTTAAAACCTATAATGTAATGTCTTTTTACGTCTATAAAATTTTAAAATATTTAAATTTACTAATTGTAGTTGTCAGGAACATAAACGATACACATTCAGTTTTTTAGCGCTGTAGTAGGTTTGTAAATGAAAATATTAAGCCCTACGCAATAAAGCAGCGGGCTGTTATGTCTGGCCTAACTCGGGCTCTCCCTCTCCCACCACAAGTTCTACCTGCGCGTGGTTCTTTTCCAAGCGGTACCCTTATACCACAAATATTATCTACATTTTTGTTTACCGAAAACTCGAATAGGTTAAGTAAGCCCAGGTTATCATATATTCAAATAGACATATGAAATTATTCAGTTTAAAATTAGTATAAGTTAATCAGAAAATAATGACACAAACCGCTATTAAATACAAAGAATGATTCTCGTAAGAGTGTTTTAGTAACACTGACCTCGTAGTGGCGCTGGCTAGACCGGATGAACGACCGAACTTGAAAGGAATCCAGTGAGAGGAACGAAAGTCTTAGTTGTTATTTTTGTTTGATGTGAAAGTATACAGATAACAGAAACTTAAAATATTCGCAAAAGAATGTTTCGAGTTTTGAACTTTAAAATAGAGGAGTCCATATAGTAGATACACAAGTATCCAACTGTTAAAAAAAATGCCCTTTTATCTACAAATACAATTTAAAATTTACGAAATCAACTTATCTGTATTACATTTGATGAATTTCTCAACCGAAAAAACTAAATTTTAAATTTAAAATATTTTTAAAACCCACTTTTAAAAGCAGGTGCATAATATGATGGCATTGTACTAGTCGAATCATTTCCATACTGAAACACCTAATACCATAATGAAACTTCAAGATCTAAACATATGGGCTTCTGTAGCAAAGCTAATAAGATCAGCACACCTTGTAAGGAACGATTCCCTATATCATACAGATATATAGTTCAGACCCAATAAACTACAATTCATTGCAGGAAAAACGTTTGCCTACCACGGGCGCAATAATTGTGATTTATGTATCCTGGAATAAAAGAGGAGTCCCCCTCGTATCTGCAGGATAGTAAATCGACAGTATCTGTGGGGGCAAAAGTAGAAAGGTAAATCAAAACGTTCCGAGTTGATCGCATTAACATGTTCTTGCATGTTCTAGCTTCTTGTTACATTGAGTCTGTGCGTGTGCTGGCACATTAATATACCGACTAAATAATATATTTACGTCATCGCTGATTTAAATGTTCGAGATATATAGATAAGTTGTCAGAAAGGAGGTAATTCCGATAGTAGTCGATAGGTTTCGTTGATTTTCTGGTTTTGTAACTAGATTTATTATAACTTGAATGGTTTTATGAGAGTAGTTATTAAGTTCAAGTTCTGAACATGGGTAGTATATAATAAAATTTACAGCAAACAGCGCACACTTTCACAATCACATAGAAACAAAATGGTGCTTTAGGTTTTTACGCCATGATAGTTCAGAAGAAATATTTAATCAATTCAACGTTAATATGACGCAACTTTATGCGGTTTCAACAATTTATACGTACGATACGCGTCGTTATAAATCAGTTAGAATGAGAATAGATAAACTGAACAACAATTTATCACTTACTAAATTCTATTGTGCCAAAAATCATTAATTAAAATAGTTCATTAAATAATTCTCCGACTTCTTTGCGAAAGTGAAATAGATAGATACAGGCAGGAAAAATAGAATAGGCGCAATAAGAAACAGATTTGACAGAACTATCCCCATGCCTAACTTGCCACATTTTAAAAAGTTTTATATATTGCTGGCACCAAAATTTTTTTTACTGCCTGCCTTTAAACATAAAAACTTCTTGTAACAGAGTTCAATTTGCCAAGAGTTTTTTACTCGAGATAGAAAATGTTGATTATTTTTTCAATACTATTAATTAGAAATATTAGTATCATGTTGTATAAAAGTAAAGTGAATGAAAAGTGTAATTCAGAAGAGTTAATCATCTGTTTTAGTGCTTTTTTATTTTGTTTTGTGTGTTTATTCTATTATTATTTGGTTGGTTCGCTGCCTTCCAATACTCATTGAAACTATAGTGATCCTTAAGAATATTAAATCCACCTCCACAGGTAAATAACCTAGGTGGTTATTATTTCTATTTATGCATATGTAAAATGTGTTGTTGTATTTTGTATTTTATAATGGAAGAAATAATAAAGATTTCTCATTTCAAAAAAAAAAGAAAAGAAAAAGATAGTGCGTCTTACTTGTAGTAATTTTCGGCTAATTTGTTTCAGATATTTGATATCATTTACGTTTTTCTTCGTAAAGAGGAACGGTTCATACACGTTAAATTTTCTGATTGCGTGACAATCACCGATCTGGTGATTTGTCATGTCATGTAGAGAAGCGATCTCAACAAAACTTTGCTACCGAGATTAAATTGTTTGTTTCGTGAAACTAAAACAGCGGACTCAAATGAAAATACAGTAATTGCAACGGTAGTTTACATTCAGCATTACCTGAGTCAAACTTTGTGTGTTTTGCTTTAAACTACGATTTCAAACGATTTTGTAAGTTACCTGAATAAATGTTTTTTAAAAATACAATTGAAACATTTTGTATATACGGATTTCTAGTTAGAGCCATTACAGTATCATGTAGGTCTTAGATAAGAGGTAATTAAGAACCGTTTCAAATGATCATAATTTTAAATTCGTTAACAGTTTTACCACCATATTCAAGGAATCTTTAAAAAATACTTTACTGTTCAAATTGTCAAAAAATCAGCTACAACTCTCCGTTAGAAAATTTGATATTACTGTTTTTTTCTTTGTTATTATGTGATTATTTTTTATCAATTTAAAAAAAACATTCTTACCATTTTATCGTAAAACCAACGTTTGGGTAGTGTAATTTTGGAATTAATTAGTTCACTATCGAGGCTGATACCATGTAAAGTGACATTCAGATTTTTTATATATTCAAAATCAGCAATGAAGTAAAATGAACAATCCTTAAAAAATACTTTTTGGGCTCCGATGTAAAAACGGTATGAGATAGAAAATTATTTTAAATTTAGGAAATCATCGGTTTTCATTGGCCTTATACAAAAGAAATAAGTTAAATTCTCGTAATTTAAAACTCGTAGCGTATGTCACCCTGACATGAAATAACACTGCTGTCAAATAGGCCTATTTCCCTTAGAATTTTCGTAAATAATTTCACTTTCATTAAAATTTCACAATTAGGTCTATATATAAAATATAAACTTTTTAAATATAGAAAAAAAGAAAAAAAAAACATTTATTCGTATTCTTTTTTAATTGTAGGCCTATTATTTTTATTGGCCTCTCGGTTGGTCTAGTAGCTTCCGTTCTTCCTTCCTAACTTACCCGTGAGGAGGTGCTGAACCAGTTAAGGTGTTAACCCAGCAGGTCTCAAGTTTCCAATCGTAGCTCCTTATATCTCACACTGTTAAGTCAACACCGTAACTTGTAAGACCCACCGCCTTACACAGGGAAGTAAGGGAGCGCTAGCTACTAAAAAAAACGACAGGCCCATGAACGCATTCTTTTTTATATGAAAAAGGATACGAACCCATGTTTTTTTGACTCGATTTACAAAATTATTGTTGTAATATTTTTTGAAATTTGAATGAAAATTAAATTTTGTATGAAAATTCTAGGAGAAATATTTGAAAGAAGTGTCGTTTCATATCAGGTTGACACATACGTTACTAAGTAAGTTTAGAATTACTAAAATTTAAATTATTTCTTTTGTCAATATTAGAAGTAGAGAAATCGAATACAAAAATAATGAAAAGTGTTTTCAACTTGTATTGAAGTTTAAGTACTAAATAGTACTTTGAATGATCATTTACGCACACACTAGCAAACCGTATTACCATATATGAATATGTATGCTTAAAAATCAACAAACAAACAACCAAAGTATACAAATTAACATAATATATCTCCGAAGTTTTTTTTTTTTTTTTTTTTACTAAAATATTAATTTACCAAGGAAAGGCTTATGTTTCCGGTCGTGTTTTGGAAAACTTTACGGCGCCGAGCTAAAAGTTATCACAAAGTGAAAAATGACACAGGGTATTTAAGAAAAAGGGAGTGTGCACTTAGTTACAAAACTACTGTATAAATCGGAGTGTGTGCGTGCGGGTGTGTGTTTTATCATAATCACAACCCGGGCACGCAATGAGGGTTGGTAGGGCGACGTAATGGAGACATTTCTGCCACGCACGGGGGTGGGGAGGGGGGGAACCGATAACATAACTAAAAGTTCTCACTTTTTTTGTAGGAAGAGGTAGTATTTTATCCTTTGAAATATGTAGCCTATACATGCAACGATAGTTCAGTAAATTTATATCTTATGCGGTCTCTTGACTTTAACCAACCCTTATTTAGTTTCAATAAAATTGATGAAAATGCAATATCTTCCTTCAACACGCGATATAACAAATCAATGGGTAATCTAAGTTTTATATTTATTTATTGATTACTACTTGTTGATAAAGAAATTTAAAAGTAGATAAATAAGATACAATCTCGTGTAGTTAGTTATTCTCCATTTAGCGGTTTCTTGAGTAAGAAAATAAATAAATTTTTATGTTAAAGTGTTTTTTATTTAGTTTCGTATTGTTTTAGCACGCAAATACCCTAATATCGTCAGGAACGGAAAATAAATAGTAGTTTGAAGTCTTTCCCTAATTGGTTTATTACAGCATTTTGTGAAATGAAATCATAAACAACTAGATCACAGATTTTTCCATTTAAATGCGATAAAAATAAAGAAGACTAAATTATATATAAAATAATAAATTCACCTTCACGTTACTACTTTGTACCGGTGAGGATCGTTTCTACCGGTTTAGAATCCAGTTACAATAACGGGAAAATAAATCGTGTTAGACCCTGAAATAGAATCGAACAAATACAAAAGAATCTCCGACCCACCCTGTATACAATTAGCATAGCATTAATTCTGAAATTGACTCGTCTTGAGACGTTACTCACGGTCGATGGAACCTCAAGCGATGCCGCAGTGGTAGCGTGCAGTGTCCGATAATCTGGACCGGCGATGCATGTACCTCGCAATTAGACGGGGCACCCGCGCCAATAACAACGATTAACTTTCATTCTATTAATTAAACATGATGCGTAGCAGCCAGTCCGATGAACAACCGCTACAAATCCGAGTAGACACGGTGCAGACGGAGTCAGCCGAATTTAATACTTGGTCAAGTGAACTTTGGTCGACCTTCTATTAGGGGGAATTCAGTAAGTGAAGGCGAATCTGCGTGGACTATCATTAGGGTCGCTATCCAAGTAAATGCTTTTAGCCTATTATTAAATTCATTATTTCTGATTTAAAAGGATTCGAATAATACCTGATCATTAACAAATTTTAAAAACACGATACATATCTTCTCCCTGTATAACAAAGAATACATTAGTCAGTTAAAAAAAGTCTTCACAAAAAAAGTCTTCTTCATGAAAATCAATTCCTGTCCACGAAATTAATAAATTAGAAAATTCCAAAAGACGTCTCTCACGATGAACTTAAATATAAGTCTAATCCATGAATGATCATGACATGTTTAGGATCGATGGGCATTTTATGGTCTCAGGTGTTGGGATTTCCATACAAGGGACATCACAATAATTAGGATAAAATTAGAAAATCTGTATAATCATATATGAGATGTCTCCCGCCCGTTTGGCGTGATCCTCACAGAAATGTGACTCGGACTGTACTAATAGGATATGTCGAAGGAGACAGCTTAGAGAGTATTAAGGACGACTTCAGAAAGATATTCCATCTGTATACTGAACTGGACATCAAAATATTGTCCTGTTTATTATATAGTTTAACAAATGTTTATTCTTCTTCATCTTTAAAATTTCAGACACTCGAATCTGATAAATCAATAGTCTGATATAACCGTCAATGAATTGGACAATCCATATATAATTATCAAAAAGTACATCAGCTATGGGAAAGATCGCTTAAATAAGTTGCATGACTTGAAATTGCACTGTCGTTAATTTCTCGGAAACTTTAAAACTAAACTGAATCTATAGCAATAGAGTGAACTTCATTAACCAAAGTATTGCATGCTCAACAATCCTCCATGATCTAACTTTAACAATATTTAACTTTTCCTTCAACATTTTATTACATCTTCATTAAAATATTGTTCTATTTCCAACTATACACAAGTACGTGGATTTATAATAATTGATTTTAGATGTAAAAGCTTGTTGACGATGTTTTGTGGCTTTTAGAAACGAGTTGGTAAACTTTTAATCAAACTTATTTGAGCGTTAATGAGAAGTTGAATTTCAAATAGATAAACCTAAGTACTGAGTGCTTTAAAGTTAGCTTGCGTGAGTCGACAATGAGAGTGAAATTACTTCGTAATAATTGAAATTTTTAGATAGAAATCTTTTACAAGAAATCTCATTATTGTCTGTCCGGGATGGAATAATGTTAGAGAAGTTTTAAGAAAGTTAATAATTTGGTCAAACCATGGTTGTGAACATTTCGATATCAAAAAGCAAGTACAATTTTTCAATAGCTGGTCTACTCTAAGTTGTTTCAGCAAACTCAAGATTTAAATTTCTTCCGCCTAATGCTTGGTCTAAATAGAACCCCCGCAGCGTATTTATCGTTTTGATTTATACATCACTAATGATTATCCCAATTTCAATTCTGGGGAAAAGTAAAGACTTATTACACAATTAGGCTATACAACTATACTGTAAATTGGGCTCTCTATTATTATCTCATTATCTGTAAATTGCTACCCAGATAATGTGTAAACTTCTTTGTGTTGTTCTCGACCAACGGAGTAAATTTCTCTCCGAGATCCAGAAGGTGTCCCCGACAAAGATCGTGAAGTTAGCTACATTTTTGTTGGTTGCATGTTAAGCAGTCATCTCACCAGATTTCTGAAGGGTAGTTATGTTCGAGTTAAAGGAACTGAAAAATTAATATCACTAATTTGGTTCTTCATTGTCCTGAAACAAAGCTCTTTTCTCATCTCACCTTTCTAATTTTTCTTCCCTCGTCTTGGAGGTTTGAGAACAAAAGTCCTTTGTGTCTGAAATGCGACCAGGCAACCGCATTTTCTTTCTTAATGTGTATTTTCACTATCATCTACACATTAATTTACAGTTTGTATGTAAATATTCAGAGCATAAACTCTAGTGTTGATGAATACAGTTTAGTAATTATTTTTTTATTATTTATAACTGAAAATTTAGTATTTGAAAAATGCTATTGTTTTCTCCAACTTTGTGGTACCCTAAGGTTTAATTCCAAGAGCCAGCTGTTTTATGATAATTTCCCAATCGAAAAATAGGCCAACAAAATAATAACATACATTTGAAATATTTTGGAAGTATTTTAATTTCGCTGTCATTCTGTAAATTTAAAACATAACTGATATGATTAGATAAAGAAGGAGTTAAAGCTTCTCGAACTACGACATTGTGACACTGAACTCATAGAGCAAATTTATCTCAACAATTTTAATAGTCACCTAACAAACATTTCATGAAATAATACAACATGTGATTTAACTCTACACATCTCTAGCCTCTTGCCAGTAAGACTCATACAATCAAAGCTTATTTAACTAGAGGTTCTCTATATTTACCTGCATTGTATACACACAGTCTTGGTAAAATTATATCATTTACTTTGCAAGTGAACAGATTCAGTGAGGTCCCACCGAATCTATATATATTGGATGTACTCTTATTTTCACTGCCTTTTTTCTCAATTAAAAAAAAAACATAACGTGGAGGTAGGATTCCACAAATATAAAAGTCCAGACGGCCGCTGTGTTTGATACATCACGAACATCCTAATTCCGTTCGAACCCTAAAGTAATGCACTTTGTAAATATTATCTCCTTACCAGTTCTGTTTCAGAAGCGAATTTGCATGAGGCATGTCCCCCAGTAGTCTATTTTTAACGGAATAGAGAACAGAAGATGTCGCACGTCTCTAGATTAACTGTTGGAAACGCAGCTGCAAGTTGAAAGCAGCATGTCACTTCTGCATGCTAATTTCAATTTTGAATAGGCAGCAGAAGAAGATGATTTATGTAGCGCAATCCCTCAGTAAACTCACTAACAGTGTATATATAAGGTAACTAACTAACCATCCTTCATCTTGCATGTTAAATCTAAGACGGTTCTAAACATCTTCCTTCACCTATATCCGGGTTCCTGTAAAATCTATCGCCAAGTTATTCTTGATCGGAATCTTTTCAGGGCAGACCTTTAATCTTGCTTTTCACGGGGATATAAACAATCAGCATTTTCTTTAATCTTATCTTAATATCCACAGAGCTGCTTAATTTGACTGTCTTGACAGACGGAAACCAATTCCGAATCCTTATCCCACGGGATAGGAAAGGGAGATGAATTTTAGAGTGAGACTAATGACTGAAGTTTTTAAACCTTTCACGAACAAAATAATATAATAAGTGTTAAAAATACAATAGTATATTTCATCACTAGGACCAATAGTGAGTTTTTCGATATAAGCTCAAGTTTAACGGCTGAAGCTTCTTTGGTCCTAGTCATTAACTATTTTTCGTTATTGGCTACTGCAAACAATATAAGAAAAGAATTTCACAAAAAATAAAATGTTATAACTTATTAACCTTCAAAAGTTTGGACACGTTACACAAGTTTGCAGCTATTACAGCTGTTTAGTTTGTGTTAGTGGTACTTATTTATAAAATCGATGGTAACAGCCGTTTTATATGTTATTTACAATCGAGAGAATCGGTTATTTTATAGATTCTTTACAATCGTTAATTAATTCGAATAAGCGAAATAACAGCTGATCACCTCGACCTCAGCTGATGTTTATGGGTCCTAGGATTAAAAAGAACAACTTTAGCATCTGAATGGATGTATTGAAAACAGCTGTTTTTGAAACAGTATGACGGAAAATTCTTTTTCCCCCCTCCAAGTAAAGGAAAAGGTCTACGACCTATTAAAAAGCGTATCCAGCATTCCTCAACATTATTCATTCTGTTACGCATTCAATTCATCTTGCATACCTTTAAAAGCAAACTCAGATGATATAGTACGTTACACAAGAATTCATAGCAAACATTTAAAATATTAAAATACCTTTTACGCTTACAGGTTGATTAGATTTTCCAGCCAAGTTGTGATCGCCAAATGAACGATCAATAAAGTACATTCTGTTTGAATATAAAAGCCAGCTAATAGTGTTGGTATACAACGTATGCCGAGACTCGTATTTTAAAAGATTTTATTGTTCGCTTGATGAGCAATATATTATCTGTTTACTTCTCATGTAAAGTTTTACTACTTGAGGGTGAAACAAAGTTTAATAGTTCTTTCAAGAAATATCAAAGTCTCTCTTTGTTGCTTGTGTAGGCATTATTCATGGTTTAGTGCATACAATATTATGTACGAGATGGTCAGTATGTGGGTGCATTGAATATAAAACCTAACCTAAAAGAAATAACAACCTTACAAGATTTGTTGCTTTGCGTAACTAACCTACCTCGAATGAAAAATATAAACTCTCTGGGGGTGCTTTCTTTATGCCACTTCTCCTTATAATAAAGTTGGATATCTGAGGCTGTAAATAGGTTTGATGTTATGTCCAGATGCTGCCCGTTTTTCGACCTACAACTGCTGTGCTAAAAGGGCGAGGTTTTGTGTTTGGGCCCACTCGTTATCAAGTTCTTATACACATTGTAGATAATTTGAGAACAATATTTACGGGATATTAGTTGGTACAGTAATGAAATTCTATGTTTTCGTTTTGAGCAATGTAGCGTACAATCTATGTAATATTAAAAAGGACACGAAATTGTTGAGAGTTTTTTAGGAATTCATAAAACCGTTCAAGTTTTGCTGGTTGCTATTGTAACCATTACAAGTTATTTTAATATAAACAAGTTAATGTGTGTTATCATGGTATTTACCCAGCCCAAAAATACAATTTAATACAAGAAAATCTTCAAAATGTAATATCCAAAATTGTCTACGGTTTCTTGAGTTATGTAGTAAATGTTTAAATTGCATTATATCAAAGGGTCTAACCCAGTATTGTAAGATTATTTAAAACAGTTGACACGTAGGTCAGAAATCCGTATTTGTGTATAATATTA
Organism: Aphrophora alni; assembly: GCA_963513935.1. Lineage (NCBI taxonomy): Eukaryota > Metazoa > Arthropoda > Insecta > Hemiptera > Aphrophoridae > Aphrophora > Aphrophora alni. Next base: position 137,599,715 of record OY740767.1, on the reverse strand, counting down.
CTTCTTTGACGTCGGTTAAACCCGAAAGGGCCTCATATATGTGTGCATTTGAATAAGATTTCACTTAGTTTTAACCTAACATAACCTAACATAACCTAACATAACCTAACATAACCAAACCTACCTAACCTAACCTAACCTAACCTAACCGTGCCTCCTATATGTGTGCATTTTAATAAGATTTTACTTAGTTTTAACCTAACCTAACATAACCAAACCCAATCCAACCTAACCAGGCCTCGTATATGTGTGCATAATAATACGTTTTCACTAGCGAGTAAAAATTTTAAATGTCATTGCTCTAATTTGGATAAAAAATCAAATGTGACTCTTAACTATTTTAAAATGACGCCTATTTAATTCTTTTGGTGCTAAATATCTCAAAGCACAAAGTAAATTGTACTTATTAAAAAAATTGCAAACAAACAATAAAATTTAAAATGACATTGCTCTAATTTGGATCAAAAATCAAATGTGACGCTTAACTATTTTAAAATGACACCTATTTAATTCTTTTGTTGCTAAATATCTCAAAGCACCAAGTAAATTGTACTTATTAAACAAAGTGCAAACACACAATAGAGTTTGAAATGTCATTAATTTATCTTAATATATACAATTTACTTTGTTTTATTTTTGCTCGTGTTTCGAGATATTTAGCTCAAAAAAACTAAATAGGTGCCATTTAGGAATAATTAAGGGTTACATTTGAAATTTTTATTTAATTCAGAGCAATGGATTTTAAAACGTTTATTAAAAGTTTAATTTTTTTTAAATATTCTAGTTCTGGCTCAATATGTAGACAATAACCAAGAAATTATTGTTTCTTGTGTTACGTTATCACGGTTATTCTTTGACCTAGAGAAAAAAAATTGGAACTATTTGGTTTGTCATTAAAAAAGGAGGCTTTTTGTCTCTTGTGGTTTTTTTTGTAAAGTTAATTGTTTTCGAGATATTTAATATTATATATTTTAAAAGGTTGCCATTTTGAAAGTATACAAAATAAAGTCTTTATTTTAGGTACACTTATATAACGTAACGTGCAAAATGGGTATACTAAATCTGAACTAAATATCTTTTCTATTCCCAAAGTTATATTTTTTTTAATATGACATATCTGGAAAACTAAGCTTTTTCTGAAAAAAAAAGAAGAAAAAATCTATACTTCAACTTTTCTTTATCCTGATCAACAGAATCATTTCCTATGTTTGGCATTTTACTTACGGAACGTTCTGCATATTTAAAAAAAATCGAGTAAAATACTTTTCGTCATAAAAATGATTATTTCCAAAATTAGTGTGAGCCTATTCTAATGGGTAGTATATCTAAGATTAAAGCAAACCCGAGAGTTCCCAACGGTGTGATAAATCCAACCAAATAACCAGATATAATTGGACACGGATACTAAAACAGTCCATCACCCGGGAGTTGACAAAGTCCATACCAAAGAAAGAGACTAACATCGCCGGAACTCTACGATAAATAGCTTCGCAAAATTAATGTCTAATACGATTTCAGTACGGCATTTCAGAGACACATCCCCGACTCTAAATTCCTTATAAGACTTACAAATATAAAAGTTTCCGCCTCGTTCGGTGTCCACAAATCAAGCCGAGTAGGTAGCAACTTGGGAGGGGGGGAGGAGAAGGATTTACGGCGTTTCGCGTGCGACAGGGAAATGCAAATACGTTGACCGCCCCCGCGTTCCCTGTCAAAGACATGCGACATCCAATAAAAATAGTGATTGTTAGGCAAGTTTTGTGGTTTATTTTAGGCAATAACAATAAGGTTTAACGAAGAGGATGAAACAATGGGAGTTTCTGGAGACATAAATAAGGGTAAGAACGATAATCGATGAACAAGCATCGTCATGGATGTCTTCATTTTATGTCGTTCAAACAAAACACATTCTAGTTTAAGAAATACTGACGAGGTTTCTTGAATAATTATAATAAAGGATACAAAAACATTGGAGAAACTTTCTTATACGTCAGAATCAAAATACTAACCAATCAAAAACATTCGTCGCTCAAAATGTCAGTTCTGTAGTTGTCAGGCAAAAAGTGAAAACAAAGCTAGGAGAACAAATTTATATTTTTAAACTTGATTCGCCCAGGGTAAATACTATTTGATTAAAATCGAGCTTTTATTGATGGCGATAGGTCATTTTTGGTATTTTGCCAATCATTCCTGACTTATAATATTTTTTACTTACGATTTTTGATACAGGTTTAGCTTATTAATCTTCACATTTGAACGAAATCGGTAAAACCGACTATGAAAAATGACGTCTTTTATAACAGCCCCATGTATAGTTGCCATATTTTCCCTGGTTTAAATCGTGACATTTTAACAAGGGAAAAAATTAATGAAGGGTTTGTTGATATACCTATAAACAAGTAGGGGGGGGGGGGAGAATTTGTGAAGAAAAAATAAATAAACATAAGTAAAAGAACAGTTTTCAGCTGTTAACAGAATTAGTTTATGTAGTCGTTTAAAGTTCCAAAGCACGTTCATAATTCTATAAAGTAGAACAAATTAATTTATATATAATTCAGCAAGGCCTAAATATGTTTGCTAAAAAACTCCTTCGCTGTCACTCAACCTACAGAGATGGGGATGGTCTCATTGGTAAGCTTAGGGTCTTAGGATCAATAGCATATATAAAATGTGACCATGTGACCTAACCCACTTTCACAAGAGCGATTTAAGGGATTTTGAAATGGTTTTTGGCGAGAACCCAATTTGTCTGTTTCTGGAGTTCTCATGGGATGTTTTTCATACGGTTTGTTTTAAATTAATGAACATTTTGCCATTATTTGCAAAACATTGTAAAATATCAAATTCATTTCATTTTTATATTAATTTTAAAAAAACACTATTCATACATTTTGTAATGTATTACGCCTAATCAGCTGTTTTAAGTACGGATTGTTATATTGGTTGCTATGGTAACTTAATTTGTATGTTAAATCAAGTTTAAAACACTCTCCAAATTGTTTCACATTCGTCTATGATAGGCGAAACCTAATCTTTGTGCGCTAACGAACTCCTCGCACCCAATCAAACTGGGAATGGTCTCATTGGGAAGCCAAGGGTCCGAGGATCAATAGCATATATACAACGTGACCTAACGTCCGGTTGTAAGGTCACTATTGCGGACTTTTTAAATGGTTTTTGGCGATGACAGTATTAATGCCTATTTCTGGAATTCTACGTCGCCAATTTTTACGCGATTAGTTTTAAATGAAAGAACATTTAATATACCTCTTCTAATTATACCATATTAATCCTTATTATTGTACTTATGAGTTTTGAAACGTTATTTTGTTATGTTTGATGTTTAATTAATTCATCCATTTTGTTTGTTATTACAGTCATTGAAAGAAAACAATCATATTTGAAAAGCTAGGATTGTAATATTGAGGGAACAATAAATGTAATTTTCTATTTACACTACAACCTATAAAAATATTTATTTATTTTTTAATACGAAATTCAAAAGCGAGGCAACTCTCGGAAGAGGTCTTTGTCCGGTTTCCTAGGACAATTTGTTTTCTTAATGTTTTCAAAATAGCCTTTCTAGAGGTTTTTTTAAACTAGTTACACTATATTACACCTTACTATTAAACGTATGGGTCATTTGTTATATAGTGGCGCTTGACCTTCATAGGGCAAACGGGTGCCCGTCACTTTATAGTGGTGGGGGAAGCGAGTGAGTCAGTGTTCCACCGTCCTTTCGTCAGTGCGTTTCTATACAGTGTATTACAGACTGCCCTCCCTCCAAGCGCCACCACATAACAAATGAGCTATAATAGGGTGACCTCTGGTTTTATTTTAATTGATCTTATTTTCTATTTTTGTTTCTCGTTTTATTTAAATCGTGTTCAGGTTAGGCTATATTTAGTATAAAACAAGCATTTAATATTTATGTATTGTGGGATTAAGTGGAAGAGAGGAACTGATGGTCCTAACTGCGCCCTTAAAGACTTTTCTTCTCTATTCTATTTGACAAAAAGTGAAAAGCAAATAAGGACAAAATCTTTGCTTTACGGAGAATATACAGCGGGCTTCTATTAGAATACGGAAGTAGGCTATACAAAAAGTGTTTTAGACTAGGTGGTAAAACAGGCTTTCTAAATATTAACAATTATGTCAACATTCAGCTAACGAAGACTGTATATTGTAATAACAATTTAAACGGTTTTTGAATATAATAACAAAACGATTAAATGAGTTATTTCAATATTTGTGTAAAATTTTGTTTTATTTACAAAATATTTTACCACATTTGTTATCAAACTATAATGTATCGAACAAAAACAAGCAATATTTTATCGGAAAAGTACAAATAAAATGCTTACTTCTTTGTTGGACGCTACTCAACACAAAATGTGACGGTTATTGAACGAGCATCTTCAAACAAGAACTTGGGTTCGATCCAAGACATTCGTTCAAAGTTTTATTACAACACAATGGAGTACCACCATTCAAAAATGTTTGAAAGTCGAGAATACACTAACCCAGAAGCCCCTGCCACAGCCCACAACGCGGTTTTAAATTTCAAAATATCTCTAATGTATTACGTTACATTGATTTCTAAAGATAGCCACGCCCACTTTAACATCCTTTGATAGATTTCTTTCAAATCGGTTTTTAAAAGTTTGCCATTGTTGTTTGTCGACCGCCCCCTTGAGGGCGGTGTCACATACTTCCTGTCGGGTGATCCCTTATCCTAACCGGAGGAAGCGTGAAATTAGGGCGGCCATTTTTAACCCCTTCTCTCATTACGTCATCTAATATTGTTTTATTTTTTGCAAAGCGGTCACGGCCTGCTTCAGTATATGTAAATAATACCCCGTCAGAGGTTAAAAACAGTATGATTAAACTGGATTCAGGATGGCCTACAATTACCTTAATGGAAGGATGTTTTTTTGTTTTCATTTGATTATAAGCTTAAAAACTCAACCGGTCATTTACAGCCGCGAGCAAAGGTAAAGGTTTTGTATTTTTTTGTTTTTGTTGATTTATTAACAGTTATAAAAAAAGGTAGGGTGATTTTAATATAAAACATGAAAGGGAAAAGAGAGCAATAAGGACAGACAATTACAAAGTAGTAGGTCTATATATAACCGCTCACACACAAACGTCTGCTTACAATTATATAACTTCGAACAAATGTGATCTTTAAAATTTACCTAATTAAAAAAACTCATTAAAAATACACACTCTTTTTTAAGTACATAATTATCACTCTTGACCAACTATTATTCTTTTCGGGCCTTGATGCTATTAGAGTTTCGACGGCTTTATTTTATCTTCATTTGTTTTGTTTTAATAAGGCGATGATAACTGAGACGTTTTTCGCCTTTAAACAACATGCTTTTAGGAAACTTTGTAACTAATGTAAGTCTTGGTATATAGGGCAAATTTGTTCTACCTCTTAATAATATTTTGAAGGCAAAAATAAAATTTTAACATAACCTAACCTAACCTACATGGTAACCCTTAATGAAGTGGTACATCTTTTTAAAAGGTACAAAGTGTACATAACGACGATTCAGTTGCTAGCCCATAGAGAAAGTTTGGATGTAGTTGCCATAAAAAATATTTACAAAATGGTGGCATTTACTAATTTTTGATTTTACTGATAACTCATAAACTGATATTTTGGGATGTATGCCGTTCAATACATTTTGTTTGGATCCTTAAAGGGTAGACTTGAACAAAATTTTATTAAAATTGTTCGAGAAGAATTTGAGAAAAGCATTTTTTTAGTTTTTTTTATACCATCTACCCTCAAATTTTAAGTTAATTAAGAAATGAAGAAAGGGGTCCCAAAATATGGCAAACTTACCTGTAGACTAAATTTCATTAAAATCTGTCTACTGTGTGTTAAATAGTGCACATATGGCAAGCAGAAGTCATTCCACTTGACTTCAGGTGACGTCAAAGTGGGTAAATCTGTACATGTGAGAAGCAAAGCAAAATACACTTCTCCCTAAAAAAAAAAAAAAAAAAAAAAAAAAAAAAAAAAAAAAAAAAAAAAAAAAAAACCAGAAATGAAACATAAAACAGTACAAAATAAAAAAAAACAAAGAAAGAAATACACCTCAGAAGCATGAAATAAAATATGTACAAATATAAATAATAATAATTTTATTATAAAAGAAGAAACGCTCACAAAAGCAACTAATAGTCTAAATGATAAAATTTTATAATTCATTTGGTAAATTTGTATTTATTGGTTACGAGTTTTTCCTTTTATCTTATGATCCTTAATGTGTGAAAGGTCGGTTAAAATGATAAGCGAGTAAGACTAGGTTAGGTTATTACACTTTAGATAAGGTTAGGTTATAACACTTAGGGTAAGGTTAGGTTATAACACTTTAGGTAAGGTTAGGTTTAACACTTTAGGTAAGGATAGGTTTTAACACTTTAGGTAAGGTTAGATTATAACACTTTAGGTAAGGTTAGGTTATAACACTTAGGTAAGGTTAGGTTATAACATTTTAGGTAAGGTTGGGTTTAATACTTTAGGTAAGGTTAGGTTATAAAACTTTAGGTAAGGTTAGGTGCTAACACTTTAGGTAAGGTTAGATTATAACACTATAGGTAAGGTTAGATTATAACACTATAGGTAAGGTTAAGTTATAACACTTTAGGTAAGGTTAGGTAAAAACACTTTGTGTAAGGTTAGGCTAAGACAAAGGTTTCGATCTGTTTGTCGTCTTTAATATAATCACGTACACACACCTTCTTACAACGCAGCATACACAATTTGCTCATCCACAGAACCTAAACAAGAAACACCATTCAACGATCATTTCACGTACGCCCTTCACACGGAATATACTCTCTGAATATAAATACTGTCATTGGTTCATAAGCTCGGATTTACAAAATGACAAGATGTTGGGATATTATGTCGACAATAAAATATATTAAACTCAAAGCACGGACAAAATGTGCATTGAATCATAAAGTCGATTTATGGCTGTCATAAATAATGAAACGTACATGTCACGTCCATAAAGAGTCATTAATGTCTGACGTATGACTCGGTGGTATTTCAAGTGACGGATCGAAGAGCGTGAAACTATAACTTTGTAAGATATTAAATGTTGAATTGTCGTTGACATACGGTATGACTCGAGTACAGTATAATGCATCGCTCTTATTGTTCAATTTTATGGAGTTCTATGAATAAAACGAACTTGAGACATAATTATTCTAGTTTATTAGAGAGAATATTTAAAAGATTGGAAAAGCTCTTAAAGTTTTTACGACTTTCTTTATTTAAACAGTCTTTTATGTAATCTAGATGATGCAGTGATTCCCGGTTAGTCTAGATTGGTGTGAGAGAAGTTCAATCTTATTTTGAGCTTAAAATGTTACGGTGTTGACCCAACATCGCGGATTAAGGAAAAGCTATGATTGGAAGGTAATTCTGGCGCGAGAATTAACATTACAGCCGGGGGAACTTAATCTGCTGAAATGCAAAATGGACGAACAAAACTTTTCAGATACTAAAAAAAAAAAAAAAAAAAAAAACCTCCTTGGCGCAAGAGCCCGTAAAGTTGCTAAGTTGGCTTTTCAGTCGGGTAACGTTAGCACATGGATATTCCCGTCGCCTTGATCTAGCATTCTCAACCTGACATCCCTAACAATTGCACCTCACTATGGTGGGTCAACACCGTAAATCTTTGATCCCACAGGTATTGAATCCGGAACTCTCACTAATGAAGTGAAAGTGCTCTCACTAACACCAAGAGCAGACGAAGGATTTATCGTCATTTAAAATTACATAAATATATTTATTTATTGGGAAAAGTTGAAGATATAAAATTTATTCCTTATCACTTTTGTTACAAGTAATTTTAACATTATTTTTTTGATTAGGTATTCATTATGTTTCAGTAAACCCGAGTTTAAGATATAAGATAATATTGAAATTAGTTTAATTACACATTGTTGTTCATAAAACAAAATTTAATAATAGTAAATTGTATTATTTGAAATGTAAAAGCTAAGGAATTAAACGGATTTTGTTTAAAATTGGTTATGTTTTTTTGGTTCTTATAATTTGTTTATAATTAATGATTATGTGTGGAGTCCACGGTTGGTCAGCAGTTAGCGCCTCGTTTAATTCCTTAGAGGACCAGGGTTCAATCCCTGCAGTGGGTTAAAAAGTTATGATGTTGAGCCAGAATCGTCGGAAGAGGAGAGTATGATTGGTAGCGAATTCTGGTTGTGAAGTTTAGAATTAAAACGACGAGAATATACCTCGACAAGATTATTGCTATTAGAACGAAATAGTATTTAAAAGTAAAAAATTCAAAAAAAATTATTACTGAAAAATATGATTGGAATATTGATATTACTAATATGATCTCTAAATTTTCCAGACTTGTATTATAGAATTACCTGAACTTATTCTGACTTTTCCCATGACCTACTGAATTGCCTAGCTTTTACAGATTTACCCTGATCTACAACCTTGTCTTCCTTGATTTATCGTTGTTTCCTCTAAAATTCCAAAGGCTAAAGCAAGCTAGCCTTGTTGTAGATTTATTTTTTAATCGTTGTGGATTGGTACAAATAAGACTGCCAACATATTTGAGTTTAATTTATTCAATCTAACCGTAAATTAATTTCTAATTTGTAATTGATCTAATATATACCTCCCACTATCCTCGATTTTACCCCAGCCTCTATAAAGTTTTCCCGTGATGAGTTGTAAGCTCTCAGGATAAGGGACGGAACCCCACGGGTTTAGTATTGTCTTTGTAAAGGCACGTACCACGACTCCATCCATCCAGGAGGCCAGGATTTGCTCCCTCTGATAATGGAGATTCTATGCCTTTGTAGTAGGTTCAGGAAGGTATGTTCTATAAATAAACAAAGAGTTCCAAACACCCTGCAAACGCATAGTTTGGCGTCTGTGAGACTTTAAAAATAAGATTTCTAAGAAACAAATTTAGATACAGAGTCTAAATTTTGTATACGGGTATTTGAGAATTATGTTTAACAGGCCTATATGAAATTATAATTTTACACACTATTGTTTCAAAATGTCGCTGATTTCAAATGATTGATGCCGACAATATCTGAAAAATGTTTCATTATAAAATAAAACGTACAAACGTATTTGCATTTTTATGCGAGAACCATATATGTTTCTTTTTAAAATAGTAACTAAAATATGCAGTATAACAAACACACAGAACACAATTCTCATAAAAAAAAATAAATAAAATACGCCTAAATATCAGACGCGTTTCAACGACAAGGTCGTCCTCTTCAGTGATACACCAGCTACACCAATCAAACCACACCTGATGGAAGTTGTGATTTGGTTGGTGTAGCTGGTGTATCACTGAAGAGGACGACCTTGTCGTTGAAACGCGTCTGATACTTAGGCGTATTTTTTTTATGAGAATTGTGTTCTGTGTGTTTGTTATACTGTATAGTTTTTCTCATAAGTCAAGCTCAGCATTTAATAACTGAAATATGCTATCTCTTAGAACTTTCTTTCAAACTGATTAAGGTAACGATTTTCACACTTGTGGAATTTCCAATCACCCAATGAATGAAAACACAAGAAACGGTGTTTTAATGTCTTCATTTTCAGTTATAACATGTACAAAAACAGTTTTAGTATTTTAGTACTGATGTTTTGTGTCTATAAGAACTGAAGATGACCACTTATTTATTAAAAAGTCATCTTATTACAAATAAATTGTTTATTGTGGAATATTGTGTTATCATTAATTTGAGGGTTTAAGAAAACTATTTATTCAAAATCCAATTGGTCCACAATTGTTACGAAAGATTTCTATTTGATGACAATTTCAGAAACCTTAGTTTCGGGAAGTTGGAGGTCGTGTTGTGTTGATTACATATCATTTTGTGAGACTAAAAAAATAATAAAGGTAGGAAACATTTGTGTGCTGTAGTAAATTTACAAGAATTTATTATTTATTTAAACGAAAACGACAATATCCCACAGACTTAGAAATAATAATAATCAACCCACAGACTTAGAAAATTTCTCGCATACTCATAAACAATATAAAAACAATAACGGACACAGAGAATTGTTCCCTATTCTGAAAAAAAAATCTGACTATTTTTAAATAGAAAAAATAAAACATAATCGCCATCTGAGAAGTATGAATATCTCAATTTGGCTTGAGGCGTTTCATTTGAGTTTTTTTTCTAAGCAAATACTAAATTTCAAAAACTGTACTGGATATTCAAAAGAACAGAAATTCAATAATGTTTTTAAACGTAAATGTACGACTGTGATTTTATTACAAATAACTACATCAATTAAAAAAACGTGAACAAGACAAAAATAAAACATATACACATGATAAAAACAATAACTGTAAATTAACCTTCTTAAAAGATAACATTGTAAAGGTCGAAACTAATTCAACTCAAACTCTGGATAATTAAGTACATACGACTTTAAACAATTAACGCTAGCAATATTGAAACCGGGGAATTTATATTTAAATAGTTCATTTCTCTAATGGAAGGAAATATGGTTCAAAGTATAAATTGTGGTGCAATATGTTGCCAACAAAGTTCTGAATACATTGAATATGTAATTAGAACATGTATTCAGAATTATTTTAATAACTTTACAGGTACGTAATAATTTTAAGAAAATATTGACAAGGACAGCAAGAAAGAAAACTATTAATAACTATTAAAATGTTTCGAAGGAAAATGAATAATTTTCGGAAAATCTGCAGGTAGTAGGCCTACTGTTTAATTTGACACCTCCATCATTATACAGTAATTGGTTGTAAAGGAAAGAATGTGATCTTTCATCAATGTTTCAAACCAGGACTTTATATTGCATGTATTCAAAATACTGTAGCGGCCGTTCACAATTTTTAATGTCGAACAAATCAAAACTATTAACTATTTTAAAAGGCCGCCATTTAGAAAACATGCAAAACATCCCTGTTTGTAGATACATTGGTAAAAGGTCACATCAAAAATATGTGTATTAAATTCGGACTGGTATCTAATTTATTTCCGAAAATATAATGTATTTTTTGTAAAATCATAAAATGTGTGGACAGACAGAAACTAAGCATGTTTGGTCATATTCAAAGGGAAGTTTTTACTTATTTTGACCCAAGGAATCATATCCTACATTCTGGAACGTGGTTCGGAAACATTCGGTACATTCTTTACATTTTGCTTTTTTTCGTACAGAAAGTAAATAAATAAGTAAAGATAAAAACCATACTACATCTATAATTTGCAATTTTTTTTCCAAATAGTAATTCACCACCTGCTATTCTTAAAGAAAATGTGAACATTCCAACGCATTTGAACTCTCTACATTTCTTTTTAACCGAAGTAAAACATCCTCTCAAACCAAAAGCGCCGCAAAACAAACTTAAACTAATTAAACTGATTTTCTCCAACTGTTTGTAATTATGAGCCGGTTAAATAATTAATCTTCAATTATCTTATTAGTTGCGAATGTTGTAAGAGTAATTGGTGCAACTGCGATATAATAACTGAGTTGATTTGCGAAAAGAAGCCGTCAATAAAATGTTGAATGTGTATTACTCAGTTTGGAAACCTGACGCTATGTGTAGTAGAAGAAACTAACCGGGGAAAGAAATCCACTGATAGGATACAAGATAAACATTTATTGTATTTTCATTCTAACGTTTAACTTCATTAAAATAATAAATAAAAAATTGACAATATCTCCTAGAGCTTTCTGGGAAAACTAAGTAATTGCATTAGTAGAGAGAAATAGTGTAACATAGTGCAGGCGATTCCAAGGATCACCCTCCCTCAACATTTTGATACTTTTTCACCCCGTTTTGACTCTTTTTCAATCTCTTTCCCCCCTATTTAAAATTTCTACCCACCACCTTTCATCTCCTCTACCGTAAATTTGCCCTCACCCCTCCCCCATTCGATCCATTTCCAAAACAAATTTCTAAATTCACCCAACCCGTAATGCATTTAAAGTGCATATCAGTGTTTATTTTATAATAATTGTAGTTCTATTAGTCATAGAAAATTTTTGTTTTAAAAAAAAAAAATCTTGCAAACCATATGAGTGATACTTACTTGCAATGGTTTTCAAATCTCAAAAAATTAAAAATCTTTAATAACTCGTACTTTGGCAGTTATTATGAAACTTTCACCGAATTTAAGTTAAACGTTGTTCGCGGGAAATAGCTTTATTAAAGAATAATTGTGGACATTTTCAAATAGCAATATTTATTATTTTCGTTAAAAATGGCGTTTTAAAAATAAAATTGCCTGTCATATTAGGTCGTAAGGATTTTTTTTTTCGACGTGATAAAGTCAATAAATATACAATCCCCATTTTTTGTGTTAAAAAAGTGTTTGATTAAATTTTATCATTGTCAACAAAATTATTAAAATTGTGCATTATTATACTTATATTTCATAAATAGATGAGAAATCTGAGACTTGGAGTTTGTGTTTTGTTAGAACGGTAATTTTTAATATATCTTCCTAAAATGTTGACTAAAATATTCATTTAAGAATGAAATACTTCATGAAAATATGTACTAGATGGAATGTTTAACATATTAGAATTTGATATTACAGCAAGCCAGTTCATGATCCAAGTTTCTTTAAAGGCCTTGATAAACTCCCCGTAGCTAATACTTATCTCACACTCGATTTTACATTTCTGGTAATCATCTTCAGTTGTTAGATGTACACAAACTTTAAACTACTGAAGAAAAAGAAGTGAGAACAATGCTACGTCGTGGCCTTGGAAATTCATTAGAATAGCTTTTGGTTTAGTGATAAGACAACTGAAGAAGTTGACTTAATCGAAATGTCATAGTTGTGAAAATTTTCCTAATTTACCAATTGATTTTACATTATACCAAGTGGCAAAAAGTTCCAGCACGCTTAAAGTTTAGAAGATAGAAAGCTCAAATTTAAGATATGTTTTATTAGTGTACAAATACCATATTTAAGTTAAATAAAAACCCACCCCAAAATGCTGTCATTGGCGACTTTACAAATGTAAAGCTTCATAGAGTAATTTATCAATTAATGGCACCAAAATTTATCATATAAGTGGGTGAATTTATCTTATAATATGAAAAGATAGTTTATTTAAATCAAAACATATTTTTAAGCTTTCAAGCTTTCGAGTTGAAAAGTTATTTACAGTCCCTGAATTTTTTTTGACACCCGTTGTAAATGTAATTTCCTACTCTTTTAATTCTAGAATGTTGTTTTTATAAACAACCTTCGGTAATATTTTAAAAGAGAATATCTAAAACTCAAATCGTATGCATTTCATTTGAAATGTAATATCACACATTCATTGCTATCATTGCACTGACGGATTCATTGTGGAAACAAAACAACAGATCCACTTTGTTCCCATCAAAACAAGAACACTGATTTATGTTTTCTGTTCTGTATTCCCGTAGTAATTTAAATGAAGTATTACATTTATGAATAATAATACATTTTAGGAGATATCTAAAATAACAAATCCCCCTCCCTCATTATTTATTTCTTCTTTACCAACTTTCCTTTCGTGAAGAAGATGATCGTTCACCATTTATTTTTCAGCACATTACACAAGAAAACAAACAAATAAAACGTGAAAAATATCTTCACTTGTTATAAATCGTTCAAAACGGCAAATAAAGTCACTAAAGAAAGTTTTAAAATGCCATCCAAAGACTACGGCGACATCTTTAAGTCTTTCCAAATGGTCTAAATGTGTAAACATATTGTGCGTTCTACTATTTGTTTTGTCGACACCCACTTCCTATATCTATCTGATTTCATCTTCCCCTCTTTCTAACTCCTACTCTCACACTGATGTCTTTATGTGCTTAAGAAGGTTTAGAGATTTTATCAATAATATTATCACGTTCTTATTGATTAGAGGCATTAATGTCTCTTTGTAGGAGAATAAAATTGTATGATATGAATAAGTTGGAGAAGCAATTCTCAGATTTTGATACAAGCCTATTTTATACTTACTGAGCGTTTCAGCTATGTGTGTCTATCGTCAGCGCATAATTTTCCCTTCTCGACATTTTTGTTGTTCATTTTTGATTGTTCAAAATTTGGAGTTAGCTGTTATAAGGTCGAAACAAAAATTTCGATTTATCAAACAATTTTAGTTCACTCTAACGATTTCTAAAATGTAGTTTTTAAAAGACTCAAATGAAACATACTGCTCGTCATCACTATTATAATATTGGTGAACAAGAATTGCTTAAATCCAATTAACAGCTACTTAGGAAAATTATATATCTATAGGGTTTAATAAACGGAAGGACGTAAACTATTGTCCTTCCTTGAAGTAATAACATCGTGCTTGTTGTAGACAGGAAGAGATATCGGTTACTTGAGGATTAACAAAGTATTTCTGATGGAATCCTCCACAATACCGATTCTACCCGACGGTTAAACCTATTATGATTGACTGGTGTGGTTGTGTGGTGTTTTCGTAGGATTTTGGAGATGTTCGGTGATAATTTTAAGGTCCGAGATCAAGATTTGCTTTTCTTGCGTCGATTTTGGTATTTTCATAAAATATTAAATACTTTTTTATTCTATTGTTGCAAGGTCCTCGATATTACAGCCATGTAAAATGTTATGATATTGTCTACAAATTGTACCAAAGTTTACTATTGCTATCTAGTTTCTTGTTAATTTTGTTTAAATTGTATTATATTATTGTTTAGTTTCAATTTTAATGTTAAGTTGATGTTACTTGCGATGGTTTTACCACATTAACCCCCTCTACCCCCAACATAAAAAACAATTATAATCAATAAATTGAAAGAGGTGGTCATAAACTGCATACTTCATAACGCAGAAGACTCTTGATGATGTGTATGTAAACAGATCAATAATAGTAAGGTTATTTACCTTATTAAAAAAATAAAAGACACTGTAGAGGGACTAATAGCTATATAAAACTTTTCTTCTAGTGTATATATAGGTATTATATATATATATATATATATATATATATATATATATATATATATATATATATATATATTATAGAAAAGTAAACAAAAGAGTACAAATAATGTTTTCGCTATTATTTCGTTTATTATAAACTTATTCGTAGCACAATAGAAGATAACAATTTATGCAGAAACTGCAAATATCATAAATTGATATTTTCAATCCTCCTACTGATAAGTTTCCAATAAACGAAATGTTAGCTAAGGCATTTTGTATATTTGTTTGTTTACTTTTTCTGTGATTTTTATACCAGAAGTAATATTTTTAATATGTTATTATTTCCTTAGAAGAACTTTATATAATAAATTTGTAATTTGCAAATAACTAATGCACATACTTTTTTTTTCAGTAGAATCTAAACTAATTTAAAAAATTGACTAAAAATAGCAAAAATAATATTTAGTTAATAAATTGTGTCACCAAAAAATATATGTATTCTCTACATTCTTTTCCATTCCTAATTATTAGAGCCAATAATGTTTTCTTTCGGAAATATCACATCAGATAGACTGGAGAGCAGTATATTAGTTATAGACATATTTGATTGAAACTTTGTCAAAAACATCCCCTCATCGAACAGACACATTGACACTCGTCCTGAACCCTTAACTCCCCCGGGATATTACTCCTGTCTCTCCGCGTTTCCTTTATATCCATCTTTTTTTTATCCTTTTTCTGGTTTATCTTTCCTCGGGTCCGGCTGATTTATGTAGCTTTGACGTTCATTTCCTGTCCGTTTTCAGCAATCCACAAATCCTTAGATGATAAATGCATTGTTTTTATGGTTCGCCGTCGTAACTGAGTTTTGTCCGGGAAGTTGAATGATGCCTAATAAATTCAATGGTAGGAAATGAAATCATTCCATTCGGCTAGGAAACTATTTATTTTAAGCGAAATTGACAAAATACCTTTACAGTATTTGGTAGTTTCTCCAATTTATTAAAAGAATTAATCTATTTTACTTTACTATGGTTTAATAGGTCACTTGACATCATTTGTACATACACAAAGTAATACACGACGTTTCGAGAACGTAAATCAACATCTGTTATCACGTGATAAACCTAGATTATGAAAAAATAGTTAAAAACATGAATGAAAATAGCTTATTAGCCTAAAGCCATGTGGAAACTATAAGATACAAACCTATTTTAATATTTTAACAGCGTAAAAAAGTAATATAATGGACTAAAAATTAGAATTATACAGTTTTGACAATTCTGAATCGGTACCTTTTCTCCGCTCCATACATTTTATTTTCTATGTTTAGTTTAAACATAGTGTTGTTAGTCAGGATTGTAAATTGAATCAACTAATATAGGTGAAATACTTTGTAGTCAAACATCCTTGTATATACGAGTGGACTACTGGTTTCTACGGTATACCGTCATCTTCAGGTCCGTATCATCATCCTTTTTTTTAGTTTGTTCTTTTTTGGACTTCGTCGATTTATTATACTTTTAACACTTATGTATAAACAGGTACACAAGATTACTGACACAAAATTTAAATAACGAAAAAATACTTATTAAAAAAACCAATTTCACGCATTAATTGAAAAAAAAAGTCTAATTATATTGCTATTTAATGTTCTTTATTAAATAAGTTCATAAAAGAACCCAGTTGTACGTGGGTCATTTTTTAAGTAAGAACCGTTTTTAGGTGGAGTAACAGCAATTTTATTTATGAACATAAATTGTAGACTATCAAAAACTTATGTAGGGTATGAACATATTATTACTTTTCTACATAGTCACCAAGAATATCTAAGCATTTGTCAAGTCGTGGCTATAGCTTTTGAAACCCCTCAACATAGAACTCTGCCGCCTGAGTATTTAACCAGTTAGTAACAGTTTCTTTCAACACGTCATAATTTTCAAATCACTTTCCATGGTGATTTGATGGTGCCAAGTCAGGGCTGTAGGGGGGATGGTCCAGTAATTCCCATCGAAAGTTGGCCAGTTTCGTCTTGGTCATTTCTGCAGCGTGAGGCCCAGCGTTATCGTGAATACAGCACGACGCCGCTAGACAGAAATCCCCGCCGGCAGTTTTGAACCCCTAAGCTTGGTTAGTGTTTCGCAATATCTCTCAGCATTTATGGTCATTCCTCTTCGCAGAAAGTCACATTTGGGCGGGTTTATTGATTAACATGGCGAAAAAACAAAGCAGTGTTACATTAGAACCAAGAGTGGCAGAGACATGAAATCAACTGACTGCATAGTTGGGGACTAGGCAAGCGTGGCTAACCTTGAACGGGCGTCACGTGACAGCCTGCACGGTTGCAATGAGCAAACGGTTCTTACTTAAAAATGACCTCTCGTATATATATATAGACAAGTCCTTAACTGATAAATCCAGTACTAAAGTGGGTCTTGAAGATGAAGGAACTCCGAAACGCGTTGACAAATATAAATAATAAGACAATGCTAGGATTGGCAGAAGATTGTACTCAAATTGATTATGTAGATCCTAGCAGATATAATAACTACAATAATTTCTTACTATGACTAGTAGATTTCTTTCCTCGTTGGAGGCGTAAGCAATCCAACTACTGTGTATATATTATTTTTATTGTAACAATTATCAAGAATATTAAACTAAATTTTAGGAAAAAAATCGTAAAGAAGGCAACAATCTAACTGCCGTTTGAATAATAATTTATTTTATATTTTCCTAACCCTGTACAAATTCAAGAAGGTGTTAATATACAAGGTATTCATAAAATCATTTGTCAGACTTCAGGAATTGATAGCGGACATCAAAAAAACAAAACAAAACAAAAAATTTATATTCTACCCAAAAACTCTTCCTTTTCCGTCTGTCCGTCATTTTGTGTTTTTTTCAGTAACATGATGAAACTTCAAAATGAAGAAAAATATGAATACCAATTTTTCAAAACGTATTCTACCAATAATTTGTATTTTTTCTAAATATCTTATCACTTTTCACTTAACGGTTTCAAAATGGCGCCTATTTAAACTGAAATTACAGAGAAACAAAACGTAACCATTGTTAAGTCCGTCGAACTGCATAGCCATAGAAACAATCAATAGTTCCTTTCATTGTAATTTTATTTTATAATAGTCACTTTTGATCGCCAATGTATGGGTACACTATAAAAAGTGTAATTAATTGGCCTGATGATGTTGCCCATGGAGGCGAAACATGTTGCCTAAAATAAATCTACATTGACTTTATTTATGTATGTAATATAAACAAAACATATTATAAAGGCCGCCATTTTGAAACCATTAGTGAAAAGTTATAAGATTTTTTTAATCTACAAATTAATGGTATGAGAAGTTGTGTAAAATTTATGTCTCTATCGTTCTGGAGTTATTACAGAAATTTTCTTTCTCAACCTATTCTTAAAACCAAATTAAAACTAACCAAAACTATGTCTCATCGAAAATGTTAATTCGGTTTAATAAAGAAAATGAACTATGAACGATGACTGAAAAAAAAATAATTAATATGGCCAGAACTTTTATTATAACTTGCCTTATATATGGTGTTAGCGTATCCATCAAATCGAGATTTTAAGGACTGCTGTCAAGTTGCTTCTTGGTTTTATGCCAATTATTTTGAACCGTAATATTTTTCTAGACGCAATTTTGAACGCGGGTTTGGGTCATTACTTTTATTAAAATTTAAACGAAATCAGTTCGCTCCTTTTTAAGAAAAATGCTCTTATAACAGCATATGACGGACTGTTTGGTTTTAACCTTACTCTCGAACGAAATTCGATCAACATAGTTGGAGCCCTATTATGTTTACGCATTATACCCTTAAATTTTAAGTTATTAAAAAAAAAAAAAAAAAAAAAAAAAAGGAGAAAATCACGAGTTATGGTCATAATTAGCCCAAATTTTATTAAAATTGTTTCACTTATTTTGGCTTTAGAGCATTGCACAAACAAAACACGACGCGCTATACAGGCGTGATTCCAAGAATTTGTTTGGACTCGCGGGACTTCAAAACACATCCGCAAAAATAATTTTTGACCCAGACAATACTTCCTCTATACTAGCCTACATACATGTGAGAAATTAACGATAAATATGATTTTTAAACTACAAACATTTTAATATTCTTCAATAAGTTGACATTGAAAACTAACTAAAAACAAGTTACGTTAGAATTGTTTTAAGAAAACTACACATTTGCTTTTATTCGTTGCAAGGAAATAAGTAACTTTATAAAAGTCATATTAACTTACTTTACTGTAGTTACATTTATGTCCAACAGATCTACTCAAATATTTATTAACAACTGGACTTATTATATAAAATTACAGACATGATTCCGTTTTATACTTCTTTGATTACAAAGAAGTATTACGCTTCTTCCGTGACAGAAGAAAAAAGAGATTAAAGTGCATTTATTCCATGAATAATATATGGTCTTTCCTTAACTATATCTGCAGGTTCTATGTAATCTGCATCATTGTCTTTGTATACCATGTGTCCAAAAAGTCCCACCCCCTCTATTTTTTTTTTATTAATGGAAATAGACAGATTTGCTTTGGGGAAAGTTTAGATAACCAAAGGAGGAGTTTTTCGAAGTATCAAAATTTCCAAACCTTACCCACAAAATGGGGTAGTTTGGGGGTACGTCAAGAAATAGCAACCCCTATTGAGTGATACCTCATTATAAAGGTCTTTTCAAAATAAGAATAATGGCGGAAACCAATAATGTTCTCTAAGTTCACCCTACCCAACATAGCAACCAATCGAATTGTGAATTTTACGTTAATAATTAGACCGGAATTGTTACGAAATGTACAACAAGCTTTTGAGTCCAGAATGTATCTCTGCCAAAAAGTAAATGGTAGCCATTTCAAGAACTTAATATGAGCTAAAATAACAAGGTAAGGCTCTTACCATCATTTTACCAAGATAGAGCAGTTTGTAATGTAATAAAAACAACCGGAGTTTGTCGGTTAACATTCACAATTCGATTGGTCGCTATGTTGAGTAAGATGAACTTAGAGACCTCTGGTTTGCGTCATTATTCTTATTTTGAAAAGACCTTTAAAATGAGGTATCACTCAATATGGGTTGCTATTTCTTGACTTACCCCCAAACTAACCCATTTTGGGGGTAAGGGTTGAAAATTTTGATATTTCAAAAAACTCCTCCTTTGGTTATCTAAACTTTCCCCAAAGCAAATCTGTCTATTTCCATTAATTAAAAAAATAAGAGAGGGGAGGGACTTTTTGGACACATGGTATAATATTATATTTAGTTCTTTTGATGATGATTCTTTGATTTAGTTTATCTACCCAGTATACGAAATGTAAGGTAAATTTGATAATTCCCAAAAATTTCGATTTTTGTATTTGACGTTTCATAATCTCTGAAAACGGAAAAAGTTATTTTCAACATGCCTTCCGTCTTTCGTCGTCGAAATCGTCTATACGGCACGATAGGAACACGAAATTTAGTATTGGGGAATATTAGTTTGCCCATATAGAACTCTATTAAAATTCGGGAAAATTGAACAGAAAATATCAAAATAGCGGCCATTTAAGGTAGATTTGGTTCATATCTCAACTTTTATTCAATTTCTATCACACTTAATTAGATAAATATTAGGAGATTCAAATTATGCATGTAATGGTACGGAACTCCACCTCTCTTCGATGAAAAATAGTGAGGATATTGTAAAAAATGTAATTTCGAACCCTAATCTCAAAACAAGTGATTTGATTACGAAATCCGACATAACCGAGTTGCCGATTCGAGCGTAGCGAGTGGATTTTTTTAGAAAGTAGTGATATACACCATTACAAGATTCAGAAAACCTGTGTAACAACTGTTTTAAATAAACTAGCGCTACTTGGAGAAGACTCCTTGATCTGCGAAATACAATTTTTCCTGTATCACATTTAGAATATTTGCTTGTATTATATTGTATTATTGGGCTGGGCAAGTACTATGATGGGACCTATATGGTAGGTTTTACGTAGAATAAAGAATGTAACGAGGTGATTCTAACCGTTGTCGAGTTTTTGTGAGAATTTTGAGGTCCACTAAATCCCAAAAAAGTATTTGGGATATTTTGTTTTTTTGTCGTCCGGAGTATGTCGCCTGTGGTCTATGTAGTCCTATAGAACTCTTAAATCTAAACAAATTATAATGAAATTTGTAGTTATAGGCCTATCTCAGGTAATGATTTCTCATTTCTGTAATAAATTTAAGTATTGGAGTTAACCTAACCTACCACAAGAAAAAAATTAAAAACTCAGTTTTTCTCAAAATCGGCTCTAAAATATTTGCTCAAAATGAATACCCTGTGAACTAAACCAAAACGTATTGGTTTGCCATCTCTCCAAAATACCGGTTTGTGCGCTATCCATAAAACTAAAAAATCTCCCACAAAGCTGTTATAAAAAGTATCTTCTCAAAATGTGTTCTTCAAATTCGTTTAAATTTTAATGAAAAAGATTTATAAATAAGTTCAGTGTGTAAAATTACAAATAATAGGAAATTACAGTTTTTTTCAAAAACCGAAAACTAACCTTACCTAGCCATCATAAATTCATTTTTAAGATAACTTTATGATACACGTAAAGTATATTTAGAATTTTTTTTTATTATGTAGTTTAAAATAATATACAAAATCTAAAACCGCGTCTGTAGCTGACTATTTTTTAAAAACTTGTTAGTGACATTTTCCCGATAGTTAGTTTTGTTTCGTTTGTATTTGGATTCTTAACGAGTGTCTGAGAATGTTTGTAAGATGTTTTTTCAGACTATTTTAAAATATCTACTTTTTTTTTTTAGATTCCACAAAAAAGATTTATAAATATAAGTTTAAAACACATCTCACTTTATTTATAAACAAGAAATTTATTTCGTTATTTTTTCGTAGACGTTATTAAAAAGGAAATACTGTTTTTTTTTTTTTTTTTTTTTTTTTTTTTAACAGTAAGTTAAAACTTATAGTTTAATTATTTTGTAACATAGAACAAAATAAAGTTCATAACTTCCTTTCGAATTAATCGGGATTTAATAAAAACAAAAAAACTTAAAATTAAGCCAAATTCTTACTTGTTAGATTTATTAAGAAGAGGTGTTCCTGCATACAACACTTTCTCCATGCTCAGTGTTATTTAACAACATATTTTTGTCATTTAAGACTTCAGCAACAACAATTTCATCTCGGCTAATATATTCCATTCACTTTCATAATAACACTGAATCAATGCGATGCGTGTTTGTAAAGGTAACGTCAAGATTGAATTTAAAAAAAAATCAACTAATTAATCGCCTACTAGATTCCATACTTTGAAATTAGTCAACAATGAGAAAACAAGTTGCTATAGCAACAATGAAAATGTCAGTTGATGTAATAAACTATATCTGCATACAATAAAGAATTTTCTCAGGGATTGGATAAAAATTACGAAACCAAAACTAATTAAAATTTTAACTTACTTTCGAAAAATTCAGTATATTTTTTAAACTAAAAAAAGAAACGTTCAAATTAAATTGTTAATACAAAATTATGCCCACCCCTCAATATAGGCAATATATATAATATCTCACAAAACCGATCTAATTGAAATCCCCCACACCTCCCCAGTACAAAACTGTTTCATATCTCATTTTACCCTACTAATATCAGATATGTTGGAACACCCTATACTTTCCCTACTCAAGATTAGTTATAACTAATCGGAACTAATTTAATAAACAAAAAACATTTATGGTAACATTGTCTGATGAAGTTAACTAGTCAGGAAAGGTCCGACCCTATGATACAGGATATCGTGTTTATTTCTTGAGCGCTAGAGTAATTTATTGCTTGTCCAGTCCAGTGTAAGGATTAGACGTTGCGGACCAGTGGTTCCGTCGGACCGATCTTCTTCAGTTCCATCTTCTCACGACCCTCCAGACGTAACAGATCCCTACCTTCATCTGTTTCTCAGGTTCTCTAGAGACAGTCTGAATATCCACTCTAAGTTGAGATATATGTTCTTTTCTTTTATTTATTCAATCATATATTCGATGTTATACGCTAATATTTTGGGAGCTGATTCTAGAAATAAAAATCAGATAAAATATATAAATATAGGTCCAGAAACTCTTCTTTTTCCATCTGTCGGCCAATATGCGTTTTTACAAAAACAAACATATCTATGGAAACAGATTGAAGATTTGGTATACGCATTAGGCCTATTATGTAACGTTATACCAACTTACCAAGACTTCATTTTTAAAAATGGCGGACGTTTAAAAGTTTAATATCGAATATTTCAAAAACCATTAACATTATTAAATATTTAAACACATGATCCACTTTTAACGGAAAACAAAATTTCAGAATGATTTTTTTTTGCTAAAGATAACAGTGTTATCAAAAAAATTTCTAATTGTCTACATCAACCAAGATTAACTTAAACCAATATATTATGATAATATGATAATCGTTAAGAACAATATTATAATCTATTGCCCAGAAACGTGTTCAAAATGTTTAGAATTTCAAAAAGGTGTTTCAAAGTTGGTATAATTACACATTAACAAATACAAATTTCAAACTAAATTTCAATTAAATTAAATTAAGATAAATTTAAGTCAAATTTCATATGTAAGTATATTTTGGAACACCTTGTGATTTTTTATTGCTTCAAATTTACGCCAAATTTAGTGATGGGACAATACGAATTACGAATTTTTTAAGGGAAAACTTTTCGTATAGTTTGTTTGTCGCTTTTCTTGATCTCGTTTGTTTATTGTCATAGTTGTTTCGACTGCTCAGGCCCAGCTTTAACCATGGGTTACTTGCGTGGAGTACAAGTTTTATTTTTTGTTGCCAATAGCCCATAGGTCACATCTTCTAGGCTTATCAATTGATAAAGAGAGTTGAATCAATCTCTCGAAACGTCGTGAATTCATTTTTATATATGCAAATGTTCGAAGAAAAACTATATTTTCAAATAATGGTAAAACTAAAATTTAACGTTTATTTAGAAATATCAATTAGGCAAATATTATTTCAATAAAACCATTTACCCTCAGGGAGTTACTAAATACAGAGGTGAATCCCGAGAGGCGTGGCTGGGTCTACACTTTTTATATAGCCTTGTGTTAGATTCCTCTCTTTCATCCTTCCTAACAATATTCTATTAAGCAGCTCTTGTTCTATCCCGATTCTGACACTATAAGTATTCGAGGGTTAAGGGTCTTTATTTTATGTTTCCTTTGAAAAGCGATGGTTCCTTGACCGAGAGGTTTTTCGCTTTTAACCAAAAATTTTAACAGAAAAATAAAATAAAATAGTTTTTTGAAAATAATTTTTCACACATTGTTACGGCACACTACAAATTGAATACTGCTTCCAATAATGTTCAAACATGTTTTAAGATAAAAAATAAGATCATTATTTTAAAAAGAGAAAATTATAATTGCTGTGAAATATCAGCAATATCAGCAGAAATATAATAGTTTTTATACTTGGAATTTCAGGCAAATTTACCGCATAAACTAGATTTTACTATACGTCGAATTTGAAAGATCAGGTGTTCATAAAATGTTTAAATGGAGGCAGATTTTAGTGATGTTTTGGTAGTTTTTATCTAGCCTGTATGAGCTTTATAATAGTCCATTTTACTCAATTGGGGATCGGCATTTACTAATGCGAAATGGAGGTCCCTATTCCATCAACCAAATACAGAGTACCTATCATTAATGATTGGTTCTGTATAATTTACGATTCAGGATCTAAATAATTCCAAGATGGCGGCAAGATGAATTAGCCTTATATATTCTATCAAAATCCTCCAAAAATTAATGACCACCTCGCCCTTGCAAACTTGTAACATTGTTGAAGTAGAGAAGAGCACAGTTGAGAGGCTCATTAGAAAGTATAAAAGAACAGGTATTTACATGAAGTGAGTGGAAATCACTGCCAGAATCCTGCTAAGGACCTCTTGGTTGTCATCCACGTGCTTACTTCATGTGATCCTCTGTGAGAACAAAGGATCTAAGAAGCGAAGATACAGAACGTTTGTTAAGTAGCTAGATAATATTTTATACTTTTGTAACATTCTAAAGAATTCTAAATATTGTGCAAATATTACTTTATGTAAATACAGGTTATATATTAGTAGTATTAACACAAAAGAAGGAGTCAAATATACGAAGTTTATTTATATATACAACATTCTGTTATTTATTGTTAATCAATAGTTAGAAATATAGGGATTATTATACGTCTAGAGTAATGTGGAGAGACTAATTGTGATGTATTTATTGTATTGCTATTTTTCCCATTACTTGCAAACAAATAGAAATACGTAATACCTTTAAAAAAACAAAGTTACAACAAATCATATAGTGTAGACAATATTCTAGGTCAGTTAATAGGTGAGAAGAAACAGAATAAATATAACAATAGTGGAATCTATAAATTGAAATGTTGTGGTTTTATACATTTTACATATATGACAAACAGGAAAGACTTGTAGAACTAGATTTAAAGTTCAAATAATGAAAAACGCCGCAACACAAAACAGAACCACATTTGCTGAACATCTATAGGCTACAAGCCATCACGATTCCAAGTCCTTTGAGAGAAGAATTATTAGATAGCCTCACCTTGAAGAAACCAATAGGGACCGTGCGGGGTTGCCAACTCGTTTCCCCATTGTGGCAGCATTTGGCATTGCGATTCGTCCGCAGTTATATTCATTTAAAGCGCTCGAAAAATCAAAGATAATGCATTTTATTTTGCATCACAGTTGCAAAGAGCGTAATTTATCGAACAATTATCAAAACTTCATCCAAAACCTTTCCTTCCTTGAAAACAAATCATTAGAAATGTCACAACGGAAATAATATTTTCCCGACTAAATAAATAAATGTAATAGATTTATTTCTCTATAAGTTGCAATACACTTCAATAGAAAACTAGTATTATTTTTGTACCGGGTTATTATTATTATAACAGGGGAAATAATAGTTACCGTTAAAGCCTAATATATTTAAAAAATAAATATGTTAGTACCGCTGACATATTGTTAATATATCAGACTAAACATGTTTACTTTAATAAAATAAAAAACTACGCAAATACAATAAAACTACCTATTTGTACAACTCTATCAGTATTCCACGGCATCGATAGCCTCGCTCGGGCGTTAGCCTCGTGAAGGGAGCTGTTCGAATTGACAACCGGGCGCTCCCTACGGGCGCATAGTATAGTAAATAGTAATTACACCTAAAACAACATTGAAGAAATTTAGAAATTCTATACTGGGTGTTTCAGACCACATGGACACTATCTGTGTAGCGTCTAAACGAAACCAGATCAAAATTTCCTTCCAATTAGAACCCCCTTTTTCGACTCCAAAGAATTCAGGAAAATTATTTTCGACTCTTCTCGATGACCCAAAAGGGCACTTTTGGGGGGCAGGGTGGTATTTTTTGGAAAATTTTCAAATAGAAACATAGGTCGTGTGATACCTCATTTTAAAGGTCTCTCTTTTCTGAACATTTTGGAGCAAAAAAAATTGTTGTCTTTTCATTCCGTCTTTGAACTGTTCTCAATGCATAAACTTTCATATATCACCCGTTTATTTAAAACCATTTGATTTGAAGATTTAATTAACTGCCATAAAATCGAATTAAAGATTGAGTCTATTAATTAATTTTACTAAAATATAAGCTCTAAGAGCCCAAAAATAACTTAATATTTGTCCGATAAAAATATTACCTCGGGAGTTATAGGTTAAAATCGGAAAGAAAAAAAAAACATATGGGTCCTTATTTATACCTCCCAAGTGCTTTCGTCCCACGTGTTTTATATGCATTTTTTATGTAGAAGTGAA
The DNA here is from genome assembly GCA_963513935.1 of Aphrophora alni. Taxonomy (NCBI): domain Eukaryota; kingdom Metazoa; phylum Arthropoda; class Insecta; order Hemiptera; family Aphrophoridae; genus Aphrophora; species Aphrophora alni. The sequence goes on along the minus strand of OY740767.1, from coordinate 137,572,837 downwards.
ACCAGTACGTCAAGAAACAATTAAAATTAAATTAATCTATGCTTTTTACTTTTACCTCCTACTGACGACGGACGTCTTATAGCTCTTAGAGGCTACGTTTTAACAAATTTTGTCAAAATCAGTAGTGCTGATATTGAAAAAATGAAAATTAAAGTAGCTTCATTATTTTTTTTTTAAATTTCGAGATATAGTTAATATCCACAAAAACACATTTAGGCTGTAAAGCTATGCACAGATAAATCAACCATCTTGTGCTTGGGGACCAAAAAATTGTTTTATCCACGAAAAACTCTCAATCAAATATGTGATTCATCTCTTAAGTTTTATTAAATTAAAGTAAAAATATAAGTAATATAATTTTAGGTAATGTTTTTGGTTTACTATACAACCAATTACTGTATAATGATAGAGGTGTCAAATTAAACAGTATTACTTGCAGATTTTCCGAAAGTTATTAATTTTCTTTCGAAATACTTATTTGTAAAATTTATCATATCAATAATAAACCTGTTATGGGTAAATAACATGTTTCCGAAAACTTGTTATAAATTCAATTGTTATAAACTTGTTTGTTGCTTTTGATAATTAATAACAGTTATTTTTACGTTAAGCTAAATTTATCATTTCAATAACATCCCTGTTATGGGTAAATAACGTGTTTCACAAAAAAATTTGCAACTCATGCTATAAATTCTCAAATACGTTTTATTTTGTTTGAGAAATTTATAGCAGCCGTTTTAAATTACTTTTAGGTTAACTTAAATTTATCACTTAAATAACTGCCTGTTATGGGTAAATAGCATGTTTCACACATACAAAAAATATATAATAAACCAATGAAAAATAAATAAAAAATAAAACAGTTGTAAATTCTCGAATATGTTTTGTTTTCTTACTTTGTTTCAGAATTTATAACACCTGTTTTAACTTATTTTTAGTTTAACTTAAATTTATCAATTAAATAATGTGGTATGGATTAATAGCGTTCTACAAAATTATATTCAGTTGTTATAAATTCTCAAATGGATTTTTTATTTGTTTGACAATTTATTTAGCGTTTCAAACTATATTTGTTTAAATAATATATTTGAATAACCAAATTAACTTATATAGTGATTCTTTATTTGTGTGGATTATTGTTGTGTTGTGATTGCTTACATTTGACAAAATTAAAGAAAAGTTATGTTTTGTTTGCGAATTTATAACAGCTGTTTACGTTAACTTATGTAGTGTATACTTTATTTGTGAGGATTCACGTTGTGTAGTGATTGCTTACATTTCAAAAAACTAAACTAACTAAAAAGTGTAACAATTACTAACTTTATTTATAATTTATTGGTTCCATCTCTTAAAATATGCTTACTTTCTAAACGGCTTATTCGAAACTTAAAACATTCTTAAATAGAAACGACAAGTTGTTAGAAACAAGGTTGGAGAAATGGTTACAATAATATTTTTGTATAGTATTTGCTTTTGTGATGGGGTGTATGAGAACGATACCCAGCTACCTACGGATGAAGAAATAAAACATATACACACGTATACAAAGTGAAGAGGATTGCATATTCATGTAATCTTGACTAAATTATTCTCTTTATAAACTTCATATACCCGCGTTTCCCTAACACCGCATTATATATAATAAACAAATCTCATCCCCTGCATCTTTCTTCCGTTCTTTTCCAAATCTACTGTTTAACACAAACTTAATTACACTCTATCTCCTTCTTTCATCTGTGCTCTCTTTATACACACATTTGGGGGAGTAAATGAAATAATAAAAGTGTGAATACAATCCAAAAACGCAATACACTGGCTTGATAACTGTGATCCTGGAATCATCGGCAATGAAATTAACTAATAAACATTTAATTATGTCACACACAAATTTGGTCATTTTTATTACTAATACAGTATTGTTGTTTTTTTAATGAAATAATGCTTACTAAAACCTTTTTACGTATTTCTATTCTGCAGCAATTAAATAAGAAATGTTTATTTTTAAAGACTGATCATTTATTTTACTATCCTTAGATAATGAACAAAGAAATAATGTTTTACAGTTGAATAGTATTCTTTGTCAAAAGTTGGTAGATTTTTATTGGTATTAGAAATATAAAACTGTTTGCAGTCGCAAAGTATTCCTGACACATGACCAACATCATATTCCCGTTTGAACATTAAAGTAGTGTACTTTATAAACCTTTCTCTTTACCATTTTTGTTACAATCACTCTGTACATTGGTTAAATGCGATTAAAGGGTTGTCCGCCAAGGGTGTGTTTTCCTAACTCTTTTTTTTCAGTACGAGAAACTTAAGTGCTTTCTCTAAAGTTAACTGTTATAGTTATTCCTTGCGGTGAATTAACCGGAATTTTAGTTCTTTCCCTGCCTTAAAGCAGCGACATTCTATATGTTCTCTATATTGTGATTTATTCCCATAACTTAAGGAAGAGTAATTTGTATTTTAATCAGCTTTTAATAAAATCAGCCGTAACTGTCTTATATTTACACTCGTTTGGTTGATAGGATAGTCCATTTCATTTTATATATTAAGTTCTAATATTTTTTCGATTATGTAAGATACTAATTTTTTTATGGTATATTATTTGCCTTTTCCACTTCCAATTTACGATTTTCGAGCCAACATTTTCACTTTATTTCGATTTATGTATTAGGCTTAATCGCGGTTTTTTTTAATCAATAATTTTTATATTTTGAAGTCATTTGTTCGGCATATTTGGGTTAATCACGTGATAAAGACAGTCGATACATACTCCCGAAACTACGAGTATTAATATTATATAGGCCTATATATATATATATATATATATATATATATATATATATATATATATATATATATATATATATATATATATATATAGTGGTAAATATCGAATAAGATACATCAAATTTTAATTCAATAATATTAAATTTGTTATCACGTTACATCTAGGTGATGAAAAATCTTGAAACGAATTTCTCAGAAATAGTAAGTCTGTTTATTAAAACATGTTTCAACGACAAAGTCACTGAAGATGGGGACTTTGTGTATGAAACGCGTTTAAATAAACGTACTATTTTTGTTCAAAGTTTTAATCTATAAATCTATACAATGTAACAAGTCAAACTAAATAACTATATATATTCATAATTCTTTTTAATTGTATGGATTTAAATGTTTAAAGTTTGTTAGTTTCTTGTATTAAAAAAATTCATTAATACTCAAAATTTTCACATAATTATACCAGGTGTCCAAAAAGTCTGGGTACGACTTAATATTTTTTAAACCATAGCAGACAATTTGCAATTTCTTATAGGATCGTCCTATTGAGATGCAGATTGCGGCATTCAAATCTACTAACTGAGTTCTTTAAAATGAGGTATAAGTCGACCCATGCTTACATTTAAGATTTCCATGACTTTCACTGTGGGCCTTCTCCCCATGGTAGGCCTGTCATGGTAATAGCAAGAAAAAGTAGTTTACATAATCATATAACACTGTGCAAAGTTTATATATGTTATCTGCTTTGGTTTAAAAAATATTAACCAGGTGACTTTTTGGACACCTGGTATAAATATAATACTTACATAACGTTAAACGCTTTTTTTACTTGATTTAATCAAATTATTACTGCAATATTTTACGATATCTAATAACTATAAGCCGCTTAATAATTCTATAAATATTGGTGATGTAATTTTATAAAAAGTCTTGAGTTTTTAATTGACTACAGAAGTAAACAATGAACTTCACTTCGTGAAAAATTTCTATTAAATACGTATGTGAATTCAATTGTAGTTTTTATTAAATATTACATTTCGTTGCACACCTCAGGCTAGTTAATTATAAACAAAACATCATACAATAGTAAAACACATAAAAAACATGTCATGAACTTCCATTGTTGGCGTTATAACTTTTGTAATAAATTTCAATATACTGTACATTCTGCAGGTATTAATTGGTACTTATCAGTTTTCAACTTAAACAGAGGAAATCTTGTAGATTTATTCAAACCTTTTTGTTCATTTAATATGTTGTAAAGTTTGGAAGTGAAATTTAATTTTTCATTTAGTATATTTTTGTGATAAATGTATAAACTTCGTGTTCTTCTACTACATTCATTGTGTGTTCTTCATTTAGTCTATGTATACCGTTATGTTGTCGTGAATGCTGGTGTTGGTTTTCTATTAAATGTTCTGCAAATGTGTATTTTCTTTGATTGTTCTGCCAGTCTGTCCAATATATTGTTTATCGCCGTCATTGCATTTCAGTTTGTATATGTCACTGTTAGAATACATGTCTTTATTATTTTTCGTGTAGGTCAGTTGGTTTTGTGTGTAATTTTGTACTCGGGTTTCTGTAAAGAGTTTTGTACTCAGATTAGTTCATCAAATCCCGGCGAATATTGCATTGTTACGTAGTTGATTTCTTTTTTTGTTATTGTCGTTATTGTCATTTTTAGTTTTTTCTTAATTTTATATACCAAATATTTCAATAGTATGGAATCCTACCGTACTTTTTGAACTCGATTGAAATAGGAAAATAGAAATATGGGAATGTCTTTGGATAAATAGGACTTACTTTAAAAAATTCAACTTAATTTTCCTCAAAAGCAGGTCCTATTTATCCAAAAACATTCCCAAAGTTTCGTTTTCTTATTTCAAGTATTTTAAAAATTACGGAGAGGTTCCCACACTTTTAGAACACCCCGTATGTTGTTGTCTATTATTGAAGCTCTATAACCATTACTTTACGCTGTATGTTTGATTATTTAGATTTCAAAGGTTAGTGCTCGGTATTATAACCTGCCATGTTGTGTGAATCTGGGTGATTGGAGGATACATATGGCTTAGTTTTAGTTGGTTTTCTATATACGTTAAAGTTTTATTTGTCGTTTATTTTTGGAAACATTCTTTTTAATTCGATTTTTAATAACATATTTGAACATTTTTTACGTAATTTTATTAGTTTCTATTATAGATTTCGTATATTTAAAAAAAAGTTTACAAATATGAATTATAATGAAAAATGATGGAAATTTAAATTATAAGTATATATCTATAGCCTACTGTTGATACGGGAATTTCATGTATATTGTGTTACAAAACTGATTGCAGATTGTATGATACTTAGAAGTTTGAAAAACGTCATCCTAGCTCAATTTGTCTAAAAAAAATCCTTAATCTTTACGCACAATTATTCAAGTTAATCCAAACTATCAATAGCCTATCATCCCCTATGCAGGTGGCTATGTTACACTATTTGTCATCCCCAGCGCTCAGGTATAAATCTAAAATGTGTACCGGAGCCTAGGGGTTGTTTTGTTGCCTGCATCCCCTAATCTCCCCGCCTCAGTGACACAACCATAAGTCTTATTTATGAAACTGTTTAGTTGTACACAATAAGTCTTTTCAGCAAAGGTGTCAGGGTGCTTCTATATCCCTGGTTTTGTTTGCTATGTTACCTGGACGTGTTTAGTTAGGGTAGGGTGGTTTTAATATCACCCTGCTACCTTATATTGCATCTAAGAGAGACATTTTTGTCAGTGTGAAAAGTAAGAATGGGTTTTTTTAAAAGGAAATCAATTTGTCGGTAAACCTGCATTGAATTAGAGTTAGAATCCTGGATAATGGACATCTTCTTCACCAATCCTGACACAATTATCAATAATTTGCATTACATTAAATAGATATGACTCGGTTATGGACGCTTAAACATTACAACACTGTTGTGTAGTTATATAAAACTTACAAAAATCGTATTTTAAAAGCAATTGGATTCTAACCTCGTCATACTTCTAACCAAGCCAACTACCGTTTGTTACATGGGCCGTCCTACCGCCTTTTTAGGGGTTGGAATTCATTTAAATGTACATTAACCACTTTGTGTGTCCTGAACATATATCTTCCGTGCTTGAAATTGACGACTAAAATCTTAGCTACCAGGACATAATGACATAGTAACATTTTAAACAACATTTGATTAGTAAGATTATTTCACACCTTACTTTTATCTCCCGACTAAAGTATCAAGTAAAATCATAACCAATAGTTGCGATAATAATGTGAAATGTCGTTTCGTATTGAATAAAACTATAAGAAGTGTTTTTTTATAATTTATTTATTTATTTTTTAATATTCGAAACATAGGTTACTAAATCCCTACTGTAGCAATAACGGGACATAATGTAGACAAAAGTATTCTAGGATTAAAGTTTTGTTAGAGATTTTAATCAAACTTTAAGATACATAGGACATGCTTAAACACACATTTAAACACTGATATAAATGTTCACATTTTACATTCACATTTCATATACAGGGTGTTAAAAAGAGTTTCAGGAATTCAGGAGCTTATTCCTCGCAACAAAATCAATGAAAATGTATATAAACATATTTCGTAAAAATGGATCTAGCTTCCATTTTGTGTTTTTAACACTCAAAAATCATATCTTTTAAACAGTAAATGATATGAAGTTGAAATTTTGTATGCTATTTAGTGCTAAAAAGACCCAAGAAATTAGCAAGAAAGGACCCTGTACTCATTTTGAAATGAGTACAGGAAACCGGTTGATTATTTTTCTTAAATTGAGTCTTTATTACACTAAATACTATGCACAATTACAACTCCATAACAAACAATCGGCTAGACAGAAAACTAAGCATTTTAGAAAATATATTTACATGATCTTTTTCATTCGATTTGATATGAATAACAAGCTCCTGAATTTTTGAAACGTTTTTTAAACACCCTGTATATAATTATCGTAATTTTAAATAGCCGAAATAAAACCTGTATTTGTTTTGTTTTAAAGCGAACTAAATGAAAGTGGGAGTTTTTTGTCTTTAAATAATTTCTACTAAAATAAGAATAATTTCTAAACTTAAAAAAAAAATAATAATAAGGTTAGGAATTGGGCTTGAATTAGATTGATTTATTCCAACCCCAAAGTAAATATCTTTCACTTTTTTTAATGGAGGGCCGAAAATTCATGGAAGTTGTTTTTCAATATTGAAACAAAATAACGCGTAGATTTTAAAATATCTAATGGCGTAAATTTGAAAGAAAGTATCACAATTTCCTAACTGTTTGTTGTTTTTCGAAATTATACAAAATAGTTGCCAATATTTTTACAGCTATCGACTAGAAACAAAAGATGTATGTTCCAGAGTTAATCCTTAAATTCGGATTAGATTTACGTCTAATTGGTTCATTAATTGATTTATGATCAATAATTCACAGATTTTTTGTGTGTGATGCAACATTAACAAATCAAAATTGGAAATAAAACTCGAAATTAAATACTTTTATTGTCAAAATTATACTCTACGTATATTTCGTTTAATGTTAAAAAAGTCAAATTAACTTCTTTAAGATACTTCAAAAACAGTAAATTGAGTGTTTTTGAGTGTTTTATAAGTCCTTCATTCGACAAATCGTTCATTTCATACTGACATGATTAATATAATCTGTGCAGATTCGAAAATAGACAATTTTGATATCAAGAATTTTAACCATTTCAAAATACATGTAAATGAGGTTTTGACATAATTTAATTTTTGTTTAATTTTGAAATATGCATATTGTTGGTTTTATCTATGTTTTTCAGATTTATGAACATAATATATTATTATTATTATTAACACTATTATAAGCTCAATAATATAACTGACCTCAACTTTCTGGTAATTTGTTCTTGCTAAGAGTCTAATAATAAAACTAAAGTTTAGAACCTTCCCGTTACTACCCTATCTTACCTTACAGTTTTTCATTATTCAGTTAAGGAAGAAACCAAGGCTATTGTGAGTGATGGGCGGTTTACAAGGTTAAAGGAACGCTCTGTTGTTGGTAAATAGGGATACACAAGGAATGACGGGACAAATTGGAACGTGTCACCAGGACTGAGCGCTAATTGATGGGCGGTCAGGAGGCGTCGTTCTGCCCATCCCTATTCACTAACATCATTCACTTTTAATGACTTTCCACTTTCTACATAAATTACGTGGAAAGAAAAATTTCGTTTAGAGTTTTTATATGAGTTTTGGTAGATCACGGTTCGACAAAACTCTGATTTAATTGTATTGTTTTTGGTTTATTGTTTATATCACTTCAAAAAAAAAATAGTAATTTATTGATGATTTTTATAGTTGTTTAATTTCTATAAAATAAAGTGGAATAGTCAACCTTCTTATATCACATATAATGAATTTTAGAAAACATCCCTGAAGTTGTTCGTGATATGATCAAAACGTTAGATATTTGAATGACGTTCTAATATACTTCATTTAAAGATTAGTTGAAAATATATAAAATGTTTTGACTGATTAAATGAATTGGGAGTTTAGAAACTACTACTCATATGGAAAACTTAGGTCACGCCACATAACATTCATTTTAAAAGGGAAGGAACTTATTTCAATCATTCTCGGCGCATGTAATGTTAATAGTTAGGAAAACTAACAAGTTTTAGAACGATAGGAAATCTTTCAAAACATTTCAAAATGGAGGCAGATAAAAATAGCCATAATGAAAGAATATCTGGACTATAATAACTACAAACACCCTATTTATATACACTTTTAGTTTCTTAATTGACAATGTTCGAAATGCATTGATTGTATAAATCAAATGGTAGTTTCAACTACTAGCTTTAATAAAATAATAGTATCGCTGTATAAAGTTACATTTCTTTTAAAAGAGGAAGTTGTTACTGGTTTCGTTGTTGTTTAAATTTTCGTCTCTCAGAATACATACAGTTGTAGACTACATGTTGTAAACCTGTTGAGTATTTTATGCAATGTCCTAGCACGATGTTTTTTTGATGCGTAATAGAGCAACCACACTGCGTGACGCACTGTCAATTTAACGTGAAACAGAGTATAGTTCTACGATGTTACCATTTAAAAAAATTATGACGTCTGTATAAGCTATTCGAAATAAATCCAATGTGATCAAACTTCGCAGTAATTTTCTCACATAACAAACGTTCTTGTCACCATTTCTCCAAAAAATGTATTTTTAAAACTCATACATACCAGTTGTGACGAGTGTTCGCCTCTGAATTTGTATCCAAAAGGCTTTCTTTAAAAGACATTTTGTAAACCGTCGATGGTCACGACACGTTCAAAGTTAAATGGTATAAATGAAATCACCAGATTAGCTAATAAATATCCTCATTTAAACGAAAATTTCATTGATATAACTTCAGCTGATTTAGAGAAAGCCCACTTTGTAGGACGCCATTCGTCATTACCGAGAATTTTTGTGTATATGTAACAAGTGAAGATGACGGCTACTCATCGAGATGTCATCTTGTTGCTAAAAAAATGTGTGTTGTTTACCGAAGGTTGTTTAAAGGCGAAAATCCACTTGATCATCATCGCTTTATAAAAAATTAAAGAAAAGAGTATAAAAGAAAAACTACTAGCTCTCCAACTATAATAGCGTCAGAGGTCTGAAGAATATTATTACATATAGTTGGTCAAGAGAGATCTTATAGGAGAGGGATCTAACCCAAGACAAGGTGAAGATACAAGTATTGCTCATTTTGGACAACCTTAGCTGTGTCGTAATCTAAATTTTGTACTAATTTAAAGGACTCATTAATTGTTGCAGAGTAGTTGCTCATACGTCGATGACAAAACATTCAGTTTTCCATTTATTACAACCGTAATTCTATTTAAAATATAAGTTCTCCACATCCTAAAATAAAATATGATTACGATCCCCTTGTTCCCAGTTTAGAATTACCACAACACACAGAACAGATTGCGCCGATAGATTTGTCCTTTCCCTACGGAATGACTTCGCAAGACGAACAACGCTAGACGGCGGGTGTCACCCAAGATAAGAACTGACACAGGATCACATGATCATACTGTTCCTGTCTCAACAAATTATGTCGTTAGGAGGGCGATGATTGGTCGGATGACACATCACGTGACAAGACTAATAAGTCTCACCGGCTGCAACTACTCGCTCTCCGATTTATCGTTCTAAATTAACCTCAGTGAAATGAAAACAAAATACTTCCCAACTGGAAATAGAAACTGTTCATCCGCGCCGACCCCCTTGTTTTGTAAATTAAGACTGGAAATAAGCAAGATTTTAATTTATCGTCGGAACGAGCGGATAACAGAGTAGTTAAAAATAATGTGAGTTGGGGATGTTTTATGGCGTTGAAATGAATGGATTATGAGATGTCACACGGATTTTACTAATCACAAGTTGTGTTGGGGATAAACAGTTAAGAAGGGAGGGATTATCTGTCGAGTTTAAAACTAGAAGTACTGGAAAAGTAAATTGCGAATATCTTTTTGACAAACAAATAATCCCTTATATTTGCTTAATTTTAACTTCAGGAATGCCAACATTTGATATTTCGGATAATCAAATGCTAAACATAAAGTACTAACAACCGAATTTTCGGATGTCTACAAAAATTTTAAACACAGTAGTTCAAATTTTTTTTTGCTTTGTATCGCTATAGAAACAGTATGATTTGTTCTTTTGAATGAACAAGTTATAAAGTGCGACTAACTTCTTGCGAGTTCAATATAGCGTAACATCTGAAGAACAAATTGGAAAATATCCCTTATAATTATTATTTAAAAAAACCTGTAGGGCCTAACGTTTTTTATTTATTAAAAAAAAAAGTGTAAATATTTGTGATTTTCTGGAACATAACTATTAGGCCTATATTTGAGGTGTATAGAGAGTGTTACAAAATTACGTTTCCAAAACTTCAGAAGATGGTTTCCCACTTCAAAACTAAGAAAAACTTTCTATAAACCTATGTCCGCAATACGCCTAGTTTCCAAATATCAGATATTTTGTTTTTTCCAGAAAATATTTGTTATCTCCAGAAAGGTTTCACAGATTGATTTGGAATTTGGCAACGTACCTAATAAGATAAAGAATTATTTGGAAAAAATAACCAACCTAATCCAATAACGTATTTTAAAACGGCGGTTGTCCAAATTCTCTTTTAAATTTCCCGTTTTGATTAATTTACATTTAGAAATTTTAGCAGCAGCAATTTTATTACGGGTTATTGGATTAGGTTGGTTATTTTATAAAAATATTTTAAACCGTTGTGGAGATAAAAAATATTATGTGTAAAAAACAAAATGGCGGTTATCTGGGAAACATGGCTATTCCGGATTATGATGTGGGAAACCACCACCTAAAATTTGGAAACACAATTTTCCAAAAACACACTGTAAAAGTTTTTTATTATTTATTTATAAGGTATCTTTTATTGTTGAAAGTTGGAATCACCAGAAAATTTCATGGAATTTTTTTTTCTTCTTCTTCTTCTTTTTCTCCCCCCCTCCCCAGCTATATCAGTTTTAAGTATTCTAATTTAAAACAAGTATTATTTTTGGAATGATATCTGTTTCTCGACTGTGCAGTGTGGACAGATTTTCATAAAATTTGGCGTTTAGATTATTTTGTGATAACTCAAATTTTTTATTAAGTTTCCACGAGGAAAAAAACCACAAAATTACAATCGAAATTTTGTTCAAATCTAAAATCCACACAAAACTTATTGGTCGTCATCTCTCCAAAAATTCTGGTTGGTAGTTATTCGTAAAAAAAAAAAAAAAAACAAAAAAAAAAAAAAAAAAAAAAAAAAAAAAAAAAAAAAAAAAACAATTGCTTCTGTGTTAATTTCTCAATCGAGTGTATACCAATTTCGTTAAAATTTTAATGAAATGTGAAGTTTAAGGAAAACAAAAAATAGCTTTGGCCGCCGTCAAATAAAATTTACACTGAGGACATGTAAATCACAAGCGAAAGGAGTTTAGACAGCGTCCATGGTTTATTTTCACTTTTTAAATGAGAACTGCTAAAATTAAATTTTTGGTGATTAATAGTTTTCGTTGTTTTTTTATTTAATTTTGGAGATGAGCGAGTGAGAAAGTTTGCTTATTTTTTTAACACTGTTATTCTAATTGGGATATATGAATGTTATTTAAAGATTTTTCTTTTTTAGTAAAATGCTACATAACACTCTGTATCCATGATTTTGTATACCCCACATATCTTTAAAAATAAACCTGTAACGACTATCAGAAAACGATTATAGCTTAAAAAATATGGCAATCAGGGTTAATTCAATAGCTTCCTTTGAGTAAAAAAATGATTCATATCATTTAACCAATTTTCAGAATTACTGCCTGCAAAGAGAGGTCTAAAACTTATCATTTCTTACTTTTAAGAAGTAAAAACAGAATCTGAATTCGTGGCTTGAAATCTGGAGATAAATGCAAACTGTAGATTAACATCAAAGAGACAAATAGTGGTCATTACAGTGTTTACATGTCATGAAAAAAGCTAAACCGTGTAATGCTGGGTTTTGTTTGTTATTTCAGAGAAAGGTGGGTAGTAGATTTGAGGATCACTTCAACCTTTTCTCCCTCTATAACACCAGTGATACGAAACTATGAAATGGAAAACAATATATGGAGTACACATTTGTATGTAAATACAACTAAATTGTAAATGTGTCGGTATGAAAATGCATTTTTGGACAACAGTTTTGTGTATTATCCATCCAACTTAAGGATGAGTCGTACAAGGATGAGATGCTGTAACTACTTTCATATCTAAATGTAATGAAATAAGCAGGAATTTGTTAATAAACATCCAATCTATCATTTATTAGTAACACTAATTTTCAATAGTCCGCAGTATCTAATGATATTTATATTTGGAGGGAAAACATTACTTTAAGCTGAAGTAGTTAAAAACAACCAATCACGATTTTGTTGTTGTTATTTTTACGTATTATTATCTGTGTTTTTTTTTTTAATCAGACTTCGCACATTCGTGTTTAAATGACAAGTAACGTTCCTTTTCACGTTCAGTTTTCAGTATATGTTCAACGTGAGATTAGCCGAACTACTATTCAACCTATAAACATTACGGATCCCGTGGTGTTTCACCGATACATTGAAGGTTGTAGCGTAGATCTTTCACCACCCAGGGCAAAACGGAAAAGAAGGGTGTAAGAAAATAATTTTTCCATTACCAAAATTAACAGTTTTCTATAAGAAGTATATAAATCGCATAAAAACACAGACATCTATTTAAAAAAAAAATATTTCATTAAAATAATTACTAAAAATTATAACAAAGTACGCTTGAATCCCACAAATAAAGCAATAGAATTGTAAACGCGTTTCATTAACAATGTCATCATCGTCAGTAACTACTACCTACGTTGTACTGATTAAAATAAATAATCATTTAAAAGTTAACAAAACCTACTATCTTCAGATATGTATATTGATAATAATACAGACACTTAAATGTTTTCACTCATGTATGTATCAATTTTTCATTATTTCGTTTGTTTTACAATTAAAAGAAATAATTTACAATATATTTTTGTAATAAAAAAACTTATAATTTTACCTTTAATTTATACTAACCTCAACTTTTTGATCGTTTAACTCTGAACTTGTTTGAACCTAAAGTAAAAGGTAATCAATTTAAATTTATTTGTAAGATATTACAAATAAGAACACAGTTAGAATGGATTCGATAAGAAAAATATAATTTGTGAATTTGTTCACACACAGCCATTTATTAAAAAAAAAACAAAAAAAAAAAAACAGCTTTTTTCAAATCGTAATACTTTTTCATTTCGTTACACCGTTCATTTTTAGTTAACATTTGTAACTGAACGTTTAAAACAATTATTGTAATTAATGTTAATTGCGTACAAAATTAATCATGGAAAGAGCGAAAGATTCATGATTTATTAACTTCTTCTTAAGAAGAATCATTAAAACAAAATATATCTACACTAAATAAGACTGTAAAAAGAAAATTTAAAAAAAAAAAATAATAAAAAAAAAAAAAAAAAAAAAATGCAATAACTTTTGAAATATATAAAGTTAAATTATAAACAAGTGTTCTACATTAATTAAAACTCTCATAGTTGTGAAAGTTATGTTAAAAAAGGATGAATTAATTAATTTACTATTTCTTAAATTATTCGAATCTTTTGAAGCATCCACAGTAATCGCAATATAAATTTTAAAAAACAAAAAAACAAGAAGAACAGAGATATACAATCTGGTGAAACGGAGGACGAGATGATATTTTCATAATGGTTAGTAGCTTTGAAACTCCCATTTGATTTACATTGCTTATACATTGAAATGTGAACGTCGAACCGAGAGTAGAAGGACGATTTTAAGTGTTGCTATTTTCTAAGCACTGTAACATGGACCATCATAACGTTCTGTTATTTTATCTGTGTTAGAGTGCATCCTTAAGTTAGTTGTCAAGCAATTACCATCATCTTTAAATAGATTGAAGGATTTATTCTTCTTTAATATTTTGGTTACACTACAATGGGAATTTCAAAGAAAAAGGGTAAGATCCGATTTTTTTTTTCAAATTTGCTATGGAGGCTTAGTTTGTTAATCAAATAACAGTAATAAAACTTAAAATTTTAAAAATTCAACTACAAAAAACTGCACACAGTTTTTTCTCGTTCGTTACTTGAGACTTCTCTATTAGGGATATTTCAATTATTTACAGTGAGATTGCAGCACAGAATATTTGTGTATAAGGACTCAGTATGTTAGTATAGTTTAGGTCACTATAGAATGATCTTTAGAATCGGCATTACAACTCCAAAAAACAAATGTTTAGTTTGTAAGCTAGTTTTAATGTAACAATGATAGTAAAAAGAAAAACGACTTAGAGTCGCATGTGTTAAATCAAGATATCTTTGATTACAGCGTTAGGCTCTACATCGTATTAAAATTAGTTGGCAGTGTGTATTTAATGCGGCGAGGGTTGCGTTATTATCCCTCTAAAATGGTTATGATTAGAAAAAACAAAATTAATAAAAACATAACCTCAAATAAAAAATAATAAAAAAAATTAGCCAAACACTTCTAGTGATAGAAATTTTAATTGAATTTTACTCAAACCCAACAAAAATAATAAAAATTCGTTTTCGTTTAATAAGATTGAAAAAAAATAGTCGCAAACTTTTAAATGGGGTTTGATTTTTAAGTAGTTCTTCATTTAGGACCTATAAACAGTTCCTTTTGTGCAACTGATGAATTTGCAAGGTCTCGATTGGGAAACAAGTGGACACACAAAAACAGCGAAATTTAATTAGCGTTCTGTCATGTAAGCGTATCAGTTGAATACAGATTATTATAATTAGCAGTACGCTTAACGGATAATGACATTAACACGACTAAACCTATCAACGAATTCCGTTTAACATAACATACTTAGAAAAACAGGAAAGGGGTAAATAGAATTTCGCTCACACAAATCTTTAAGTGATTAAGCTAGATATCAAATTTGTTCTCAAAGTTGGGGTTTTTTTAAATAATTTTTTTGAATCTCATATTATCTATAATAATACGTCTGTAATATTTTACATTTATTAATTTTTTAAGTAGTAGATATAATCAGGAGGCCAATTAATTGTACACCCTACTCCTCTAAGCTTCATGAAATAAATCAATAGCGCCCTTGTCTTCCCCTCTTTATGCTTACGTACGAGTCTGAACTTCCGGTCGGAATCTGCTCCTTAAATTGGCATCTTCTCTCCGAACTATTCTGTCCAGTTGTACTATGGAACTGAAGCGTGGATAACCGACTATACTATGGATTTGGAAATATGAAATTAAACTGTATAGAATATGTTTATAGGATAGTGAGATTAAATTATAGCTGTGGACAAAGGGATAGTGGAATGTACGTTTGGACTATGGATATGGATTATGGAAATGAACTAGAGTTGATAAACTACGCATTGTAAACTATAACGTTTGAATTATGGATCTGTAAACGTATAGAAACGTACTATAGATGCACAACTATGGATATGTGAAATTGGGTTTAAACTATAGATTTCGAAATACGGATACTGAAATAAAAGGTTGGCTGCGGAAAATAAATTTAATTACAAAATACAGTACAATGGATATGGTACTACGCATTTAAAGTATGAATGTGGACATATCGAATTTAACTATAGATAAGCAACTATGGAGATTTTTTTTAGGGTACGTAGGTAAAACCGAGGATTCTTATATCACACGCGAGTCTGTCTGTCAGTTGCACCAGTGTAAGATAAATCCTTTTTTTTTAAACGTTCCATTTTAATTCTTTGTATGGTCTCACATAGAATAAAACTACAAGTTATTCTGATTACAAATACTTTGAAATTAATATGATGGCGTTAAGCACCTTGCACCTTAAAAGACTTCAACTTAAAAAAAAATACTGTTCCTATATGTCTAAGGATCCTAAATTTTGTACTTTTAACACAAGCTTGGCCATTTTACTGTTTGTTATTTAACGACGAAAACCTCTTGGTCCTCTTCACTTTCTATGGATGTGGCACAATAAATTTAAACTATATGTGTGGAATTATGATACTGAACTGTAAATACAAAACTATTGATATTGGACTACGTTTATTTTCAAACAGTGCAGCACAATAAACAAAAATTTCCTAACAATTAAAATTTTCATAAAAATAGTATTTTCAAAATAAATATTCTCAAGAACATGTTATTTTAATTTTTGTTATATGATCACAGAACTTTCTATTTTATATAAATATAATGCATATGAAAAGAAAAAGAACAGAAATCTTGCAAAACATATTACTCCCACCTTTTTTTTTTTTGCGTTCCCTCTATTGTTACACAATATTTGTTATTGTATATTTTAATTAAAATTAAACAATTCACACCTATTGGAGCGATTCAGAAATTGGGTCACACATGAAACAAATCAAAAGAGAGAGAAGGGGAATGATGTTATCTAGCTAATAATAAGCTTCAATTGATTGGCCTAAATTAAACTAAAACAAAATATTTTTACTTTCCCTGATTATTTAAACACTGAACTGCTGATATTAAAATACTGAATAATTAGATCTGTTTAAATTTTGTAAGCAAATGTAATTTACTTTGTAGTTATTTTTTCAAAATGTCTAAGGGAAATTAAAATTGTTAAGCAAAGGTAATTTTGTTACTTGCCCTGGTCTTGCAATACAATAGGGGTTCTAATTCACTCAAATGAGCAAGACTTGGGTAATCTTTATTCACTAAATGGAAGAAAATACAATTTAAAAAAATAAACACCTATTTTGTAAAGACGAGGTTTTAATGACAAAGTCATCATCTTTACTTATAACATGTATATGAACCTTCTTTTTTTCTTTTTTTTAAGAGAAGGAAAAATCCTCTTGGACCTTTTCTTACCTGGGCCCTGTGCCCAGGTTGTGCCGGACTCGTACCGACTAAAAAAACCTCCTCTGTTTCCCAGTACTTTTTTGCCAAACACGGAACCACCTTCCGGCTATACCCATCGTGTTGGCAAACCCTCCTTCCTAGTTCTTCTTTTTAGTAGACTAAAAAAAAACCTCCTCTGTTTTCCAGGGCTTTTTTGCCAAACACGGAACCACCTTCCGGTTATACCCATCGTGTTGGCAAACCCTCCTTCCTAGTTCTTCTTTTTAGTACTATTTCTTAATCTCCATGTGTTTGCCTTCCTTTCATGATGGTAATTACGAAATCCTCGGCTATTTTACATTTTTCAACGGTTTCCACCATTTGACTTATGAAGTTGTTAACATCCACTTGGACTCCGATATCTCTGTACATCTTTTCTCGCTCATCTTTCCACGCCTTGAATATGAAGAGCGTATGCAACCTTCTTGGATCTTATCCTAGATTCTGACATTGAGGGGCTCACTTAGGTTGATAATCAAGAAGGAAGCTACTTGAATCCACACCTTTTACATGATTGTAGTCTTGAGTTAGATTCCTCTCTTTCAAATTTCTTATCTGTCTATATTGATAAACTCTTTCGAGGGATAGCGGACTTTATTTTACATTCTTGCCTTGTTTTTTTAACAGTCGATGATGACTGAAACGTTTTTGCCTTTAAACACATGAACTACATTTAGTAAGTACGGGTTTGGCCGCATGAGGAAACATATGTGGATCTACTACTTTTTCTTGTAGTCTTGGGTTAGATCTCTCTCTTTCATCTTTCCCATCAGGTAACTCTTGTTCTCTTCCGACCCTGAAGCTATTATAGTGCTAGAATTTTATGTTCTTGTCTCCCATAAGGCGATGATGACTGAGGTGTTTCGTCTTTAAACAAATCCTAGGTCCTATTCTTGTGATAACGTGTTTCAGTCTTATATTTTGACAGCTCAGGCTTAGTTTTAGCCAGGGTTCTTTTCTAAGGATACTTATTTAAGCTTTAGTTTCCAACATATTCTAGGTTTCAGTTGGCAACAAGAGTTGTTCCATATTCTAAAAGTTGTATATTTGTTTTTATATTCAAATGACAGAATAATCTATACGAATATTAAGATCTAATTGCTAAAACAATTTATTGTAATGTCGTGTACAATTTACTTTTTTTTATAAATAATCTAATGAAATGAATTCAAGATTTTGGAATTAGGATATATTGACGACAGTTGAACGGCAAGAATAGATGTTAGTCTCTCTTCTTGTTATTTAGAGGGGGAAAACCTTTCTCATCATCGTGTTATAAAAAAAAAGAAGAAAATAAGATAAAATAAAAACGCCTAGATCTTGAAGAGTCTAATAATATCAGGGTTGCAAAAGAACAAGGGTTGGTCAAAAGAGACCCGATAGGAAAGATGAAAGGAAAGAGAGGGATCTAACTCAAGATTACATGAAAACAGGTGGAACCAGCTTGGGTACTCGGGATTCTCACTATCGTAGGGTCTCTGAGGGGTTTCTTCGAAAGTAAATTTCTTAAATGTCTTACGCCATGAAAAATATTAATAAATAAACAGGTAATCGATTGTTTTACGACTATATACTACGGATACAAAGGGTCAAGTTGAGTAGCTAGACTCTCCCTTTGTGTGTAAGATGTGCAATCCCTATGGGGGCTAAAACGTTACGGTGATGACCCAGCATCATCCAACAATTGAAGCGGGAGCTACAATTTGTAGCCAAGGTTAGTATTACAGTAAACATCACTCTTATATGAAGCATTTTGACGGTATCGGATTATTAGTTTACTACGGATGTTGGGTTAAGATAAATCATCCTGAGATTTATGTTTAGTTTTTAACCAATTCAAGTTTAAATTTAGGTTACACAAAAGAAACTAGTGTTAAGAGAATCCACTATGTAACGCCGGCACAGAGACATTTAAAGAATGGTAAATATTATTATTTGTGCGCGAAACCTATGAATACTGTTTATTTTTTATGTTGTATGTTTTTAATTGATTCTTTTTAATCACCTGAAGATGGGCGAATAATATCCGAAACAGGTGTTGTGTAATTAAGAATTTAATTTGAAGAAAACTTCAAAAAGATTGGTGGCGGTAAGTGGCATAATAAAGATAATATATTTGTGACAATGATAGTTCCCCTTCTTGTTTAAAGGCAAAACAACCTCTTGGTCATCATCGCCGAATATTTAGATAAAGAACAAAGTCCTGGAATAAACTAATAGTTTCAGGGTCGGTAAACGACAAGAGTTGTTCAAGAAAGAACTTATAGGAAAGATGAAAGAGATGGATCTACCCTAAAACTATACGAAACAATTAGGTATAGCCATGCGAGTGCCATTTTTCTTATTGTCGGGAATACATAAATATTAATATTTAATTCTCCCCGTCCAACACAAGCTCAGACAGTTCACCACAGAATACCTGTCATTTCAAAGTTTCTCTCGTAGTTTTCTTCAACTAATTATGAATCGTGCAGGTAATTACCGAGATAAATGTAAACTAAACATAAAACATTTCTTCACAGTATAAAGTTGTTGACAGTTCACAACGATGGTCGCTTATCTTTATCGTAATCGTAATTAAAACTTGCCCACAACTTTAAAACCGTCGCTTACATAAAAACTTTAACACGACTCTTAGCCCTATTAACTAAGCAACACAAGTAGTGTAATAACACTATGAACTATCGACACAGAAGTTCATTCTTCAAATACGCATGCGCGAGTTTAGAGGAGACTTTTTAAATTTTAGAAATAGAGTTGGTGGAAAAATAATCTTGCACACAAAATTTTACATGGACATACAAAATGTTGACGATTTTTTCCTTTGGATAGATGAGAGGTAGAATAATATTTCCCGTTAAGTTTGTAAATATACAGTTTATTAATGAAAAAAAATATATAAGCTTAGAAATTTTAGAAAGTAAAATTATCAACAATTTTCTTTTCAAGGATATTTTGTTTTAATAAATGATTTTGAAAATAGTTTTTCACTTACTTTCAACAGTGTTTGACTAATTACACTAAAAATTAGATATATATATATATATATATATATTTTTTTTTTTTTTTATAGCAAATAATTGTATAAAATTTCTCATATACTGGCTTCACACGCTAATATTTCAGATTTAACATTGATTGTTATATTAGCTACGTAATGCATATTATAATGTGAATCGAAATTAACTCAAGCCAATTTTAATATTTAGATTTTTTTTTTTACATAAAATTTTATACACCTATAAATACTACACTTATAGTACAAATTTTATGCTACACTTTTGGGCACACTGTGGCAAACGTAAAGATTAAAATCAAACACCCAATACCACATTTCAATAAAACAAGATTTATTTCTTTAACTGCAATTCAGTAACATAATATGTACCTTCCTCAACCTCTGAGGTGGGTAACTATGTTACTGAAATGTACATAAAGAAATAAATCTATATTGAATTGTGGTACTCTCTCTCTCTCTCTCTCTCTCTCTCTCTCTCTCTCTCTCTCTCTCTCTCTCTCTCTCTCTCTCTCTCTCTCTCTCTCTCTCTCTCTCTCTCTCTCTCTCTCTCTCTCTCTCTCTCTCTCTCTCTCTCTCTCTCTCTCTCTCTCTCTCTCTCTCTCTCTCTCTCGAAAATGGTTTCAGAACAACGTTTGAAATCTAAAATCTAACCCGTACAATGGCGCATGCGTATTACAACAAAGAGCTTCTCCTAAGACAATATACCACAATAAGACCGCAACACGCAAATGTCTCGTTACCATCGCCAAGGTTACTCCGCTAAACGTTTCTTCTTCTTCTTCTACAGAAACATATTTGTCTAGTCAGATTGATTTCTCTGTATAATCAATAATTCCCGCCTTAGGTCACGCTATTCCCTATGGTTCGCCACTTAGGCCAGCTTTGTTTATGTTTATGTGAGCAGGCTATAAATTAGGCAAAATCAAATTCAATGTTTCATGATTGGGTGGGGTTTGGAAACAACGGCTGCAGGGCAGTTCCGAGATCAAGAGGTAAACGTATCCATCATCTTTTACAGTGTTGCCAAATATCCGCAAGACAAAGGAAATAATTCGCATATCAGAGTAACTTAATGTTATGGTAAAGTTTATACTTTATGTGCGTAGTAAATGGATAACTATGTGATGAGTAAACAAAGAGATTTGAGCTCAAAAAGGTGGTTTTTGAAAAAATGGAATTAATACAATTTTTGTTACATCTTGTGAGTCTAAAAAAAATTGTTTCGATGACTCAAAATTTGAGCATAGCTACCATAAAAATTCTCAAAAACGGCTCTAAATATTTCGATCAACTTTTGCTCATGTGTAGCCTCTAAGGACCTAAACAAACGTATTGGCGCCTGCAGTGTGTATTTTATTAGTTTAAAAAAAAAGATAGTTGAAAAATAAAAACTTTAAAATTTGTATTCTCTCACATATACGTTGTATAGAGAAAGTTATGTGGTGGGTGGAAAAATCGATGTCGTTTATTTTTGGATGACGTCATAAATTTCTAGACGACTCTATAATGTCTGTTGGTATCGTATACAATTTGGGTGTTCACTTAGTGAGTAGGGACGTAGCAATACCGAGGTATTCTAACTGCATCTACATCTTTTTTTCACGTAGAAATGGGTTATATACTGTTTCATCTTTCCTATAAGGTCACTCTTAACAAACTCTTGTTTTTTCACGAGTGTTTGAGGATTAGGTAGGGGTCTTTAAATTACAGTATTTTCTTCTCTCGCTTTTTTATAATGCGATGATGACCAAGAAGTTTTTCTTCTTAAAATTCAAATGTCCAATCAAAATCATCGTTTTGTTTGTTGCTTTTAACACAACAGTGCGTTGCAAAACTAGGCCTGCTAAAGGGCTTTTCATAAGGTAATATACGGTTAACACATCGAGTTACCATATATTTTTATCAGGATTTTAGCTGTCGTGTTCAGGATTCCAGCTCTGGTGACCAGGATTCTATCTGTATGACCAAGATTATAGATGTCGTGACCAGAATTTTAGCCGTCGTGACCAGGATTTTAGTCGTCGACCAGGATTCTAGCTAACCTGACCAGGATTCTAGCTGTCCTGACCAGGATTCTAGCTGTGGTGACCAGGATTCTACCTGTATGACCAAGATCCTAGATGTCGAGACCAAGATTATAGCCGTCGTCGTTACTGGAATTCTAGCTGCCGTGACCAGGATTCTACCAGTACGACCAAGATCCTAGATGTCGTAACCAGGATTAGAGCCGACGTCGTTACTAGAATTCTAGCTGTCATGACCAGGATTCTAGTTGTCGTGACCAGGATTCTAGCTGTCGTGACCAGGATTCTACCTCTACGACCAAGATCCTAGATGTCGTAACCAGGATTATAGCCGACGTCGTTACTAGAATTCTAGCTGTTGTGACCAGGATTCTAGCTGACGATGACCAGGATTATAGCTGTATGGCCAAGATCCTATATGTCGTGACCAGGATTATAGCCGTCGTCGTTAGTAGAATTCTAGCTGTCGTGACCAGGATTCTAGCTGTCGATGACCAGGATTATAGCTGTATGACCAAGATCCTATATGTCGTGACCAGGATTATAGCCGACGTCGCTACTAGAATTCTAGTTGTCGTGATCAGGGTTCTAGCTGTCGATGACCAGGATTATAGCTGTATGACCAAGATCCTATATGTCGTGACCAGGATTATAGCCGTCGTCGTTAGTAGAATTTTAGCTGTCGTGACCAGGATTCTAGCTGTCGTGACCAGGATTCTAGCTGTATGACCAATATTCTAGATCTCGTGACCAGAAATTTGGCTCTCCTGACCAGAATTATAGCAGTCGTCGTCATCAGGATTCTATCTGTCGTGACGAGTATTCTAGTTATCGTGACCAGAATTTTAGTTGTAACCATAATTCTAGCTATGTTGACCTATATTCTAGCTGTCTTGACCAGATTTTTAGCTGTAGTAACCAGGATTTGTTACTAATTGTAGTTCCCCACTTTTCCCCCCAAAACGTTTTTAAGTCTTCATAGAGATCAAGCCCGAAACCTCTTGGACATATCAGACCAACCAGGGAGTCGTTACCTCATCAAAGTAACTTTTAATCACAATAAGCTTTAACACACTAGATAAAAAAAGCAAGATTGCTGAAGAAGTATCTCGCGTCAGAATAAAAAAAAAACGAAACGACCGGACGCTGCTGTTAGACGAATATACTCTCCTAACTTAATGTACGTCTGAAGCAAATAAAATTAATAATCCAAATATAAAACTGTTTAAATTACAAGGTTAAAACATACTTTCACTAAAACTAAGCATTGGAATTAAGTGGTTCACAAACGCTCTGCATTCCAAAGTAATTATTTTCTACTTACGGATAATGCGACGTTGGCTCTCACCTGCAACAAACAACCAAGGTTAATTTACTTCGTAATACATGGAATCCTTAATTAAATGTAAAACATAAACATTCAACAATGCAAACAAAGTTCTTAAAGTTGCTATTAAATAAAAAGTTTTCCTAACTACAGGCAGTTTTGTATTTTTTATTATAGTTGTCATTGTTATACTCATTATATTAAAAAAATAATTAATTTTATTTTTTAATTTTTTATTTTTTATGAAGATTATTTTTATATTTTCAGGCCTTCATATAACAATCTATTTCGAAAATTTTGATGGATATCTGAACACATCCAAAGCTACTATTTCCCCCTTTGTAGTTTAAAGGAGAAAAAACTCTCGGAAAAATGCCTCCTCATCACCTTATATAATAAAGAGAAATGAGAATATAAAACAAAGACCCCTAGCCCTTTAATACCCAAATAGTGTCGGGGTGTGAAAGTTGGTTAACCTGATAGGAAATATGAAAATGAAAGACATAACCCAAGACAACAAGAAAACTGTAGATCCAGATAGTGTCCCTCAGGATTGTCAATTTCCATAAATCGCTCGAGGAATTAATGAGTTTAATCACCTTTTTATGGATATTAATTATAATTGTAGATTCAAAATATGTAAATATTTTAAATACATTTTTTTTTAAATTCTATTTTATCAATATTAATTAAATCAATTTTGGTCTATCAGTAATAAAACTTATTGGTTTATATTCCTAAAAACTTTCGATTTGAAAGTTTTTAGTATTAACCCAGAAAGAAAAAAAAGATTTTATTAATTACAAAATTAAATGAGCTTTGACCGCCGTCATTTAAAATTTAATCTACGAGGGAGACTTTTATCAATATTTTTACACTACTAATTAGTTACTAAATCAATCATATAAACTGTACATAGTTATAATCTCGCCAAATTACGGTGAAAGAGCGAAATCGGTGAAAAGATTTCTGAGATAAGAGCCTATATAGTAATTCAAAAAAGTACGATAAAAGTAAGTGTTTTAATAAAAAATGTTTGCAAGATTCAAAATGGATATTTCTGAAAACATCCTATAATTACAAATAATTATTGTTTAATTTTACTCTATCACACATACAAAGGTGCAAAGTTATGTGATGGATACAGGATCAATTTTGAGATGTTCAACGGTTTATGACGGCGCAAATGGTTCATTTTTCCTTTTTAATAGATAACTCCCGAATTAGAATTTTTACGAAAAGGTCAACAATTTGATTGAAATCTTAGAGCCTATATATTAGCAAAATATAATAAAAATCGTTGGATCTTATTTCGAGATATTTAGAAGTATTAGTTTTTTGAGTGTTTCCTATTTAAATGTCACTTTTACTTGTTACTTGGTTTTGTGTATAATATGGGAATGTTTGTGTAATTTTTGGTAGTCTACCAATTAAATGAAGCATAAAAAGATGTATAATTTCAAATTGTATTTATAGGTTCTTTATGATGGCTAAACATGTTGTTATTATTACCTAAAGCATTTCATGAAAAAAATATAATTTAATTCACAGTATTTTTAAACTATTGTTTTATTTATGTTTAAATTATATAATATAATTCTGCAAACTTCATTTCAAATCTGTTTCATTAATTTTATATTTACATTAGTATTAAGCAAATTACGATTGCTATTTTTGCAAAATTCAAATTACAGGGAATCTGAGAATAAAACAGAAGAACCAGCGAAGCTGTAGATACATTATGCAAATACAGAATATGTAAAATCTTGAATCCTTGTGAAACGATTCAAGCCCGAGTATTGCCGTATCCTTGGTACGAAAGGTGTATGCTGTAATAACATTTGCGTCTCGGATTGTATTGGTGTCAATTTGACGACAAATTGAGGCAATGAAATTATTCTTTATACAATAATTTTACCAACAAATTATACTTTCTTCTCATAGAAACGACGCCATGCAATGTTCGTTAATCCTACTCATTGGAGTTGTGATACTATATTTCGCTCTATGGGTTGTAAATTTAGTAAAATTATGTTGAAATTTGATATCTTGACTAGATTAGTGTGGAAACAAACAGGAAAAGGTTTTAAAGTAGCAGATTTGTTATTTAAAAAAATGTTTTTATGATACTTTTTTACCCTTAAGGCTTAGAACTTTTCACAATAGCTCATAAAGTACCGTACTAAATTCAATTGGTTACCAAAGTAATTTCAATATTTAAGAATAATTAGCAACAATAGGTTGAAATTTAGATACATTTTAAAGTAAACTAAGTACTCCATTAGTTGAATACGATTTTTACTAAAAACAAATAACATACAATTTCAAAATGGCGGTCCTTTCAGTATTTACTTATAACCGTTACTTGAGAATATAGCTATTTTTTGAGGCTATGTAATTTGTATTAATACCGAAATCGAAGGTAGTGTTAATTAATTAATTTATTTATTTTATTCTTCCATTATTAAAATTCAAAACGGTGACTACTATATCTTACCATAGCTAAAATGAGTTTTTTAGAGCTAGTTTAATTATAACTACATAACGTAGTTCTAGTTCAATTTGAGAAGTACGTTTGGTTTTAATTTTTAATTGTTTTATTATATTATTTTCACAATCTAGCACCAGTACATACACAAAAAAATATCTCTATCAAAAATAGAAACAGAGATATTATGGCGTTCTGATATTTTTGAACATTTGAAAAATCATATTTTATGAATCTCTAGACATCCTGTGAGCATCTAATCTGTAGATAGAGGACAAAATTTCGTTTCATTTATATCTCTATTTAAATTAGAACAAGAGATATTAACCGTTTCTGATATTGTTGAACATTCAAAAAAATCGTATTTTATGAATTTTTCGGACGCCCATTACCAAATATTTGGATAACACTTTAAATAGAAGACTTTGATTTCTACAAAAGTGTTAAGCTAAGATGTATCAACACAGGTGCAATACCACCAATAATCTACATCAGATTATGACAAATTAGGAAATCTTTAACTGGCCTTTAATATTAAATGTTGAGCTTGACTTATGAGAAACATTATACAGTATAACAAACACACAGAACACAATTCTCACAAAAAAATACGCATAAGTATCAGACGCGTTTCAACGACAAGGTTGTCCTCTTCAGTGATACACGAGCTACACCAATCAAAGTATAACTCAATGATATGACCGTTAATGTTACTCGTTTTCGAGATATTTGACATTAAACATTTTTAACTACCGCCATTTGAAAATGAACCAAGTGAAGTCTTGATTTTCTGGTCAACTGATAAAAGGTTACTTTAATAATGCGTATACCAATTTTTCACTCAATATCTTATCTATTGCCAAAGATATAATGTTGTTTTGTAAAAAAAAAAAAAAATAATAAAATAAAAAAATTAATAAATCAGCTCCCGAAATATTTCTGTGCGATTTTAGATCGAATTACTTTGTTTTGTGGATTGTCTTATTGGATTGTATAATTATTTAATACTGTTGTTTTCGTATGAGTTTTTAATAGCTCGCTGTATAAATGATTATATCTCAAAATGTTTAATGACAGTTAAAATTTAGTATTATTAAAAGGTATGACATTTAATGTAAAAAAAAATCTATTTGTCTCTTTAGAATTTAGTTTTCTGTAATGACAAAGTTAATGCAATATTCCAGCACAGTATATTTTTTCACCGATGACTATAAGAAGCTATTTTCACTAGTTTAGAATTTAAAAAAAAGTATTTCGTGTAATTATTTTTTTACAAATATTTTTACAAAACTTTTCTTGTGGGAATTCAAGAGAATTGAGAGAAAAGTACTCATAATAGAGCATTTAAATGAAACACACACAAATCCATAAATTTGAGCCAAAATTTAATAAAAACCTAAACTAAAGACGTGCCCTTTCGGCTCAACTCAAGGACTCCATGTGATGAACAAATAAAAACTTTAACAATCGTCATATAAACGCGCGTCACTGGCTTTATAAGCCTATAGAGTTCAGACGACCAGAAACCCTTACGAGTTCACCCGTATGTCTGGCTCTATGTCCACGCTGGCCGCTCTGTTTTATCTAAAAAATATAGTCAGATGAAATATTACACTTTAGAAATGGAAAATAATGAAAATCAATATTTTTGGTCTTCCGATTAATATTATACCAAATTTTGTTAAATGTGACCACTAGAGGCGTAGAAGTGCAATTAATACCTTGTCACTGCGTACAATAAATTTAACCATATGTGAAAAACAATCATAAACAACGCATATCTTGATAAATAAATAAATAAATAGAAATGAATAAAACTTTATATTTCTTTAAGTTTTAAAAAAAATATAAAACATTTCTTTTCCCTAGTCATAATTTCTCTTTTATAGTTTTGAAATTAGATAAAATAAACCGATATATAACTTTTTTTTTTCATTTTTATTATTTTTATTTCTCTATTTGTATAGAAAAAGTAAAAATGTATATTTAATGTTTTTACAATATACTAGTTATTATACTTAAACTGTACATATTAATGAGTCATGTATCAGAAAATTTTCATGACGTCCATCAAAAATTTCTGAGCAAACCAATTAGTTTTTTTAAATATATTTTACTAAATAGACAGAGTTTATAGACAAAATATTTAAACCGAAAGTCAAAAAGGGACGAAAAACATTTCCAATTATTCGGTAGGACTGACAATATAAAACTGGGTAGGTTGTTATTTTAGAGGAAATATATATATTTTGCTATTTTTTATAATTTTATTTATAGATATCAATATTGCTCTGTTATGTATAGAAAAATATAGCCTACAGAGTTCTTCGAAAAATCGTTCCAAAACTTCAGTAGGTTATTCCTTAACTTACATCAAAACCATTGAAATAGCTTCACAAATATATTTCTTAAAAACCTTTCTTTTGTATCTAGATTCCATTTAGTGTTTTTAAAAACAAAATATTTTAAACGGTAATGATATAGAGTTGAATTTATGCAAGCTACTTAGTGTTACAGACCCAATTTGAGAGAAATAATCAAACGATTTATTTCAATATCTTGGGAATGAATGGCTATATTATCACGAAAATCTGAGAGCTACGTGATATAAAAAGGAATATCCTTTGGTATAAAAAGGAATACCAAATTTTTGGTTGTGTGTATAAATAACGGCAAAAAATTCAGTTTAAAAAATTGTTTGATATGACAAAAATGTAGTATACCCTACAAAGAGTTATGAGAGTATGAACAATTAGATATGGAATTTTAATGTAATAGCAGATATTTCTTGTTGAAACTCCATATTCAAGGATAAAATAAAGCAATAAAGCTTAAAATTTCAAATTATTTTAATAATATAAATGAGCTACAATTAATGGTTTCGCCTTGCGGCATCATCGGGCAACTGATGATTAGTTGACCGATGATGCCGCAAGGCGAAACAATTGTAGCTCATTTATATTATTAAAATAATTTGAAACTTTAAGCTTTATTGCTTTATTTTATCCTTGAATTAGATATTGGTTTTTTCCCGACCCGACTTATAAAAATTGAATTATTTGTTCAATAAAAAGTTAATTTATCGAAAAAAAATTAAAACAAAATAAATAATGGTTCCCAGTTGACACTGGATGTGGATATTTTAGTTATACATTATCCTTCATTGATCCAACATATACAACAAATAATTAGTCAAATATGAGATTGTTCCGAGGTTTTGAAAATTTTCCGGTATACAGAGTGAATGGTGAACAATGTCCCAAAAAAATCTGGGTGATAGCACACTTCATTTGTAACAAAATTAATCATAGTAATCTTTATACTATCTCGCATCGTTTCCGAGATATATTTTTTGCTTTTTTAAAGTTAAAAGTTCTATTTTTGCCTCCATTTATTTTTCATCTATGAATTAATTAAAGTGACCACAGTTCTAAAAACTACATTAAATTTTCTATAAGTTAGAACCAACATAGCTTTTTGAAAATTAGAAGATGCATAATTTATCCCCTCAAACATGGAAAAAAGTAAATGTTTCGATATCTTTCTTAAAATTCACATTTGATTTACAAACAAACGACTACACCTATAGGTGTTTAAATTTCGTAAAAATAAACAAGAGCTTTTCATACGATTTCCAAATCACTAATTTACGATTCATTCCTAGAATTATTCAGTCATTAGTGGAACAGCGAGAAACATTGTCTTTAAATTTAACGTTAAAAATTAGTGCCTATAATGCAAACATTGCCTAATGTTAATACACTTCTAACAGTACGCAAACGTACGCATGCTCATACACATAATTTCACCAGAACGTAACTCGTCTGACCAAACGTGGATTTCATTTCATAACTGCACTTCTACGCGACCTTTATGTCCTAGAAAAGTACACACATAAACAAACACACATACTTGTCGAGACAGACATGCTATGCTCATTATTCCGGAGTCTTACACACGACTCCACTTTACAATAGGTGCAATGACAGTTCAGAGCATTGCTTAACAATGATTGACTCAAAACATAAATATACATAGCTTGGTAATAATATAGAATGACGGATTATCAAGTTGGCTGTGAGTATTACAGGAAGTAAAAATTATAGTTTATTTATTTTTCAAATAAAAATATTATATAGTGCTTGTGTACATACGAACCCCTTTTTGTTGTACATGAAACAGTAACAATTAAAATAATATCACATTTAAAAAAAATAATAACCTAACCTAAACAATCTCCGGTAATTCTAGCTACCGCAGATTTGATATACATTTTTGTTAAATAAAAATTCGAATAGGTTAGGTTAGGCCATGTTGTAATATATTCAAACTTATGAAATTATTCAGTTAAAAAACATAAGTTAATAAATCAGCAAAATAACAAAAAATACCGCTATTAAATATAAAGAATGATTCTCGTACGAGTGTTGCAGTAGCAAAGACCACCAGTGGTGCTATCTAGACCGCATGAATGGCCGAACTTGAAAGAATTGTAGTGAGGCGAACGAAAGTCGCAGTTATGTTATTTTTATATGTATTAGTTACCTTTCTTAGTAGTCAGAGCAATTCTTATTTTGTTGTAGAAACACTACAGCGCTGTTTCCTGTTTCGCCGTTCACAGCCGGCTTCGTCAGGTGTAGGCTTAACACTTAAATAAAACACATAACGACACTGAACACACACGAAAACACGAAACAAAAAACAATATAAAATCTATCAGAGGTTAACTCTTCGTTAAATGTCATATGAACTTTATACTAGTGTTTCTACAACAAAATAAGAATTCCTCTGACTACTAAGAAAGGTAACTAATACATATAATACATCAGCAATTCGTAAAAAGCGAATAAACTTTATAGTTTTACATAAGATTATAAAGAATATAATATGTTATTTTTGTTTGTTACGGCAGTAGACAGATAACAGAACCTAAAAATATTTGTAAAAGGCTATTTCGATTTTTTAAGATACAATAAAGGGGGTATTTTGCGTCCGTAAATTACAAAAGTACCTAATTATATTGATGGGAAATTTTGTTTATTTATACAATTTAAATTGACATTCACTTTAAGACTCTATGACGTCAAATAAACGCTAAAAACATTGTAACAAACATTCACAGACACTTATCTCCAAAGCTAAATAATAGCAACACAAAACTAATCGCCACCTAAAATGTCATTCAGTAATTTTCAATTTAAAATATATATATATATATATATATATATATTTATATATATATATTATAGTTCCCATCTTTGAAAACATGTATATAAATAAACTTCATTCGTTTTTAATGTAGGCAATCGAGGTACATTTTTGTTATCTAGGTATTCCTGAACTGTAAATTTGTTGACTTGTAATTTTGTACACGGGTTTGCGTCGTTAATTTTCCCATTTCATTAAAATTTTATCGAAATCGGTAGAGTCGAATTTTAGAAATAACGTCTTTGAACACAGTATTATTGGGCATTAAAAAAATTTTTTACGTAAACTCAAGAAGTGAAATTTTTAAAGAGATTAGAATCAATACATTTAGTTTGGATACTTAAACAAAATTTGATAAAAATCATTGAAGCTGATTTTAAGAATATTGTAATTTGTGTTTTTTTTCCTTTCCAAATTAGTATTTAGCGGAAAAATAACACAAAAATATGCACACACACCAAATTTGATTAAAATTAGTTCACTTGTTTGAGTTGTAGAGACAGTCAGAAAACACTCCGAAATCCTTAAAAAAACTCGACATAAAGTTTTGGACCCATCACATTATTTTCTCTAAAATACGAAAATGTATTAATATGTAAATCTTTCAATTTTTAATTAATAATTAATTTCACTGGGGTACTTCCTCCAGGAATATTTACTTTACTTTTTTTTTGTGGGGATAAGGAAACGTGCTGACATTGTTCGACCCTTAAGGTGAAAGATAAAAATAATCATCTCAGAGATAAAATTAAGATTCCTTTTATAAGAGACCTAAGAGTGGGCATCAAAGTACGCTATAAAACAGGTGAACGATGCGGAGCGCCAAGTTACAATAGCTTGCAAACTCTTCAGATCTTACTTTTAGATTTTACTTGTTTAATTAAACACAAATTAAACAAAAAGCTTTAAAGAAAACACGGATTTTTATAAGCTGTCGATTACAAACAATCATTATGAAGATTGACGATTTTTGACAATTTCAGGTTAAATTAATGAATTCATTTCTATTTCTAGATAAACAATGGTATAGTTTAAACTCTTTTCTACAAATAATTAGTTGAATATTATTGTTAAAATTCTCGCACAATATATCGGGTGTTTTAAAAGTAAATTAAAACTTTAAATGGTTGTCCTTTAGTTATCTTTTGTCCAATCCCCAAGAAAAACTCTTTATGTTGCAGACATAATTGGGATTTATAAACATCAGCTGTTATTGTCATTGCTATTTATTTGTTGCCATAACAACGAATTTTTTTCATTCTTGACAGATTTCAAACAGGAATCTAGTAAGTGGTAAACTTGTACTAGTTTACAGTTACTTTTTTAATTCCATCATGACTTACCTTTACAAACACGCATCTCATTTATTCTTTGTTATTATGAATGTGAACGGAGTTTATCACCCGATTTAAGAAAATTTCGTGCTAGCAACGATTAAACGGACCGTGCAGTGTAGTTGCGTATAAAAAGGTTAGTAAGTCTGAAACCACCAAGTGCTTCGGAAACATCAAGATGCCAGAAAGACCTTCAATCGTAAGAGTTGAAGAGATGGAAGAAGCAATTATTCAAAACGTAGCTGAGATAAATGTCAACACTTAAGAAAAGCCGCGCTTAGCATAGAGAAAGACTTTCTGCTTCTCCAGGAAGAGAATAGCGGCCGCTTTGAACACCTGTCTTAATAACCCTAACAAGCAGGAATTAGGCTTAATTTTAAGCTTCTTTTTTATTAAAAACCATTAAATTCTAAATAAATTTATGTAATTTATTATTTTTTTGTGTGATAAAAAACAAATAAACTATTCGGTTTTAACTTGCTTTTGAAAGGCTGGGTGTATAATTTAGCCTTAAGAAAGTGTCCACATGAGCAACACTAGTGGAAACTTCAACCATTAAATGAAACACAATTTTCCTAAAAAACATTTTATTTAGACGACGTTTCAATATATATATTCAATATACGTTTTCAAAGATGGCATCCGTGGTTCATTTTCACTTTTTTATTGCCATCTACTGAAATGAAATTTTTTGTGACAATTAATTTTAGTTTCGGAGTGAAAATGTTTGTGCTTTTTATTGCAGTTTTTGTTTTACTCAATTCCTACAAACATTAAAAAAAATTACAATGTAAAAGAGAAGAATTAAATAAAATGACATAAAATCAAGCTCCTCTCACTGCACGTCTGGATGCTAACGAGGCCGCAAACACACAGAACTGAAAGAACAGAAGGCTAAGTCTGTAAGTCCGGAGAACAAAAAAACCGTCCTAATGACTTGGTTGTGGTCAAAACTCTGACAGAAGAAAGGAAACGGTAACCACATCAGGGGTCGCGAATACCTGAGCATACAACGTCAATGTCAGACTTGGCTTGGGTTTGGGTGTTGAGTAGGTATGGTTGGGTTTGTATTATTTTTATAAAGCTTTTCTAGATTCATTCTATTATTCTATACAACGCTAAATCTAACTAGAGATCTACTAGTGATTTTTTTCTTATTTCCTTGTTGTTCAAAAGCGAAAACCTCTAGGTAATTATCGCATTATAAAAATAAGTGGATCAACATTTCTGGAGCTATCACCTTACACAAATAAGGTGAACAACCTCTAGGTAATTATCGCCTTATAAAAAAATAAGTTGATAAACATTTCGGTACTGATCGCCTTTTAAAAATATGGTGATAAACATCTAAGTTATTGTCGCTTTATAAAAATAAATTCATTTAATAATTATCGCCTTATAAAAATAAGCTGGAAACCTCTGGGTAATTATCGCCTTTTAAAAAATATGTTGATAAAAAGTTCTAAAATTATCGCCTTTTAAAAATAAAGTGAAAAACCTCTAGGTTACTATCGCTTTATAAAAATAAGTTATAAACTCTCTAGGTAATTATCGCCTAATTAAAAAAAAAATTGATAAGCATTCTATGATAATAGCCTAAAAACTAAGTTGAAAAACCTTTACGTAATTATCACCTTATAAAATGAGTTGATAAACATTTCGTTATTTATCGCCTTCTAAAAATAAGTTGAAAACCACTAAGTTACTATCGCCTTATAAAAATAAGTTATAAACTCTCTAGAAAATTATCCCTTTATATATATATATAAAAAAAAAAAAAAGTTGATAAGCATTCTATGATAATAGCCTTATAGAATAAATTGAAAACCTCTAGGTAATTATCGTCTTATAAAAATAAATTGAAAAAACTCTAGGTAATTATCGCCATATAAAAAAGAAGTTGAAAACATCTCGGTAAATATCGCCTTATAAAAATAAGGTGAAAACCGCTCAATAATTCTCGCCTTATAAAAATAAGTTGAAAAACCTTTCAGTAATTATCGCCTTAGAAAAAATAAGGTGATAATCGCATTATGGTACATGCCCAGCCTCATCACCAGAAGACAGTTGGTTAGATTTATTCCATACTCGTCCCTCAATCGCCTCAGGGCTGTGCTCAGTGCCAGGTATATAGATAACGTTTGGCTGTGGGGCGTTGAATTACATTACAGGTCTACTACTGCAATACACAAAACTGTGTTAATATAGGGACTGATCATATATATTCGTGTTTGAATGCGAATTTATCCCGAATATGAGACGGGAAATGATAATGTATTTAGTATTGAAATGTATCCAAATTGAAGACTAGAATCCATTTCCTTTTATAATCTTAATAAAAGAGGGTTTTTTAATGTGAGACAATGAACTACACTCAAATAGCATACATTAAACTATCTCAAAATCCGCACAAACAATGGCGATAAAATTTTGGTGAATATAAATGATGATTACTTAAACAAAAATGTAACAAGTTGATGGAGTCATTATGATACTAACCCAGCCCTAGCATGTAACGTAATACGTAGAAGCAGATTCACTAAATGTGCACCCAAAAATTGATCTCTGGGGCCTTGTAGGAAATGTGAAATTGTATTGGTATATAAAGGGGACTTATCCAGTAGACTGATTTTCTGAACCTCGTATATACATCACTACTTTCTTGACGTTGGTAATGCACTGATCTCGTAGATGTGTATTTATAAATCAGTCTCCACTCATTTCGCTCGCGTCAGTATCCCGGTTCTGAAGAGCTACGAAGATGAACATATGTGAAGGAACCGCCCTCGCTACGCTTGTATCGGCTAAAAGATTAGGTTAGGTTAGGTTAGGTTATGTTAGGTTAGGTTAGGTTAGGTTAGGATGTGGATATTTTAGTTATACATTATCCCTCATTGATCAAACATATACAACAAATAATTAGTCAAATATGAGATGGTTCCGAGGTTTGGAAAATTTTCCGGTATACAGAGTGAATGGTGAACAATGTCCCAAAAAAATCTGGGTGATAGCACACTTCATGTGTAACAAAATTAATCATAGTAATCTTTATACTATCTCGCATCGTTTCCGAGACATATTTTTTCTTTTTTAAAGTTAAAAGTTCTATTTTTGCCTCCATTTATTTTTCATCTATGAATTAAAGTGACCACAGTTCTAAAAACTACATTAATTTTCTATAAGTTAGAACCAACATAGCTTTTTGAAAATTAGAAGATGCATAATTTATCCCCTCAAACATGGAAAAAAGTGAATGTTTCGATATCTTTCTTAAAATTCACATTTGATTTACAAACAAACGACTACACCTATAGGTGTTTAAATTTCGTAAAAATAAACAAGAGCTTTTCATACGATTTCCAAATCACTAATTTACGATTCATTCCTAGAATTATTCAGTCATTAGTGGAACAGCGAGAAACATTGTCTTTAAATTTAACGTTAAAAATTAGTGTCTATAAAGCTTACATTGCCTAATGTTAATACACTTCTAACAGTACGCAAACGTACGCATGCTCATACAGAGAATTTCACCAGAACGTAAAATCACCAGAATTCACCAGAATCGGCTAAAAGCCTCTGCCGGATCTCGAAATATATCATATTTCTTGGGAGATCAGGATAATAACTACGTTATTTGTCAACGTAGAGAACTCAGGTTGGTACCACTACATGCAGACTTGAAATCTGCCAATTTTTGTCTAATTTAATGTTTTATACGTTGAATAATACACTATATATATGAAGAAAAACTTAACGAAGAAGATATGAAGTCGTGGCTCATTTAGGAATGAAGCGCCAAGACATAGGTAAAAATAAAAATGATCATTCATTTAAGATCAGCCTCTATTTTCACCAGCCATCCTTTAAACCATTTGAGCAAAATTTAATCATCTTAAGAACAATAATTACATCACACCCTACGGGAAATTTTAAATCCGGCCATTCTGGTGATAATGAATAATATAAACGGCGCAAAATACATTTTTAATGTCATCCCTCACGCGTGAATTAATTAAAACAACACACGATACAAAACATATCTCTTTTAAAACGAACGTATGACGCATAATACTATCTATCCATCCCTTATCATGTTGTCCTAACCCTCCCCCATCACCACTCAACGCTTCGGATATATTTTAAAGCTTACTAAGTGTATTTTCCTTTCACACAGGACGTGAAGAAAAGGATACCGTATTCAAAGTCAGCCATTCATAGTGAATAAGTAAAGTAATTCGACAGTTATTGCCGTGCTCTACTGTGAACATGTCTGAGGATATCTTTTGAATAGGACTTGTCGTGCTGTTAGAATACATATTATATTCGATTCTACAATGTAGCGTTTATAGAACTAAGGATATTATATTAAAGGCGACTTACAATACGTGTTAAATGTTAATGGCTGTTAATGTACTGATTACAAATGGATAGTTTTATTTGTAATGGATATCTGTGTTTGTAAACTTGGACTGTAGTAGTTTTCTGAATGGGAGACATGATTATTGAATAGGTCGTTTTCCAGCTTGTACACATATTTGAGTATTTATACTAGCGTTTGTAAAAAAGTAACTATGTGAACATTTTGTTTATATTTTAACTAATATTTATTATGTTGGATTGACTAACTCAGATCAAATCACATACTCCTTAAATAAATATTAATATAATGACGATCTTACGAAGAAAGTTGCAACAAATTTAAAAAAAAAACAACAGAATTTAGTAAATAAATCAGTTTTGAGACTCGTAGCCCAAAACCCCAAAAAATTGAATTTTGAAATGAAATTTGTCAGTTTATCGTCTCTGCAGTGATACAGTTTAAACGTGTGAACCGATTTCAATCAAATTTAAAAACTTTTCTCAATAACTACAAATTTGGGCATAGCTGCCTCCTAGGGACCCAAAAAACATTTTGGCGCTATCTGTTCAAAAATTCAGGTTCGTGAGTTATCGGTAAATAAAAAGAAATCGGTTTTGGGACTGTTACAGAAGGTGTAATTTCTCAAAATCGACTCTAACTGTATTGATTAAATTTTAATAAAGTTTACCCCTAACCCAACCGAACTAACTCCTCATTGCAATTGACTCAGAACATGTAGAGTACATCATGGAAGTTTGTCTGAAGATTATAGAAGACATGCACATGAACAATCCTTTCAATTAACTACAATTTATTTAACCAACATGATTATCAGTACTTATTTATACAAATTGTTAAAAATACTTTTTTTTTAAACTTAACTCAACCTAACCGCACTAACTGCTTATTGAAAATGACTCGGAACATTAAGATGGAAATTTATCCCAATATTTGAGAAGATGTGCAGTAAACAATATCGTCCAATTAGTTAAAATTTATTCAGTCAATATGATTGTCAGTACTTACAAAAATAGTCAACAAATATATATTTTTTTAACTTAACCCAACCTATTGACTTTATCGTTTAGAGTTCATCATGGAAGTTTTTCCGAAAATTTGAGAAGATGTGCAGTGAACAACAGGCTGATCCATACGATTTATTTAGCCTACATGATTGTCAGTACTTGTTAATAAATATATTTTTAACTTAACCCAACCTATCCGAACTAGCTGCTTATTACAAATAATGAGTCAGAACATTTACATGGAAGTTTATCCGTAGATTTGAGAAGATATATGGTGAACAATAAAGTGACTCGTACAATTAATTACAATTTATTCAGTCAATATGATTGTCAGTACTTATTTAGACTACACAAATTGTTTTAAAAAAATATACTGGGTGTGCTTAAGACCACACGTTAGAAGTGAAAACTTAAGTTTGTGCAATATTTTTTTGCGTTGATTTTAGTTTAACTATGTATATGAGTTTGAGAAAGTTAGTGCTATATTTTTCGTAGATTTTTAGTTTTAATATATATCGGTATGTGAGAAAGTTTTTGCGATATTTTTTCATTTATACTAGTTTAACTATGTATGCGAATTTTGAGAAAGTTAGTGCAATATTAGATTTTTAGTTTTAATATATATATGGGTATGTGAGAAAGTGTGTGCGATATTTTTGCATTGATTTTAGTTTGACTATGTATATGAGTTTGAGAAAGTTAGTGCAATATTTTTCGTAGATTTTTATTTTAATATATATGGGTATGTGAGAAAGTTTGTGCAATATTTTTCGTAGATATATGAGTTTATATATACACTGTGCGCGCGTAGGTTGGCCTATTTTTTGACTTTTTTTATCGTAGACAATCCCCATAGAGTAAGTGCGCCGTCACAAGAAAAGTGTAGGAACATAATGATATGATCCTTATAATTAAAAAAAAACTAAATTCATTTTTTTAAACACTCTGAACAATGGAAAATGAGATAATAAAATAAATAAGATACTTTTACCTATCCATGTTCAAATGAACAGCAATGAAACTGTAAATTAAAAACGAAACACTTGCTATTGCTTCACCACAGGAAATAGTTAATTGCAGGTTGCTAAGATAAAAAAGTGACAACTAAAACAAAGGAAGTTGATACAATAAAATAGTGCAACGGATAAACCAATCGATTATTTGAAATATTACTTGAGTGTTACAAAGCTGTGGTTTTATTGCACAGTCTCTAATTGCAATGATTAGTAGACTGAGAGACAGACGTAAGAATTAATTATGAGACACGAAAGATCTCAAGGACGCACGAACGAGAAATATATGTATAAATCTGTCTTTGAAGTTATTAATTACTTTGCTGAATACATACTCGGTGACCTAGAAGTTGTTGTGCATCTTTGGAGAGAAATACAGACTATCTGTGATGAAATAATTTTTAATTTATTTTATCGATTTAAAATCAAAAAATGGATTTGTAATTTTTTTCTTCCTGTCAGAATTATTCATATAGTGAGGCATAACTATCTAAACCTATTACTGATAAAAATAAAAGGGTTAAGGGTGTACTAAATAAATCTAGGCATGTGTAGGGAGAGTTATTTTATAAAGTAGGCCTACTTCATTTTTAAGCGGCCTAGTGCCAATATATTAATTTTTCCTTCAAATAAACATATACTCGTAATCACAATAACTTCTAGTTTTAATTGATACTCCACACAAATTCCAGAAATAAAATTTTTCAATTTGATAGTTTTTGACTCGTAGGTAACTACCCCAAGGTCATATATATATATATATTATTTTTTTTTGTTACCGTTATATTTTTCCTTTATGGGGGATAATACAAGGAATATTAATGCAAAGTTTGAAATATATATATATATATATATATATATATATATATATATATACTGTTTATAGGATTTATCGTCTTGTCTGGTAGTTAGACACACGTGTAAAATTATAAGGGTCGTATGGATGCCAAAAATATGACTGCGAATTAAATTTGACTAAAATCGGTCCAAGCGTTTATGCTGTAGAACACTGTACAGAGATATAGACGACAGTTCAAAATGTAATTGACTAAATGATAAAAACTTGAATGGGGTAAATAAATAGAGATAAATAAATAGATTTTAAAACAATTCCATTATTGAAATCAATACAAAGATAATGTGTTACAAATAGTTTTAAAAACAATTTTGTGACATTGACAATAAACCAATTTCAATTCGTTTTCAAGAATAACTTAAGACAGGAAAAAGATATTAAAAAAAAGTAGCACTAAATTCATAAGCGAAACAAATCTATAGAATTCAATATGTCGGCCAAAAATTATAAATATCATTTTATCCTAAAACAACATGACAAAAAGTAATGAAAGCACATTCTAATCAATCGGAACATGACAAAGAAAAATGGAGGTTATTTAGACTTACTCGTTCATTTGTATTCTGAGACTAGGAAAGTAATACGAAACGAAAATTTATAATAGAATATTAAAGCAAGGGAGTTAATGGCGGAGCTAAGCCAACC
Source organism: Aphrophora alni (assembly GCA_963513935.1). Lineage (NCBI taxonomy): Eukaryota > Metazoa > Arthropoda > Insecta > Hemiptera > Aphrophoridae > Aphrophora > Aphrophora alni. The sequence continues at coordinate 137,532,235 of OY740767.1, read as the reverse complement.
ACTGTGTTTGTAATGATGAGTGCGGGTTAGGTTTTAATAAACATTGGTTGAGGTTAGGCGTACGTGCAAACAGTAAGCCCGCACGTGACGAGAAGAAATAACAAAAAAACTAATCACTTTAATACTGAGACCTCGTTAGATTGTATCACTTACCTCCATTAGATAAATAAAGAGGTGAAGTTAGGTGAACACTATTTTATTTTTCAGTTTTCAATAGAGAGAAAATATTGTGATATGAAAATGTTTCATATCCGTGTTCTCTGATTTTAAATAAGATGTTTGACCAATTTTGTTCTTAATAATCATGTGTTTTTTTTCATCTCCTTTATGGTTGTTAAATTTAATCGTAAACTAATAATAATAGTTTTATTGTTATTCTTATTACAGAACAAAAGCCTCTACTAGAAAATGAGTTTGTTTATCAGGTTCTTACTGAACTATAAATAAACAAAATTTAATATTGATTCTAAAACAAAAGAAAATAACCTATTTTATAATTATTTAAAAATTTTACTCCGTTTCGTTTTATTTCTTGCTACTGTGTAAGTCTACGCCCAATTCGGCAGTTAGCTCATCTCTGCACCGAAAAGCTGGTCTGCCTCTTCTTCCGAGGTATCCAATCTGTAGAAATATCAGCCCAACGGTTCTTCTTCATTCTTGCAACATTACCTGACCATTTCCATTTTAATACATGTGACTCCTTTTGTATGGCTTTAACTTTCACTCTTAAACTCTTTATTTCTAATTCTGTCACTAAGTTTTATTCCGAAGATGTTATTCAAGATTTTCATTTTTGTTCTTTCAAATTTCCGATCTAATTATTTTAGGTCCACGTCTGTGATCCGTAAACTAATAAGTGGTGCAAAAAAAAAAATCACAAACTCTTTCACTTAATTACTGAGGTGTCCTCTCTGGTTCTACACATTTTTCATGTGGAATTGAGTTAGATCGTTCTCTTTCATCTTTTCTATCAAGTTAGTACTGTTCTTTTCCGATCTTGGAGCTATTAGAGTATTCAAGAGATTGGAGTTTTTATTTTATGTTCTTTTCTTTCTTTTTTTATATTAGGCGATGATGACCGAAAGATGTTTCGCCTTTTAAAGAACAAAAAAGAAAATTAGAAAGATTACGTATATTATAACGCCCCATTGCCTGTTTTTAAAATTTTTACAGAGAATTCAAAACTGAGAACTTGTGGAGAGAGTTTGACCAGATACGTTTTATTTTGGTACTTTGAGAACAATTTGAAAAAAATCTTTTGATTTTTATTTAAAAAATTTTATCCTCCACATTTTGAGTTAAAAAAGTCTGTATATATATATATATATATATATATATATATTAAGATAATATGTGCAAATTTCAAGTAGGCCTACTTCTTCTTTAAAGTGTATTAAAATATTGGTACCTTTAACACTGGCTTTAGCCAAAATAAAGTGCATACATTTTCCTATTTCAATTTTTTTTTTAAATAATTTTATTTTTATAAATTAAATTTTTTTAATGTCCAAGGAGTACTGCGGTGATATTCACAATAAAACAAGGATTCCCTGAACCCACTATCCAGGCCAGTTACATGAGGGAAAACGTGCTTTGTGATTGGTTAAAAGCGGGAGGAGGCGCTACATGGTACTTAATTTGAGGTGAGGTTATGTTTAGTTTATCTGCAAACCACTGAGGATGATGACTATGTCATCGAAATGTACATCGAAAAATCATACTAGATTTATTATAACCCAAGTTCAGTTTCTTGTTTTCGTGGTTCAGGGAATCCTTGATTTCCTTACATTAAGGTTTGTTTTGTTCATTTTTTCGAATAAATTTACATATTTTTCTGTGTTGTTTTAATTTAAGATCATATACTGTAGTATGTAACTATGTTGACAAAAAAAGAAAGTAAACAAATAAAATATATCCAATGTTACTAAATCGAGTCGCGTATTTGAGCAGTAGAGGACAGACGCTAGACAGGCATCAGGACAGATCAAAAATATTATAAAACTATTCACATTTAATATTTCATAGTTCCTCACAATCTATTCGATAGTGAATTTACAAAAATATAGAACAACCGAAAAGTTAGCTTCAATATTCTAAAAGAGATTTTACAAGTTTCATTTCTTAAAGGTTATAAAAAGTAACCCCACTTTTTGAACAACGTAGCATTCAGGTCTACACAGAAAACTGATGGTTAAGCAGGAAATACTACAAAAAAAAACATCCAGAATGATTTATAATAGAAACTAATTTGACCGCTCAAAAAAATTAAGAATAAAAGGTCTCCCAATTAAATTCAACCCTGAAGTTATTATTATTATTACCAAACGTATAATTTGTCTAAACTGAATGTTTACCCATCTAGCAAAATCGTTTAAACACGGTTTCTATTATTTATACGGTAATATAAGGGTTCGAGAAGATCGGACCAACAAATTACGTCGTTTTATAAGGATAGGATCCGTATCGTGCGAAACTAAACCATCCCTTCGTGGGGAATATTCGTAGCCTAGAGGCTTAGCCATAAGTGTTGTGGGGGTAAAGCGCGGCCAAAGCGGGGGAAAAAGTATTCCTCAAGGGGAAAATAATTATTCTATCCTTAGAAGGAAAGTTTTTCTCAAAGGAAGGTAAAAGGCTCTCGTGGAGTTCAATTTATTTTATACCCGTTCCACATCCTCCGGGCAAAAAGCTCGGAAGCTATATTTAGAATCTTGCTCAAGTTCAAGAATTTAAAAAGAGGGCGAAAATCAGTGTTGATAATTACTCAGGTTTCTAGGTTAAAATAACCCGAGGGCTTCCATACCGTCTGATGGTTAAACATTACTCCCCCCCCCTAATTGTACCAGTAATGACATAATAACCGGATAATAACGCAGGTTCTTCTCGATGTTGTAGTGTTGTCGGAATAATCAGAATAGCTAAGAAATTTACAATGCCTTGGAACGAGCAGTATTAGTTTAGATGCCGAGTGCGCAGTCTTAATGCCATTGTTGTATATTTATAAGTTGCAATAATTGGACAATTAGTTGGATTTGTTGCACGATAAATAGAACAAAATGCAAAGGTTATTAGTGTGTACAATAATAGTGTGTTTGAAAAAAAAGCGTGATGTAAATAATAGGATGCCTATGTAAATGGTTCATTATCATGTTTTTTTTTAATGTTTAATAAAAAAATAATGGCGTAATTAATTTAATTGTATTAATCTTTGTACAATTTGAAAAGAAACAAATGTGTCCCACGGAGAAACTTTCAGACTGGTGAAAAGAAAGAAAAGGTTCTACATTTTGTTTTTGAAAAAAAAAATCATATCTTTTGAAACGGCAAGTGCTAGAGTTGAAATTTTGTGTACTTAAATTTTAGTAGTAGCTATGAAGACGCAATTACAGAAAAATTATCAACCAGTTATTTTACTCATTTCAAAATGGCAGACATTTAATGTTTCATATTTAATATATCAACGGTTAATTTTACAAAGAGACAAAAAATTCCTCTTTCAACGACAAATATTTATTATTATTTTTTAAAGTGAATACATCTTTTGGGACGTTATAGTAGTATACAATTTGCACGGAGAAAAAACTCCGATTTGGTATCATCAAAATCTGTAACGCATTTACGTCCCGTCACGCGACGACATCACAAAAATCCGTAACGTATTACGCACTATTGTCGTCACGCTCCATTATATATACGCATTTAGGCCTATTTATATATGAATGTAAATACTTTCTAACACTCACAAAAATATTTGACTAACTTTCTTTCACACATACATACAAAACATTTTTTTAGATATTTGGATCGTTTTCATTCAAAATTATATTCGTTTCATATTTTAGTTATCCGATTTTAGTAAAAACAGATAGTTTTTATTTTTAGAATATAATGATAATGTTAATAATATTATTTCCAAAATACAAGAACAATGTATTATTACTGTGAAAAATAATTATTCAAATGTAAATTATATTTTTAAACTAATATTTAATAAAGAAAATAAATTTATTTTTTGTTCACACAGAATTCACATGGTCGTCTTAAATTTATATTAGTAGAGTATGAACACTTTCCAATTATTGCCTTTTATTACAAGGTTTTTAAGTTAAATAAGTATTAAATAATAAAAATGAACCATTACATATAATTAATATTTTTCTTACATTTATTGAAAGTATAATATATTATTACTTTTTTTAAATTAATTGTTAGTTAAAGTTTTCATTTCCATCTACGTTCCCGGGACGAAAACATTTTTATTTTTAGGTACGTTAAGAAAAATCACGAATAAACTGAAAACATAATATTTTGGGTTTTCTACAATACCTAAGATTTTATTTACATCAAATCTATTCAGAATTAAATACAAAATTAAAGAACTGGAAATTTTTATTTAAGGCTAATCTGGAATATTGTAGACAACTACCAAGATATTATGTTTTCAGTTTTGGCCGATAACTCGATGACTAATACTTTCAAAATGGTGGCCATTTAAAATATTTAACGTCCAATATATAGAAAACCATTAACTTTACAAAAAAGTTAAACGGTTGCCTTTTGAAAACATACAAAATAATGTCCTGGTTTTTGGTAAATTGTTAAATTTCACATAATAGACCTACCAAACTGGTCTAATTTAACAAATTCATTTCCAAAAACGTAATTTTTTTTATTAAAAAAAAAAAAAAAAAAAAAAATGGCGGACAGACGGAAAACCAAGCATTGCAGGACTTATGTTTATATAAACTTTTTTGACACAAGGAACCATATCCTGAAGTTTTGGAACGTAGTTTAGAAACACCCAAGTATATAAGTATATAATATAATTCTTGGTTAGCATTTGGTTTTGTGGAAGAATTTTGGCTTAATGATGTTGAACTGTTTATTTTTATTTGTGTAACTATATTAATTTTATTGTTCTTTCATGATAGAGAGAATTTGTAGATTTTTTTTTTATTAATAATAAAAAAAATTAAAAAAATTGTACATTAATAATATAAAAAAACCATTTTAAAAAGATCGTCTCGATTACAAAAAAAAAGTTATTAATTAAACAAAGTAATAAATAAATAAGAATATTTATTCATTCTGAAATTTTAAATTTCCATGTTCAATTGACAGTTGAATTGTTGAATATTTCTAAAAATTCCAAAACAAGAGAATCTGTTGGCATTGTTCAGTTGTAATTGATAGATTTATTGCTTGGCTCGTGTTGTAATTGTGTTTTCACGCTATTGGAAAACACATTAAACCAATACATTTGTTTATTTGCCAACACCCGGGATCAAAACTTCCCCCAAATCTGAAATGAGAGGGGATTGCAGGACCACCTGGCGTTCGTTCCATTTACTAATGGTCAAATCAGACAAACAGACTGCCATACGCGTGTATTTAGTAAACGGAACACCTAATTTTGTCATTGAAGAGGTACAATAGGTAAAGAAAATGGTGGACAGCTGCTTGAAAGTACAAAGAGTTTCCCCCTCAGGCTCCCCATCCTCACTACCGACATCGCTCGCAGACTTTTAAACTTTTCAGATAAATTGTCCCGTCCCGATAGAAACGTGTTCGGCGGAAAGAGTTTAGCCTTATATTATAGGGAAATACACTCGTCGACTCTAGACACCTCTTGATGGATTGTTTCGCAAAGATTTTTCCCTTTTTCCACGTTCCTTCTTATCGCACCATCGGACTGGAAAATATTACATCGTCTTCGTTTTGATAAATGGCGGAAGAACGCGGCGAAGGGTTGAAATATTGAAGTTACTTTAAGAGAAGTCGGCTTATTTAATTGATGGCTTTTGTGTTTCTCAGAGACTTTAACATATAAGCCTAGTAACACGGAGGGAATTGACGAGACCTGGTGTAGCTATACTTGCAAACATAGAGGGAATGTAGTTGTATACGAATCAGGTAAAGGGGAAGGGGGAACAATTTTGGGTGAGTCTCATATAGTCTTAAGTTTAAGTTGTTCTGATCAGTAAAAGTTTGAATAAATCTATTGTTTATCGAGTGATTTTAAAAACCTTTCGAAAAAATAATGTATTTCGGGAATGGGGGAGGGGGATGGGGGGTTCTTCTCTTTCTCGCTCTCTGTCTCTTCCTCTCTCAAAATTATAAAGGATAACTAATAGCCGACTATTTGTTAAAGCATTTTTGTAATACAGTATTTTTTTTTGTTTTTTTAAGGAAGTGTTTAAAAAAGTCTTTCTATAATTACTTCCTTTTCTATAAAAATAAGTTAAATTTAGAGTTTATAATTCACTACCGTTCGAAAAGTTAGTTTAAATTTAACCAAATTTAGTAATTTTTTTTTGATTTTTTACAAATTGATTTTTTAGATAAATCGTTAACCCAAAAAGAAAAATGTTGTTTTTATCGATCATTATTTGTAGCAGTAGTAATTTTCTGACGATTTTCCTTTGAGTGAGCACCTGTGTATTCACAATAAGGAAAACGAGGATTCTTCGAACCATAAATCAAGAAACAAACTGATGGATTATAGCTGAACCTTTGAGGATGATAATTATGTCATCGAAATATACCTAAGGGTATTATAATAAACATACTAGATTTAATATAATCTCAGTTGGTAACTTGTTTTTTGTGGTTCATGGAATCCTTATTTACACTATTGAGAGCGTATGTTACATTAAAGATCTAGAGATGGAAATTTTACTTGAATTTGGTACATAATTACTTGACAAGTCGTAAGGAAAACTACTAGTATAAATTCGATATGGTGATAGATTTTTAAGATTTAAAATAATCGTTTTTGAGGATATGTCTTTTATTCTATTGCCTTTCAATTAAATGCGTAAATATATCATTTTGTAGAGGTTAAAAATCTACATCTAATAATAGCCTACAGTGTTTTCTACGATTAACATTATTATTATTATAAGAACCAAAACTATTAAAACATAACCTTAAAATTAGGGTGGGGGATGCAATAATATGTAGCCTATGTCTAATAGGGTTTAAGTTTAATTTAATTAAAAAAAATATTGGGTATAAATATATTTCATTATTTGTCATACATGACTGAAATAAACGATGCAAAAACACTTCCATAATCGAAATACTGATTAAACAAATTATTCATTGTAAAAAATAGATTAGTAGGCAGTAAAAACGTGAATAATATCAATAATGGGCGCCCTCTTAGATTTTTTAGATTAATTTTAAACAATATTTAAATAGGTTTAAATTTGTTTCTTATGTCTCATAAGTATAAATTTTATAAGATGAAATTAATTTTTTCTTGGGGCGGGGGAGGGGAATTATTCCCTAACGGTATTTTTTATTACTTGCATTTTCGTACACTGGATAATTAATCATTTTACCAAAATGTTAATGAAATCGGTAGAAGTGATTCTGAGAATATCAGAATTTTGTGTTTTTTTGAGCTAAACTTTTTTTGCAGTGGAGAAGCGCACAGATGACAGACGTCACGTAGCCAGACAGACATCATTCCCAAAACCCCTTTTTATGACTTAAGAAGGCCACAAAACGGTTATTTTTTGAGCTATCACATTATCTTTCCTTACAACCCAAAATTTCAAATTAATAGCATTTTCAGAAGTTTTTCGGTAATACCTTCTTATATAGGATTTTTATAAGTCTGTAATTAGATCATTTGGCGATATGCTTATATTAATGGTAAAGTCTAAATTTCCCAACAACAACAATATAAATTCGTATCCTATCACGTTTATTAAATTCTTTTACCAGTAAAAAAGAAGAGCAAAGAATACCGAACATTGCATCTTCAAGAAAAAAATAATAAGTCGTCTAATTGTTAATACGTTTTATATCCATAACACGTAGTGCCCATATACACCGACAGAAGTTAATATCGCTGTTGAATTAAACGACAATTACTTTAGTTTCGAAACTTGACCTAAATGAGCCCTTCACTCAAGTAGTAGAACATTTAGCGTTCTCTTATTTTAATGAATTGTATTACAACACTTATAGGCCTCGCTTCTTCATTATCTCTTCTTGAGAAATACTTACACATATCTACGTCATTTTATTGATAGAAATTCAGCATTCAAAATGAGGTAAACAAAAATATAGGACTGGTAAATTTAGTTTTGTAAGTGGGAAGAAAGATTGTAGATCTTGCATAGATGAAGAGGTTCTAAAAGTCTAAAGAAATGACGTTTATTTCACTCTACTGGCAGGACTTATGATGGGGATGTGTTAATTGGAAACTGCCTAATAGAAGGGTTTTAAACGGAAAGGGAATCAACATAGGAGTTGTTGAGGGAAAGACATCAGTAACTGTATTTGCTTATTTCCTTAACTGCTATGGGGGATCTTGACGAGGGAAAGACATCAGTAGGTCAGTAAAAGTATTCGCTAATTTCATTAACTGCGATGGGGAATTTTGATGAGGGAAAGACATTACTAGATCAGTAACTGTATTCGCTTACTTCCTTAACTGCGATGGAGAAAAGACATCACTAGGGGAGTAACTGTACTCGTTTATTTCCTGAACTCCGATGGGGGAATCTTGATGAGGGAAAGACATTAATATGGCAGTAACTGTATTCGGTTATTTCCGTAACTGCAATGGGGGATCTTGATGAGGGAAAGACATCACTAAGGGAGTAACTGTATTAGCTTATTTCCTTAACTGCAATGGGGGATCTTGATATAGGAAAGACACCACTAAGAAATCACTAGGACAGTGACAGTATTAGTTTATTTCCTGAAAGCCGATGGGGGATCTTGATGAGGGAAAGACATTACTATGGCAGTAACTGTATTCGCTTATTTCCGTAACTGCAATGGGGGATCTTGATGAGGGAAAGACATCACTAAGGGAGTAACTGTATTCGCTTATTTCCTTAACTGCAATGGGGGATCTTGATAAAGGAAAGACACCACTAAGAAATCACTAGGACAGTAACAGTATTAGTTTCTTTCCTGAACTCCGATGGGGGATCTTGATGAAGGAAAGACATCACTAGAGCTGTAACTGTATTCGCTTATTTCCTTAAATCCGATTGGAGTTCTTGATGAGGAAAAGACATCACTAGGTCAGTAACTGTATTTTCTTATTTTTTCAACTGCGATGGGAGATCTTGATGATGGAAAGATATCACTACGGCAGTAACTGTATTTGCTTATTTCCTATACTGTGATGGAAGTATCTTGATGAGTTCTTGGATTCGTGGAATTCTGAAATAAGTGGTTCATTGTGACGATAGCTGATGATGCAATGAGATGAATTATAATGATGGAACTCCACATCGTGTTTATGTTCGGAAATGTTCCCATTAAAACCCTTTATTATTTATCAATAGGACGCAGAACTTACAACAGTTAATAAGCCTGCAAACTGGACAATGTCTAGTGACATGTAACCTAAAATTATTGACATTATTAGACCAATACGTCTCTCGGTTCTTCCTTTAAGAAACGGAACCGGCAGAACACCTCCTATACGAAAATGAGGTATATTGGAAATATTTTTTTTAGTTAGTGTGGTGCAATTCTAAGTACCTACCTTATGGGTTTCTGAAAGAGTCTAGAGAGATTCTGTAAGGAATTAGGTCGATTCATATATGCCACAATTTTGGGGCCACAGTAGAGATAAAGTTACTTGTGTTACTGTCACTTTAATGTTAAATATCTTTACCAATTAGCCAACATAATTTCAAATAATCCAATCCTATTCCCTGTTTTCATATATTGGATTTACTCTATCAGACGTTTTACAATCTTACCTTTTTTGTGTAAGCCCAGTTTATTCAAAATCGACGAATTGGGTCATGATTATCAACGAAAAATTTAATTTAATCGTTTAATGAACTCAATCGTCTCACCAGTATTGTCCTTCTTGCGTCGTCTGAAAATTTTCGATAAAATACACATTTTTCGATTTGATTAGTACAAACCTGTAATATTATATTTCATGTATTTAATTTTGTCAAATTTTATATTTGTTAATTCGTTGCAGAGGTAATTTACTGCCATGTAATATTTTAAATTGTTGTTTATTGTATTATACCATAGTTTATCATTGTTATCTTCTTGCGGGGTCCCCTTACAGCCCTCTAATATGTGTTATTTATTTTTTTATCCTAGTTTATGATTCTAACTGGCAGTTTTAGTATTGTTCATACCATGTTTATACTATGGAGTATTATATGCTCATTTTTGTGTAAGCGATGGTGACCAACTACCAAAATTTGGTTATGATAAAACTTACCACGTATTTATATGTTAACTTTACACACTTATTTGTAGTTTTATTTGTTTGTTTCTAAATTGATTTTAAGGTACATTTTCGCAATTCAGACGCTAATCTCTAATTTTTTGTTGTATAAATGAGGAAGAAGTAAGCGGAAACAACCTTTACACTTTATAATAGATGTAAAAACCAAAAATTCAGACCTCCGATAGGTGACCAAAATTATCAATATATTATTTTCTTGATGTAACAATATACAATAGTCACCGTAATTATAAAAAACGTTACGCAAATTGATTTAGTTCAATAAATGTACGTACCATTATATTGTTTACCCAATGAAATGATTAACCAGTTTACATAAATGTAAACGTTAGAAGTAAGGTTAAATCAAGAGAAACACGTGATTTTCAGTAACTGAAATAGCGCTATAATAAAATATAAATTGGAAACATTTTTACCATTGGATACTATTAACGAAACAATATTTACAAGGATTTAAAATCATAGTCCGGATTAACCCAGTTGTGGATTTTACGAGCTTTAGATATTACAGTTTATCAATAACAAAATTAAAACAAATTAAATCGGATTTTTAAATGATTTTAGGTTTTTATTTAATTTTCTCACCTATAGGCCTACACAATATATAGGGAGGAATGTCTGGAATCTGAACATAAATGTTGAAGTTTTAGTGGAAATATTAGTTGAAAGGTAAACGCCCCAACATTTTTGGTATGCCTGGATATCTGTCGTCTGTGTAAAGCTCAAACGAGTGAAACGATTTTGATGAAACTTAGTATTACGCATATTTTGACAATATCTCCAGACTTTTTTTAAATGTCTTTTTCACTCACTAATGATTTTAGGGCAAGAAAAAAAACTAAAAAATGTAGATTTTCACAAACTCTGCTATGACGATTTTGATAAAACGAAGTCTCCAAGAACCTATACAAGCCGCCACGAGTCAATTGCATCAAGGGAGGACAGCCTGGTCTTGAAGAAACCGTTAGGGACCGTGCGGGTTTCCTAACTGCACTTGGCACTACCATTCTTCTGCAGTTACGTTCATTTAAGGCGTTCGGAATATATATATATATATATATATACTGCATTTTATTTTGCATCACAGTTTCAAAGAGCATAACTTAAAGAAGAATTTAGAAAAGAAAAATACAGTCGTAACTGCTTTCCTTCTTTGTAAACAAATCATCAAAAATTTGTCAAAGAAAACAATATTTTACCGAATAGATGAATCTAATAGAAATTAAAAGTGCAAGAAACTTCAATTAAAAAGTAATATTTATTTTTGTACTGTGTTTTTAGTATTATTACAGGGGTAATAATTATTACCGTTAAAGCAAAATATGTTTTAAAATAAATACGCCGATACCAACGACGTATATTTGGAGAGAGACATATGGAGAGCAAGAGTAGCGCGCTCTATCAATTATAACAGTTCCCTGCAAGAGGCTAACCCCGGAGCGAGGCTAACGACATCATGCAAAGTTAATACAGCGTAAATAAATAGTTTTAAAAAAACTACGCCAATATAGTAAAACAATGTATTAACGCAACTGTATTAACATTGCAAGATGTCGCAGCCACGCTCGGGGGTTAGCCTCGTGCAGGGAACTGTTATAATTGATAGAGCGTGCTACTCTTGCTATCCTATTGGCTATGACCATAGGGCATAGAAGAAGGAATTAGAATAAGAAAGTCATAGGCTCTAGCGTGATGCCCTCGATCGCCAAAATACCCTTAGTTTCGTTACTGGACAACAGAAAACGCTAGTAGCATCGCTGCCATGCTGACGGAGGTGGGGTGGATTCGACAGGGCTGGCGGTGGAGATACAGCGCCGGGTTGGCACTGTGACAGTAACCGAAACTACTTGAAAACAAGAACTGCTACAAAACAACTAGTGGCGCTCCTAGGGGCCGATCGCCCTCGTATCACGCTGTTTAACACGGGCTGTGACTTTCTTATTCTAATTTCTTCTTAATATTGGTTTATATCTCCTCCAAAAAGTCGATCTGTTTGTTATCGATAAAAATCGGACAAAAAGAATTTTATCAAAACTGAAATTAGTGTAAGGATGATGTCTGTACTTTAGAATCCAAACAAGTGACAACTTTAGGTCATTCTAAATATATAGCTATATTTTAGTTACGACTCAAGCTAAAACTCAATTCAATCACTAAATTTTGATATATTCTGACGTTTACTACAATATATGTTTTTCATTTCATCTTTTAAACCAATAACTGTGGAAACGAAATTGTTAGAGAGTTTTAAGAGTTCAAACTTATTTTGAAATTTTACTGAAGACGTTAGTTAATTTTATAAAATTGTAATTTGGTTTTTTTATAACAGCTTTACCTTTAAATATTGGTTTTATGTAAGGTTAGGCTCGAATCATCATCAGTTTTCCCTTAAAATTAGCCAAAACAAGATTCAAACTCCAAAACATATTATAATTACATCCGTTGAATATTTACATTTCTGAATTATTTAGAAAGACCATTGATTAAAATATAAATATTAAATAATTTGTTCCTCGCCTTGCTGGAGTCCTGTATTTCCCCCAAACACGGCAAGACAAGTTGTAATTTTAAGCCGGCTAACTGAGCGCTTTGCTAGAGCATATTACGTTTTAATGTACTAAGGCGGGCATCATTAAGACCCTTTCTGTTTGTGTTGATTTCCCTTTTGTTCATAATTTATTTGAAGGTCTTGTTTTAGACTTTGGGAATCGTTTTTGTACGTTCGCGTTTGTTTATATTGTACTGTAGCACAGGGTTGTTTACAGATATTTTATTGTAAGATATTTCACAAAGGGAAATCGTGAATTATTCGTATAGTCAATTGTGTTAATTAAATTAGAAAAGTATACAGTACTTCGTTTTACAGTTAGTTGCTTCAAACAGCAAGACCACGTTATTACACTGCTAAATCGTTTAAAATAAATACAACATTATTTTATATTTGAAGAAAAAAAAATTCGGATTTCATTGCCTCAAAAAGCCCACGACTACTTGCGTCAGAGATGATCAAAAGAGACCTGAAAGGTGAATAAGAGGGATTTAATCCAAGATTAGATAAAGAAAGGTGTAGATCCAGTTAGAGAACTTCGGGATTGTTACTACACAACAGTAATAAAAACATGAAACTGCATGCATTGTGATTAGTGAAACCTTCACAACAAATAAGTAAAAATATTCCCTTTTAAAACAGAATATGAGTTTGTACAGTGACCCTTCTTTTACGTTATGCCAGTCGTGCTGAAACTGCCACTTGCTATTGATTGGTGTGTGGAGGGTTACGAGTTCCCTGTAAGGGCTAAAATTCAGTGTTTATCCAGCAACGTAGTAAAAAAAAGAGGACCTATGATTGCTGGCGAATTCTGAGGATTAGAATCATATAATATGTTAAAAGTATATATAACCTGTCTGCTTTAAATTTATTTCCGAGGAAATTTAGTTAAAATATTAAACATTTTAGTAAATAGCCACCAGGATGGTCTGTAATATTTACTTATGTAATTATAAAAAATATCTTTTTGATAATCACACTACTGGTTTCGGCCATGCCGGCATCATCAGATCTATTCTCATCTAAAATTAGAAATGCAATCGAGAGAACCAAAACTTTATTTTATCAACTTTGAAACAGTTAATACGGCTTAAAATGTGGTTTTACTTGTCATAGTTTGAGTTTAAAAAGCAGTTAAAAAAAACACATAAATAGTTCACAAATCAAAGCAAACTGAGGTAGTCCAGTGTAATTTATTGGACATTTCTTCCACACAATTAAAGTAATAACTGAAAATTGACACCGAGTCACGTCTATTTACTTAGGTTTGCTGTTGGAGTGGGATTATGTTTAAAATATTAAACCTTATTTCAGAAGATATCGTTTAGCAATAAGTTCACTTTTCTTGTGGGTTCTTCCTTGGATTTTTTTTTGAAAAAATAAAACATTATTCTATGTAATTAGTTTAATACTGGAGTAACGATTGGTTTTGGAATAAAACAAATATAGTGCATTTTCCTTATTATATTGTTCCTTTTCTGTGGTGTGGGACTCCTAGATCTTCTTCCAGGTGTGTACAGGTGATACAGTGGGAATTCTTCCTGATAACCTGCTATAACTTTTTATAAATTAGATAAAACAAATAAATTTATTTAAATTTCGGACAATTAAGCTAAGCTTAACAAATCTCAAACTAAAAATCGACTCCGAATGCCGGGATTGGCGAACGAGCAAACGAGAGTTTACAGTGAAGCAACGTTTTTCATTAAAAAAATGTATCGTCAAATCATTGTTACTCAACGGTGGGATATAACGGGAGCAAAGAATGTTAAATTTTTGTTCAGACCGCCCTACATACAACTTGACCTAATGACAAAGTTATAACATGTCTTTATGTGGCAAGGCTTTAAACGGGCGTAACCGACTGCATTTAATAGTACTTCATTGATTAGAACAGTCTAATAAACTAACCTAAGACAACTCATAACTTTAATCAATTAAGATATGTCACCATGTTACCATTAATAAAACTTAATTAAACATAAGTTACCGCAATGAAATTAATTTACTGTATTGATTTTTCTTATCTGATAATGGTTGTGCTTTTGTGTTATGATAAGGTCTATTTATATTTATATAAACAGCTGTCTGATAAGAGAGAGAGGCGTTGACGGGACGCACCATACGAATTCTTCGATGATTGCGTTTGTTTTTTATCTGCCGGATTTCGTAATTTTTCGATTGTTTTATTGTATCTCGAGTTAACTACGCATACAAAGGAAGAGTGTTGAGATTATACAATCGTCAACCAATAAAAATAAGATATTTTAAAGAAAGCCTTGGTTATTCAAATTTCTGAACCCAACATTAAAAGTTATATAATGGGTCAAAGGATACAAATTTTGTGGGGATATATCCCTTTTGAAGTCACCTAAGTGGTATTTGGAATGATTTCTATCATCAGTGCAGTATTCTACAGCCCAAACTAGATCGATTACAATCAAATTTAATAAGGTGGGTATATTTTAGGACGTGTCGGGAAAGTTTTCATTTTTTCAAACTTTGAGGTGGTTGTCATAAAAAACACATATTTAAGTTTTTCTT